>SJYV01038749.1:924757-994732 GCA_006410875.1 Neotragus pygmaeus | reverse complement strand
GGGGTCACCAAGAGACAGACATGACTTAGCAACTAAACCACCACCACATACTGACAGCAAGCTCTTTCCACAAGATCCAACAATCACACCATTAAATGCTTTTATTATTTACCTCCACATGGGTGATTCTGGAGCGTTTTCCATAGATTATTACACTTCATCCTCGTATCAACTGCACTATTCATTGCTAGCCTCCCGTGAGTAAGACAATCGGTTGCCTACTCACCCTGTCTCTTTAGTGAGAGGGCAGCTGGCTGTTGGCTCTGTCCATCACTGAAATCCCCAGGTCTTAGAATCTCAGATGAGTCACTCTTTAACAAGGCTCAGTGTTCTAACCAAGTAGTAAGAGTCACTCTCCCCCTGCTGTTACATAAACTACACAATGACTGAGATTTCTGCCTGGCTAGTCTACTTCTGTACTAACTCCAGTTGCTGAGAACAGCGCCTGAAACAGAGTAGGACTTGCTGACTCTGAATGAAAAAGGGCTCCAAGTTCTACCTGAATTCTGATCAGTGATGGCTGGGTCACTATTTTTCTGCTTCTTCCATCTAAAGAAGCCAGGGCATGTAACCACTCAGAGACCTATTAACCAGTGTGTAAGCTTAAAGGAAAGTACTCAACAGTCACTAAAAGGGAAAAACCATGGCATGCTTTTGGACGGGTGGTTCTCAAGAGGGCTTTGGTCTGACTGAGTACTGTGTGTGTGTGATAATGGGCCAGGCCATTCAGAGACAGCACCTGCCTTTGGGGGACGTTTTGGATAGGATGCCAGAGAAAGGAAAGAGATGATGCTTGGCCCAGGGGAGCTACCAACCCAACGAGAGAGCTCAGCAGACAGAGGGATTTGAGAGCAAAGCCATCCCGTCCAGATGACTGCGGAACGCAACACAAACAATACACGTAGCCCACCAGGGTCGTAGGAGTTGGACATGGCTTAGTGACTAAACAACATACGCAAAAGAGAGAACTAACAAGAACCTACTGTATGCATAGCACAGGGAGCGCTACTCAATCCTCTGTAATGGGCTCTAAGGGAAAATAATTTTAAAAAGAGTGGATATATGTATAACTGAATCCCTTTGCTGTATACCTGAAACTAACACAACATTGCAGATCAACTATATGCCAAAAAAGAAAAATAAAAGAAAAGATAAAAGGAGAATGTGGAACCCCTGACCGGAAGATCTACACGCAGGTGAGTTTTTTTCAGGGCCTTGACAGTATGAGTTTTCCTGAGAAAGTGACTGCATCCATTAAATATATGATTTATCACAATTATACTGGCCAGACAGTTAGGCCTTGCTCACATTTCCAGACTAAAAACAAATAGAGAAGCAGTGTCTCATTCCTTTGAAATTCTGCTTTTTTGATTGTTACATGGAGTTTCATGGACTCTCATCCAGTGCTCACTTCATCAGGCCCCTGACCTGTGTCATCAGGCCCCTGACCTGTGTCATCAGGTCTCTTAGATGACATACCCTCCACCCCGCAAGGTGCAATGGTGCTCAGCCCACAAGGAGAAGGATAATAAACCTACAGACTCCTGGCCATCTCTGCTCCATCTTGAATGCAGGGACCCTTTTCCCTTTTGTTTTTCCCTTTCTCTATGCTGCCTAGTACAGCGGGACACAAAATTACACACTGACGCCCCTGCAAACTCAGCCGTGAAAACTAAAAAGCCACTGTACTGAGGTCAACAACTACACTAAAGAACATAAGCGCTCAATAAATGACTCCTTTGATCCTCAGACTCCCTGGGAGCAGATGCACTTGGAATGCAGGATACATGAGTTCACTTGACATCAGTATGTTTTTGGTATTGGCTAGCAACACGGTGTTGGAATTTTTCCTCCCGACAGTGAAATCTCTAGAAAGACCAATTAAACAGTAGATGTGGGAGAGTAAATAACAATAAAACCATCATGGAGTGCTCAGGAATGCAATGGAGGAAAACAGCCTTCGTGAGAGATCTCAAGAGCTGCAGAAAGTGATGGGAAAACCTAATGTCTCCATTTCTGGAAGAGACAGGGAGTGAGAAGAGCTCTGTGGCTTCAGAGTTAGGACTTAACAGAGGCTCAGGGAAGACAAATCTCTAGAAAAAGAAGGTGAATATGCAAAAGCAGTGCCTTAAAGTCGTTCTTTCTAAGCCATCAATGGTCTGGCTTGGGTTTGGATGCAGCTTTAAATATACATGACCTAAAGCATTCCAGGTGATGAACATGGGCGGGAGACTGACTCTAAATTCCCTGGACAGAGGGCCCTTGGATCAGTGATCTGGAACCAGTGACAGT
Organism: Neotragus pygmaeus; assembly: GCA_006410875.1. NCBI lineage: Eukaryota > Metazoa > Chordata > Mammalia > Artiodactyla > Bovidae > Neotragus > Neotragus pygmaeus. The sequence goes on along the minus strand of SJYV01038749.1, from coordinate 992,440 downwards.
CTTTCACACACAGCAAGAACATAATCCCTACCAATTTGCAGGAAGGAGAAATGGACATATTCCCAGGAGGGAAACAATTTCAGGAAACTTACAACACATTGGTGGAGCAGAATCTGGTTGATTTGCCAGGTGTCCCAGGACTTGGCCAGCAGGTAATTTCCTACTTAAGACAGGAACGTGCGTGTGCCCACTGGTGCTGCCTGCCCCCCCGACCCCATGCCCAGAGCTGGGGCCATCTGTGGCCGTGCCGAGGAGACCCCAGATGCCCTGTTGGCAAAGACACCTACAGGGAGCTGTGGCTGGCCACCTGAAAGATCGCGGCTGCTGTTTATGTTATTTCATTATTATTATTTTACTGGCCATGCCTTGTGGCACCTGGGATCTTAGTTCCCGACCAGGGATTGAAGCTGTGCCCCCTGCAGCAGAAGCGCTGAGTCTCAGCCATTGGACCTCCAGGGATGCCCAAGGGGCTGCTGTTTAAAGTTGGGCTGTGTGCTCTCATTCACTGTCACAGTTGCAATCACATGACTGCTCTCTACTTCAAAAGCTTGGTTAGACACAATAACCTCTCCTTGCTCCCTGTCCCAAGCCAGGCCTCAGAGCTTTTTTTTTTTTTTTTTTTTTAAAGAAAATATTCTTGCTCAAAGGAACTGTTAGAGAGTTAGTTGCATTCAAGACAGCAGCATTTTACTTTGATGGACTCTCCTAGGTGGATGCTCCCTGTTTAAACCTCCCAACAAGACCCTTTAATCCTGAGAAATACAGATGGGGGAAAACGGGTGTGTATTTTTAAAAATATTTTTAAAATATCTAATACATTTGGAAAATGTTATGAAACTATGAGCTGCTATAAACTCTGTGAATTATTAGCCTGCCAGAGTTACCTGTTATGGTGGGAAAAAGGCAGGTTAATAGAGCATTCTATGTTAGGGAGCTAGTAGGAATTATTGATGAAACTCAGGAGATGCTTTCAATCTAGGTGATGAGAGATGCTGGGCTGAGGTCCCAGGGCTGAAGGGTCTCATGACAACTGAAAGAAAAGGATTATGCAGTGTGGAAGGATTCCTCAAGGCTTTCTAATGGCAAAATTTTGAAGATCTGGGGTCATTCTATTCATGGGGTCTACGATGCTTAAGCTAAGGGTCAACGAGGGGGCTATTAGCTTTGTACATGTGTCAAATGATTAGAACAAAATAGTCTTGAAGCATACTTGAGTTGCAGAGACTTTCAATAAAATGTCCAAGTTGTGAGACTAGGGAAAATTACACAGTGGGGAAAAGATTATAACTTTTTTACTTGTAACAATTCTTGGAGGGAAGGAAGGGAGTGAGTGAGAGAGGGAAGAAGGGACAAAGGCAATGAGGCAGGCCAGCTCAGCTGTCAGAAAAAAACATCCAGAATTAAAAGTAAAACATGAAATATTTGGAGAAATTCATGAGGAAGCCCAAAACAAATTTTAGTTTTCACAAATAGATTTAAAACTAGGAAAGTAAAAAGGATCATTCACTCATTATTATTGGCATCTAAATGGAGACAGGATGGTTCTCTATTACAGATAAAAAGTATATCAGGAGAAGCATTTTCTGGGTTTGTTAAAGTATGGTATATACAAAAATGCATTCTACACTTCAAATGATTACTCATTTTCACTGAAAAAAAGTGTGAAGAACACGATTGGATCCTGTTGCCTCAAAAGTCATGATGACAAGAAAGGTAATTTAAATCTGTACAAATCAAAATATTCTAAGTATGTTAACATGAATGACGACTTTGAACCTCAGAAGGTATTGTTAGTATCCTAAATATTAAGATTTAAGATATATGTGTATTTATATATGTGATATGTGTGTATATATATGTATTCATGTGTCTATATATGTGTATGTGTGTGTGCATGTCGGTGTGCATAGGTGTCTGTGTATATGTGTGTGAACACACATGTGTAATGTGAACATTCCCAGGTATCTGACATCCCATCTGGTCCAAAAGTATCCTTCTAAGCTGGCAGGTAGTCTTCAATATGGGGGGATGTTTCTGCTGGAAATTCTGTGGCCTGACACCATTCCTGCGGGGGGCTTGGCATGCCTGCGATGCCCAGCCCATATCCTTTCTCAACATGACAGACTCCAGAAGGAGCAAGGGCAGAGTGACATAGGGACAGAAAACTCTGTTCCCTCCAAAGGACATCCGTTGACTCATTGAGATGCCAAACTTCAGGAGACTTTCAAAAACTGAGAAGAAAGCCCCTCTAAATACTCCTGGCTTGCTGTACTGTTCACATGCAAATTCAGTCAGTCAACTTGGGGAGATTTTTGTTTAAAAAAAAAAAAAAAAGGCTCTGGTTATAAGCAAAACCTGCCTTATCTCCTGGCTCTCTAGACACAACTTAGTGGGGTGGCCTGGGGTTTCCTGCAGATTTTGCATCCTGGCAACATTCTTAAAAACTGGTAGAAAATTTAGGAAGCTGTCTCTTTACATGTATTGTCATGCAGCATTTTCATATATTTTATTTTGTCCAAAGTTATATATGCAAATTAGGAGCTTTTTTTTTTTCCTGCTCACTGTTTTTCTTTAAAACATTACAACTGAATTTGGGGGGTAGGTTTCTTAGTGGATTTTGAAAGATACTTGTACCCCTTTCTTGAAATAAACACTGGAGCAGACGTTCGTTTTCTGACCATCAAAAACAAACGATTGGTATTATACTGACCATGGCCAATGCATAGTCCTTACCCATCTTAGTTCAATCTCTCTAAAAATATGCATTCCTATACACACAGACCCAAACGCACTCCCACTCACATCTGGGCTATATACCTGAAGAATGCAATAACAACATTTATCAGATGTAGTGTTTATAGCTGTGCTCCTAAAAAGCTTCATAGGTTCTCATTTTTCTTTTTTAATTCTTTTCTTTTTTCAGTATAGATATGCTTAGGCAAAAATGAACACTTCTATATTTAAGACTACTCCTCGCCCCAAATGGATAAAAACAAATTCAGAATCAGCAGAAGGATACTCCACTCACCATGACTGACACTCGGTCACTACACTCTTGGTATAGCTCCCAGACCAAGGGTCAAAGTCAGGCCCCTGTTGTGGAATCATGGAGTCCTAACCATTGGGCTACCAGAGTAGTCCCGAGGTCTACTTTTTTAAAAGCAGTGTCTACACAAGAATGTACATGCTTTCAGAGTGCATTACTTTGGAGAAATTTCATTCTGAATTACATTTTTGTGCATTATATGCTCCCATTTCAGATTACGTTTTACTTTAACTAACTATTAAAAATAATCTTACATTGCTTCTGTCTCTTAATTCAGCACCTCTCCCATATCTGTTAAGAAGTAAGCCAAATGGTGCCCAGCTTCCAATGAGCAGTGCAGAAAAGACTGTTGCTTCTTCAGGAATAATCTATAAGTTACTCCTTTCTCTCTCTCTCTCTCATGTAAGTTCTTTTAAAAAATGGGACTATTCTTTTTTTTTTTTTTGTACTGAAACACCTAGTGGTAAGTAAGGGTTTGATGAAGCACTTATTTAATGAATTAGTGAATGAATACACCAGTTTAACAAGTCTTGAGATTATAGTGCCGAGTCATAACGCAAAACCACTGAGGTCTTGCTTCCAAACTAGCAATTATTTTCCCATTATCATCATCATGGCCATAAATCACATTGTAAAGGAATGACTTTTACTGTGAACAATGAAGAGACTTTTATATAACAAGAAAGTTTAATGCTAATATAAATAGAGCCAATTGACTATGATTTTAATATATCTAGGGGATACTCATTTGTGCCTGGCATTATTTTGATGAAAAAAAATGATAAAAAAGATTCACCCTCAAATATCCTATTTTAAAATAGAGGGAACTGAGGCACAGAGACACCGAGTATCAGATCTAACACCTCACTCTAGGAAAAGCCACGACTGGAGTTCAGATTCTGACAGGCTGGCCCCAAGACTTCAACTTCAACAATACTGTGAAACGACTGAGGTTAACAATGACCACAGGCCAGATAATAAATAACCAAGGCAGCCAAGCTGATGCCATGGAGACCCACGGCACGGAACCATGTGATATTTGAGGCTGCATGCTTACCCTAGTCTTTCTCGATTTTCTCAAATGAACCTCTTCTAGTTTTACAGTTAGCAACAGTAAACGTGAAGATTGAGAAGAGACCACAAAATATTGAATAAGTTCAAACAGGCTACTGGCATTGTTAATTGCATGGTGAAGTATGTTTGTGGTTGCCATGAAGTTACCCATTCAGTTGCTGCTGCTGCTGCTGCTGCTGCTAAGTCGCTTCAGTCGTGTCCGACTCTGTGCAACCCCATAGTCGGCAGCCCACCAGGCTCCCCCGTCCCTGGGATTCTCCAGGCAAGAACACTGGAGTGGGTTGCCATTTCCTTCTCCAATGCATGAAAGTGAAAAGGGAAAGTAAAGTCACTCCATCATGTCCGACTCTTCGCGATCCCATGGACTGCAGTCCACCAGGCTCCTCCATCCCTGGGGTTTTCCAGGCAAGAGCACTGGAGTGGGGTGCCATTGCCTTCTCCACCCATTCAGTTAGAAGACATCAAAGTAAAGACAATGTGAAGAACTGTTAACCACACCAAAAGCACAGAGTAAGTCCATCGGATCCAATGTGCAGTAAAAGGAATTAAATCTATGAAAAGGTATGTTTTAAACAAATGTCAAAGATGAAACTTAAAATATANAGAAGACATCAAAGTAAAGACAATGCGAAGAACTGTTAACCACACCAAAAGCACAGAGTAAGTCCATCGGATCCAATGTGCAGTAAAAGGAATTAAATCTATGAAAAGGTATGTTTTAAACAAATGTCAAAGATGAAACTTAAAATATACTCTACACACAAACCAAATTTAATAAAAATTTAAGAACTATTTTAATAATGCCAGAAGAATCTCAAGACCAGATCGGTAAACATTTAAGTTATCATAAAATGTGTTTTTGGAATAAACACTAAAATCAAAATGACTCAAATGCATTAAAAATAAAGCTGAGAACAATTATAATCAGACTGGGCCAAAATGTCTAAAGAATTCAAGGATATTTTTACATGGAGCCATTGATATGAATATTGGGTTCTAAATTTACTTGCTTCTACAAGGAATCAACCAAAAGTTTTCAATGAAAATTAACTGTTTGTGGGGTGACCCTGTACCCTCATTTTAAAAAATGTGCTTTCCTTCTGCTTTGTAGGTTTGGACTCCTACAAGGGTCCTGGGTGACGTGTCATCCTTTCAGGGTTCTCCATCCACCTATAAACGCGCTTGGAGTTTTTTATTTTTTATTCAGCAGCCACCTATAAGTTTGACACTTTTAAGCAGCTTCTGTCTGCAGCCACTGTTCTTTGAAGGGCAGGCTGAAGCTAAGAGTCTGGGGAGGAAGGCAAAGACCAGAGGAGCTATTGTGTGCTGAGCAATGATTTGGGTATTTTTGAAACGACAACACACGTCCACATCGTCATCATCATCATATTACCTTTCAAATCCATAACAAACAGGATAACCTGAATACATTTCATAGCTTTCACATACTTTTAACAAGCACCTTGGATAGAAACAGCGGGTACAAAGGTGCCTAGAAAATGGCCCTCCCCTCTGGAGAACTCACACTTGAGGAAGATATATTAATTGTTTAAAAAATGGGGTAGAGTTCTCAAGAAGTGGCTCTTTGTCAACAGCAGTGCTTTTAAATAGTAGGATAGATTCATGAACTCATGCAGTGTTTATGTGGATGATTTTTTTTTCTGGTTTCTTAAATACAGGAAATAAAAAAAATCCTGAATGCTTGATAGCATCTCTTACCTCCAAATGGATAGGTTTATATCATATAACACAACTCTATCCTAAGCCATTTTAAAGACCTGTCAATTCTTGCTGTGTAGAAATAGAAAAATTCACACTACTGTATATAAAATAGATAACCAACATGGACCCACTGTATATAGCACAGGGAACTCTATTCAGTATTTTGTAATAACCTATATGGGAAAGAAGAATCTGAAAAAAATTATGTATAACTGAATCATTTTGCTGTATACCTGAAATTAACACAACACTGTAAATCAACTATGTGCTTAGTCGCTCAGCCGTGTCTGACTCTTTGTGACCCTGGTGGGCTATAGCCCACCAGGCTCCTATGTCCATGGCATTCTCCAGACAAAAATACTGAAATGGGGTTGCACGCCCTCCTCCATGGGATTTTCCCAATCCAGGGACTGAACCCAGGTCTGCATTGCAGGCGGATTCCTTACCATCTGAGCCAGCAGGGAAACCAATACTTCAATTAAAAATAAAGGGGAGGAAAAGAACAGATACACAGGAGAGTGTGTGTTAGCTAAGTACACATTGTGATTCTGCAGATGTTAAATTGGAGTTTTTCAGCATTCTGTCCAAAACTTCCTACTTATTTTAACTTTTGGTACTCCAAAAAACAAACTCTCATCATTTGACCTCAGAAATGAATTGTGTTCAGCTAGCAAGTTAAACAAAGAAACAAAAAACTTCTGCTGAGAACAGCAAGGGGGTTTGGAATCATATACGTATCTTTGTAAGGGTCACACCCCGCTAGGATCAGTTCTTCTCGCTCCTAGTGCAGTATCCTTTCCTAGCTGCTTCTGTGTATATGCAGAGAGATGAAATGATAAACCCAGATATGCTTGTGTCAAACGCGTACATTCCGAGTTAGGACGGTGCCCTCAAGCTTTACCTTTTAAAATAACTCATTTCAGATCTGCAGATCCATTTGACCCAAAGGAGTGAAAAGTTGCCTGCTTTTTTTTTTCACGGAGCTCCATTTATCTCACGAAATACAGAGGTCAGAGAGGTGTCACTTAAGCCACATACACACACGTACACACCCACACGCATGCACATGCACATGCACGCACACACAAATAGCAGGTGTGGGAAGTCGCTCAGAATGGGCCAGTGACACTCCTCTCGGGCCCCTCCCCAGATGCCAGCTCGGGCCACCCTGCAGCCTGGACTTGGTTCCAGCTCAGAGAACAGAGAAGCAGCTGCCCCGACTTGGCTGCAGCTCAAGTCTCAGCTGTATTCTTGGCCTCCTGCCTCCTCCTGAGCACATAGGAGGGGCGCGTGATCAAGGAAACAGCTGAGCCCCCACCTCGGAGAGGAAGCGCAACCGCCGCAACCCCCACCCCCTACCACCTGCTCTGGGGGCCAAACCACCGCCCAATTCCTGCTGGATCCACGGGGGCAGAGCGGAGTGCTGACTCACTTCTCGGCTCAGGGCACAGCACAGCCTCAGGGCTGGGACATCATCCTGGACACCCCTGGGGCCTCAAACTTTCTGGGGCATCAGAAGTGGTTTAGATGTTCAGATCACAGGTTCTCATCAGATCCCCAACCAGGCGCTAGAAATTCTCTATAGAATTTGCCTATGAGCCTATGAGGCTCCTTTTCTATACAGAAAGTTTGACTCGGAGGCGACACCAGGCTGAAATATTGCCCCAGAATGGGATGGGCTGGCAGGCCACTTCTGCGTCCATCCGTTTCCAGGAAGCCCCNTCTCTATAGAATTTGCCTATGAGCCTATGAGGCTCCTTTTCTATACAGAAAGTTTGACTCGGAGGCGACACCAGGCTGAAATATTGCCCCAGAATGGGATGGGCTGGCAGGCCACTTCTGCGTCCATCCGTTTCCAGGAAGCCCCTCCGCACCGCAGAGTTCTGGAAACGGAGCGCGCGAGTTAACTGGCAACCGTTGTTGCCCTCTCGGGTACCACGAACATTGTTTAGACAGCCTCGGGCTTCAGCCCACATTCCCGGCCCCCAGTTAATGCCCATGGCCCAGCTGCAGACGCAGGACAGTGGAAATGTGAGTGGCTGGCCGGCCGCTGCTTTGAAGATCTGGTGGGGCAAAGAGGGTGAGCGGGCCGTTTCCCGGAACCACGGATCTGACAGCTCCAAGTGCGCTCACGTCAGTGCTATTAAGAGACATTCGTGACTTCAAACGTTGTGAAATCTCACCCCGCTCTGAGGACATGCCTGTCCGGATCTGTCTTGGATGAACACGGGAGGCTGTGCCTTCTGTGTGAGAAAACACTCTGGCCGAAGAAGGGGAAATGCTGACACTGCCTGATACATCCGTGGGGGGTCGGTGCTCAATAATCTGTATTTTCTGTGCGTGTTTTGAAGATTTCCATAATGGAAATCTGAATGTATAACATGTCCTCTGAGATTAAATAATGTAATAATATCAGACAGAAATATTCTGCACCCAAAATGGGCTTCAGTCCTGGTGGGAAAGACTGATTTGGAGACAACTGATGATTATCTCTAGGCAGAATGGGAGAGGTGTGAAAACCTCTTAGAACCACAACTTTGGGGAAAAAAAAACCCGAAACTGACCCACCTCCAGTTAAGACTTTTCTCCCAGGGAGTGATACAAGACTATTTTTATGCAACAATGGGTCTGCCGCTAAAATACAGGTGTTCCAGGGCATCTTGGTGGTCATTTTTTATCGTTCTGATCAACCTTGGTGGTAAAAACAGAATCCTTTTCAAGGAAGGACTTGCTGCCTCGTGAGGGGTTATTTCAGCTGCAGTCTGAGTCCCCAAGGCCACACCCTTCCCTGCTGCTGCTGCTAAGTCGCTTCAGTCGTGTCCGACTCTGTGCGACCCCATAGACAGCAGCCCACCAGGCTCCTCCGTCCCTGGGATTCTCCAGGCAAGAACACTGGAGTGGGTTGCCATTTCCTTCTCCAATGCATGACAGTGAAAAGTGAAAGTGAAGTCACTCAGTCGTGTCTGACTCTTCCGGACCCCATGGACTGCAGCCCACCAGGCTCCTCCGCCCATGGGATTTTCCAGGCAAGAGTACTGGAGTGGAGTGCCATTGCCTTCTCTAGTAATTGACGTGGTAAGGTTGGTACGGCCACCTGCACTGTATGCTGACACCCAAGGTCATATAAACTGCAGAGCAACATCAGAGTTGGCCAAGGCTGATGGCATTCTCTGGCCTGAACTGTGGCTCACCTCTCCCTTTGTCCATGCCTGTGCCTTTCCCTGCCCCTCACAGTATTGGTACCAAGAACTGTCCTAAGTAAACCTCCTGCACACTGAACTCCATCTCAGAGGTCGCTTCCCAGGACTTTGCCCACCACATCTCAGGACTCCCCTCTGGAAGGTTGAAGTCACATGGTGGTGGGAACAAAACTCAGCTTCTCTAACCCTGGACACCTCACTGTGGACCCAAATCTTACAATCATATGCAGGTGCTACAACCCATTCATAAATCGTGTGTTTGTATATCAACCTGGACTTCTGGGTGACTCTTCTTCTGGGACCCCATATTTAATTCTGGTCAATTGAAAAGAAATCCATGACTCTCTCCAAAGTTGTGACTTCTCACCTAAAAATAAAAATCTGATCCTATTTTTTACTTCCAGTTCTCAGAGGCCACATAGTCCTCTGACCTCAAATCTAATATATGTCTATTTGCAGACACCTCTGAAGTTGACATTTCCAGATGTCATTTCAAAACCACAGTCAGCTAATACCATGCCTGATATACTGGAGGCACAAAAGACATCATGATAACATGTTAGATAACATAAGCAGCTTATACACATGATCGTAGTGACCCTCTCACTTCTTCAGTCACTAAGTCGTGTCCAACGCTTTGCAACCCCATGGACTGTAAACCTCCAGGCTCCTCTGTCCATGGGATTTTCCAGGCAAGAAGACTGGAGTGAGATGCCATTTCCTTCTCCAGGGGGTCTTTCCAACATAGAGATCAAACCTATGTTTCCTGCATTGCAGGTGGATTTTTTACCACTGAGCCACCAGGGAAGCCCTCACAATTGCTAATAATGAGCTGTCACAGCTTCTATTATACAGATGGGATAACTGAGGCTCAGTGGGACCAAGAAAATTGCCCAAGATTATATAAGTTAAAGGGCATCCCTGGTGGCTCAGTGGTAAAGAGTCCGCCTGCAACTCAGGAGATGCAGTTTCCATCCCTGGGTTGGGAATATTCCCCTGGAGGAGAGGGCATGGCAACCCACTCCAGTATTCTTGCCTGGAGAATTCCAGACAGAGGAGCCTGGTGGGCTATGGCCCAGGAAGTCTCAAAGAGTCGGACCTGCCTGAAGCAACTGAGTATGCATGCATATAAGTTAAATGGTATCAACCATGCCTCACTTTCACCCCAGGAACATTACTTATTATATTGTCTATCTAAAGTACTCTTCGGAGGAATAGGCAGGGCATCATAATGCCAATTAATTGAATACTGTTGATTTAAATTTTTTTATAGCTATCTATAGGAAATTGATCAGTGTTCTCATTTCCCCAAGCTACTCTATGCAGAGCGAGTGCCTTAGCACTTCAAAGATTCTGATAAAGGAGCAGCCTAAACATTTATAACAGCAGCTAATAAGTATTACTGTGGTCCTATAGGCTGAGCACCATTCTATAAACTTTATGGGTAAGAACCTACAGAGTCCTTCTATCTCCTTTCTTCTTTATGTGGCCTCCTTCACCACTTCTCTTGTGGATCGGCTGCAAGAGGTAAAACTGCAACGGCATGAATCATTATTCCCACGATCACAGCTCAATAACTGATTTTCACACTATGACAATGAATCAATAAGAGAATATTAAGTTGTATTCAGTATTGGATGTTTTACAAGGCTGAGAAGATGTGTATCTCAATTGGTCTCAGTAAAACATTCAGTCTCCTGGAAGACCCTACTTAAATTGCCCAGACAATCCGTGGTGTGTGTGATCACGTGTGTAAATCAAGGCTGTTAATGCTAGTGGAATCAATAAACAATTATTTACTCAGCTCCAACAAAATACAAGCCAGTCTGCTAGGAACAGTGAGATGTACAAAGATTGATATGGTCCAGCTCCTGCCTTCAAGAAATTTCCCATCTGCTAAAGCATGGAGTCACTCAACTTGGCTTGCCAAGGACTTGCCTTCTGTTTTTTGGCAAGTATGCTAAACAGTGAATCTCAAATGAATCCTTACTGGTCTCTCATTAAGCTTCCAGGATAACAATTAGACTAATCTATGATTTGAAGAAAATGCCCTCTCAGTCAATACAATGAAGAGCACAATATCCTCCCAGTGGGGAAAAATTTATCCAAGTCCTCAGTCAAGAGTTAACAATCCTCCGTTGGAGTCTGACAATTATTTTCCATGTTGTGAACTCTAAGAATGAAGTCTATCATTATCTAAACCTGTGGTTCCACCCAGTGAAGAGCTGGTAGCAATCTCCCTTCCGTTCTCCGCGAGATCCCAGACCTTTCTCCAAGGATAAGGCAGCAGAGATCATAAAGGGGGGACACAGGCAACAATCGGTGGCCAGGATGGCTCAGAGGGGCAGGGGAGCAAGGTCAAAGTGGGATGCGCACTTCGGGTGTGTATGCAGGAACAGGGGCGGGGCAGAGTTCAACCGCTCCCACCCAGGAGGATCAGACTATGATGAGCAGCTGAGGTCAAGAATGGACACAGAGGCAGTGGTCTTTGATGGCTGCAAGACCCTTTGCAAGTCCACAGACCACCTTGCTCATTTCTCAGGGTGTGGACGGATCAGCCCCGCTGTGTCCCACTGGAGAGACTGAAAGAACCATTTACATGTATGCATTTAAAAGCGTCTTCAGTAATTTAGAAGAGACACCTTAATATTATATATTTAACCACCCCTGGCCTTGAACCCAGTCACAATGGGAAAGAAGACAAGGTCCACAACCTGAGAACCCCGAGAGGGATGCCAGGAAGGCCTGTCGGGGCTAGAACTTCAATCTGGCCCTTGGCAAGGAGTCTCATATTCTCCTGGCGCCAGCAGATGGTGCAATGCACACCTGTGACCCTTGTCACAAAACAGCTCTCTGATGTTTTTATTACAAGAACTAACACGAGTCACACACACTGAAGCCTCACGGTCATCGTGTACCCGTGTGATTCTTGGCTGGGCTGCTCCGGAAAGGCATAGCGCTTTGGAAATAAAGCAGGAAGGCCCTCCATCAGTCGGGAACATGCCCTTGCCTCCTCCATTCTCGAAAGGAGAAACTCACTTTATGTCATGTGAGTGATCACTACTTTCAACCAACACACTAACCAACAAGATGAGACTCAGAAGTCACCTCTTCCCCCTCGAGCTCCCGGCTCTGTGTCCACTCCCCAGGGTCCAGGCCTCCTCTGTGCTCACCCTGACCTCCATCAGAGGATGCATCTCCATCTCAGCCCTTATCAGAGGGTCCTGAAGTGGCCCGAGAGTCAGGCTGTCACTGCCTCGGGACTGGGGACCACATCTTGCTTGTCTCTGAGTCTCCAGGAGCCACCAAGGCATCTGGAATATAGCAGGGCATTAATGATGGTTTCTGAAAAAGACAAACATCTTCTGGGAATATCTCCTAACCATCTTAACTGGTAAAAGTGTATTAATTTTTCAGGTGGTTAAAAATACCTGTTAAACAGTTAAAAATAACTTCATATTATATTCATAGTATAAAATTTTTAAATGTGTCCTTAAGACTTATGTCTTTAAAATCCTGATCCTAGGTGCTTTGGCTATACGAAGGACCCACTTCAGACCAGTAAACATGTCCTAGGAACACAGTGACCCCTTCCTTGATTAGGATGTCCCTCTTCTGGAAAAACCAGATATAGTTGATAATGTATTCTATGTAGGAGTTCCAAAATAATGTATGACTAGGCAATAAGCATTGACTGAGTGAACTGAGGTCATCATTGTCTTAAAGGGGTACAAATTGGCATTTATTCAGTAGAGAAAATGTAGACATATTTGGATCACTGCATTATGATCATGCATAGCCGAAGATCAAAAAGACACTGTAATGCCAGAGGCACTTCCTTCTTCTGCAAACACTGGAAGAGAAGACAGAATCCGAAGTCAATTTATATGTAGATTCATGTTTTTCAAACTTTAGGTTGTGACCTGTTTGTAAATCGGAAAGTTGAATCACTGGTTGTAACTTGGAACTTTGTAAAGGCAGTAAATAGAACACGGAACAGAGTGAAATGAATGGAGCAAATGCAATGCACTAGAACAGAATAGGTAAGAATTAGAGTATAATACCCTAGGGAAGGCTATGTCTTGTCGTATAAAATCATATTTTGCATGTGTGTGTGCAGGTAGACACAGGTGAGGAGTGTGTCTACGCATGTATAAGTATGGATGTGTGCTAGGAACTCATAAAAGGCATTTAAAAAATAGACCTGTGTTCAAACCATTGCTGGAATAGATGCATAATGTTTTCATAACTGTCTGAAGAATAAGCTGAAATATACATGCAACTTATGCCTTGATTCCCCAAGTCAGAGAGAGAAAACACAGGCTGTGACAGAGTTCCTCCTGTGAAACCCAAACATGATTTGTGAGATTCAAAGACCCCATCATTTAAATATGAGGATTGATGCCTCAGAGGAAGATAGAGTGTCTTAGTTTCAACAAACAAATGATTATCTTGGACAACAGTGCAAACAAGACCCTAATTCAGGAAGCTGCTAATTGCTGTTCCCAGCTGCAGAAGACTGGCTGGGGCTCCGTCTCTCACACACAGACTGTGCGTGACACTTGTACACTCACTCTTGAGGTTTGCCCCACACATGTCCAGACACACACACACACACACACTCGAATCTGGGACCCAAAGAGGGCTCAGTTCAGAAAGAAGCTGTCTAAAAGGAGCTACTTAAGATGTCAACCTCTTCATTTAACAGATATATCTGCTTCTCTGGCTGTGCCGGCATGAATTCCTTTACTTCTCACAAGACTTACTGGGAAGTTGCCAAGAGAAGAGTCTTGGGAGCATCCTTCGTCAGCAAGGGAAACTGATCCTCCATCTCACTGGTATAAAGTAAATCACAAAACTGTGATCCACTGTGCCTACAACGGTAGTCACACACTTCCACAGGTGTGCATATTGATGTTGATATTGCATTCAGCTTGAACACAGATGCGTGAACTTATACTATAAGAATAACAGCTACCATGCTTTTCTATATCATGTGTATGCATGAGAGCTAAGTCGCTTCAGTTGTGCCCGACTCTCTGCAACCCCATGAACTGTGCAGCCCTCCAGGCTCCTCTGTCCATGAGAGTCTCCAGGCAAGACTACTGGAGTGGGTTGCCATGCCTTCCTCACGCTAATATTCTCAACCCAGGGATTGAACCTGCGTCTCCTGTGACTCCTACACTGCTGGTGGACTATTTAGGGCTGAGCCCCCAGGGAAGTTCTTCCTATATCATGTTATGTGCCAGATGCTGCAAAAACCAGATTACAGTGAGTACGTTTAATCTTCACTACTACTAACGTCATTCACACGTATTTTTTTAAAAGGAAGGAAGGAAGAAAAGATGGTGGGATGGAGGGAGGAAGGAAGGAAGGGAGGAAAAAGAGGAGGGATGGAGTTGGGGAGGAGGGAGAGAAACCTGAAGTTCAGAAGGAGTAGGTTCACTGTCTAAGGTCCAGAGGCACTAATATTCTTCAAAGGTTGGTCTCAAAAACTCTTGCGCTGTCTACTGCCTCCCACAACATCGTTCAATCGGTGGTGCCTTCACAGCACGTTTGCCGAGGAGCAACTACAACATCATGCGAGCTTATTCAAGAATAATAGCAAAACCACACCTTTTATTGCAACAGAGGCTTGTTTCTGCTCTCCTTAGCCAGAAACCTGCAATTCCTTTTTTTTTTTCCAGTAGAGTTGCCTTGGATGTCCCACTAGAACACAAACAAGCACACTGAATGTTTGATTTTATACTATTGTATCAGGGGGAAGCAGACAACTAGCAGAGGGCCCTGTTACTGGACAATGACTGCGTGACCTCTGGTCCACGCCCATGTTACCCCACTGGGGTGAAGGGCTGTTTCTCAGGTTCGTGAGGTCTCCCTGTGACCGCCATGCTAAAATGCAGCAGCGGACATCCCTTTGGGACATGGAGCCAACCCCGAGGCGGTCCAACCTCAGTCCACACCTGTCTTTCGGGACTGAGGTGACTATGTCTAATAAGGAGGGTTTCTGTGGGGACATTCTCAGGGCCCATCACAAGAAGGAGGGGTTTTGCACTGAGCCTACGGAAAACCCCTGTATTTCTAAGGTCTGGATTGGATTCTTGTCCTCCTCTGTCTGCTCCATGAGCTGAAAAAGATAACTAGTGGAGAGAAGGGATCTTTTCTCTCCACTCCAAAGCCAAGTTCTCCTGGGCTCACCCAAGGTGTTTGGAAAAGCAGATTCCCTAGGCCAGGAGCAGACTTTCTGGACAAACCTCTGATTTCACCAAGTGACACTCAGGTCTGAGAGTTTCCAAGCACTGTACATCCCGAGGACCAAAGATATGCCTCTGTGGCGTGTTCCAGCCTGGACACATTCACAGAGCTGTTTGCTGCTCTGGGCATCAGCAGACACTTCGGTTGCCCTCTCTCTTGGCCCACGATTGTAACTCGACCCACACAGGAGGTTCAGGTAACCAGTGGCTTCCTGTGAAACTGGGTTTACATGCAACAATCTATCCGTCCTCCCCAGCTGGTGCAACAAGGTCGGTTGTGTCCAAGAGTCAATGAATGACCTCGGGGCTTCTGGGTCACGTGGAAACTAAGATGCACCATAATGCAAATATCAGCCTGTCTTGAAAGGAGAAAATGTAGGAAAAAAACCCACAAGACGTTACAGAGCTGTACACTTGTGAAACGGCTCGGGCTCTGAAGCCAGATGTCCAGAGCTTGAAGCCTGACCCCGCCACTCACTGAGCAAGTAAGTTCTTTTTGGGTTTCTGTGCTTTTTCCTTACCCGAAAATGGGAATAATGACAGTTCCCCCACCTCACAGAAGGTAGTGAGGATTAAACCAGTTAAGGTAAGTGAAGCACTCAAGGGTATTGTCTGTCACTAGAGGTTAGCATTCTGTGTTCCACTGAGACAAACACAGGCACCCACTCAACAGATCCTTCTTGATCCTACTGGCTTAGAGCCTGGCTAGTATTAAACCGCCAACACTCTTGCAGACCCAGGTCTTCTAGGTACTGGGAGAGACATCAGTGTCTATCAACCTTACAGCTGTTTCCAGACACTACTGACAGCCTTCCAAGGCTCCCAGGAGCCGTCGCTGGGCTATGCAAGGTGTGGGGGGACGGTGACTCTGGGGCTTCACACATAAATATGGGAGGGACGTGGATGACAATACTAGAGCTGTCGGTGCTTTTCAGTGAGTAACAGTGAGATTCAGGTGCCCTTGAAATTCATTTTGAAAACAATAAAGCTTACAGAGAAGGATTCTAAGAAAAAGTACAAATGAGAGAAAGATCTTAAGAGGGGTCCCAGGTCAAGACTATGTCAGGCAGATTTTTTCCTACTTCCAAATTTTCCCTAGAAGCCCTGTCTGCAGCAAATGACCTTAACCATTTATGAAGATCCGTTTTCATGAAGATCATGCTTTTCTTTTTTGCTTTGCTTGAAATACAGCTTTTATATTTCTTTAAATACATTGGTACTTTTACCTGATATAATGGCACAAATCTAGTTACTTGGTATAAATGAAAGACAGCGCTATTCTGATTTTAGTTTTCTTAACTTAAAAATTATAATAAGTTTGACTTGTTGGGAGCAGAGGGCTGTATAGTTCCATGAAGCTTAACCCCTGTATGTGTGTGCAATCACCACCATGATCAGGCTACAGAACAGTTTTATCACCCAAAACACTGCCTCATGCCATCTCTTTCCAATCACAGCCCCCCAGCCCTGCCCCACTGATATAGCCCCTGGCATTCACTGGTCTGTCCTCCTCTGCCACTATAGGGTATCATTTTGAGATGTTACAAAAATGGGGTTATAGAGTCTCTGATGCTTGGAGACCGGATTCACCCACTCAGCTTATCGCCCCTGAGATCCAGCCAGTCTGCTCCTTCTTGCTCCATCATATGGATGCACCATGTTTTATCCAGTCACTTTCTGAAACACGTTTGGATTACTTCTGGTTTGGGGCAATTATAAATAAAGCTATTCGAGACTTTTATCTACATGTTTCTGTGTTTATAATTTTAACATCTGGTGCTCACCAATTTTTTTTAAGTTTTTCTTGCTCCTTAGAATACCCAATCTTGTGAATCTGGGATTATTTTATCCCCATGGAGTTTAGATCCTATCCTGGAGACTCTTGGAACACACCCTCATGGGAAAACTTGCCTCTTCCCAAAACCACCTGAAACAGAGGCTCCTAACTGTTTCTGTCTAGTGGTATTTGCCATCCTCATCTCTTCTTTTAAGATGCTCATGTTTTAAAAATAATTTTNTGGAACACACCCTCATGGGAAAACTTGCCTCTTCCCAAAACCACCTGAAACAGAGGCTCCTAACTGTTTCTGTCTAGTGGTATTTGCCATCCTCATCTCTTCTTTTAAGATGCTCATGTTTTAAAAATAATTTTAAAATCAGAGTAAATAGATTCTGAGATTTGTTTTGAGAGTTTACAGTTTTCCTTTACTATTTCAGATTAGAGAACATCAGTCATACGAATTCTACATTCTGATAAAAAGTTTCATGTTTCAGATCAGCGGTTCTCAAATGGTGGTCCATGAGCCAGCAGCATGAGCATCATCTGGAAGCTCATTAGAAATGCAAATACACAGGGCCTCACGTCAGATCTGCTAAATCAGAAACTCTGGCACTTCGGTCCAGAGGTCTCTATTTGAAGAATTTCTCCAGGTGATTTCTGATGCTCATGTAGGTTTCAGAAGCACTGCTTTAGGGATCAACAAGCCTGTGCAGTATAGAAAAGAATGCCACGGTCTGAGACTTCCTCTTGAGATGACATATTTACTCACTTACTCACAAGTACTTCCTTCTGTAGCAGGAGCCACTTAAAGATAAGATGGTTCATTGTGTTAAAAATATGAGTCTTAGATCACCCACTGACATTTACAAGACAGTTGGTGTAGTTCAGTTTTGGTCACCGGGGGCAGAGCTCTGGAATCAAAACCTAAGTTGTGCAGAAATCCCTAACTCAGTTGAAACAATGAACACATCGTCTTACCTTCTGTTTCCATCTTGTCATTTCATCAGTTCTGATGGGTAGAGAGCAGGGCAAATGCAAGTTTCCTCTCTTTCCTGGCTCTGTTCTGTAACCCTATCCTTAGTGGGATAATGTTCATCGGCAGTGAGATAAATGAATTCAGAAAATGAATTGGAATTTCAGGAAATGAATTGAAATTCAGGAAATGAAGTTGAAAAGCAGCCAACTTAGGGCCCTTCATCACAGATCTCACAAAAATAGGGATTACTGTTTCTGTAATATAACAGGATTCCAAATTTATATATATAAATATATACACATATATATGTATATATAATTTACCATGTTACAAAATTAAATATATATGCATCTATATAAATGTATATATCAATTAAAACATTTAATTACTAAAATTAAAGCATTTAAGTAACAAAAGTGAACTGGTGGTTGCTCAGCTGTTTCCAGCTCTTTACAATCCCATGGACTGTAGACACCAGGCTCTTCTGTTCATGGAACTTTCTAGGCACGAATACTCGAGTGGGTTGCCACTTCCTTCTCCAGAGGATCTTCCTGGCCCAGGCATTGAACCTTGGTCTCCTACATTGCAGGCAGATTCTTTACCATCTGAGTCACCGGGGAAGCCCAAAAAGTAAACATAATTCTTAAATACATCCGTACAAATATATTAACAAAGCCACTACCTTCAACAAATAGCTAATAAGTAGGGTTTATTATATCTACTACACTAATTTTTATTTCGGGGGAGGACTGAAATTACTGTTAACCTTACCACTTCCTTTATCTGAACAACCGACTCCCCAAAGGTAACAGGATAAAGGGACCCCTTTGATCCTGTACATCTGCAAAAAACAACCGTCACCCTTTACGCAGACACATGAAAGCTCAGGCACGGGATGGATGAGTCTGTGTTCCAGGTGTCTGGGGCTGACTTTCTAGAAGACAAATTGAGGCCAAACCACCCATGAAAAAAGCTCACATTGGCTCATTCTAATGTAGGTTTTCCAGAAGATAATCTCAGGGGAGAACTGCTGGTAGAACTGATCACTTCGTCTTCAATATTCGGAAACTGCAGGTGTGTGTGTTGGCCAGCGGACTTCAAGCAGGTTTATCTACCTGGTATCAATTCAGGCAGAACAAAGGACAGAACACAGAGGATAACTAAACTTTTTCCCAAGCTGACTGAGGGATGGCTCAGAACACATATTTGAAGAACAAGGCAATATACCTGAACTGTAAAGAATCACAAGCGTAGCATCAAACATGCATTTGAAAGCTCAAACCAGGACTTCTCTGGCAGTCCACAGAATTACAACTCCATGCTGCCATGCAGGGGGGCATGAGCTCAATCTCAGGCCGAGGAACTAACATCCCACAGGCCACATGGCGGAAAAAGAAAAAAAGAAAAAGAAGAGCCCAAACCTCAGGAATCCATGGGAAGAGAAAGTGGAAAGGCAATTTTTTCTTGAAACTCCACTTATCATTTAAATATTTTCAAAACCATGATCCATTTACTGAAATGTTTTAATTACTATTTTGTTCCTTACTCAATTATCTTTGGGTATCTATTTATATTTAAGTATGAACCTTTGGGCTTCCCAGGTGGCACAGAGGTAAAGAATTCATTTGCCAATGCAGGAGATGCAGCAGATGTGGTTTTCTTTCCTGGGTTGGGAAGAACCCCTGGAGAAGGCAATGGCCACCCACTCCAGTATTTTTGTCTGGAGAGTCCCATGGACAGAGGAGCCTGGCGGGCTACAGTCTATGTGGTTGCAAAGACTAGGACGTGACTGAGCCACCAAGCACACCCACATACATGAACCATTGCGTCTCTTACATCAATAGCACGGTTTCAGATTGAGCTGGGTGGTGAGTAAAGGTACAGGTTAGATATGGTGTCATTTTTCCCCCCACTATTCTTTCCCTTAACTGTGTGGTATGTATCGTAAACATCTTATAAAAGCCAACATAAAAGAATCCCACCATGCCTCAAAACCATTTTATCCTTTTTTCAGTCATCTATGGACAGATGATATTTGTGACCCAAACTTTATAGCATTTTTATAACAAGTATTGATGTGTCACTTCATTACATGTGCTCTTACGGGTTTCAGCGTTTTAATGGATTAATAGTCAGACCTTGCAGGAGGAAGTCAGAGACAACATTTCTCTTTTGTGGCAAATATTTTGCAAGTGATCCTTCATGAAGGGAGTTTTGTTGCCAGTTAAGAAAATGAAAGTTCACAACAGTTAATTGACTTCAGCAGGTCAGTGACAGGCGTGGATAGAATTCAAACTTAGGTCACCTTGACTTCAAACCTATTGCCTATCCATCACACCAGGAGACACTGTCCCAATGATAGGTGAATTTATGAGCTAGGTGGTCATTCTTGCCCCAAATGGCAGGCACAAGTACAGATTTGAGACGTATAAAGTTCCACCCACTCTATACCAGGTCAGAAGTTAATTTCCATGCCCTTCTTTGTCATGGCTCCATATATACCTTTCCATTATCCCCCTATATCCTGTTTCTTAATTCCTGATGCCTAGATTAGACAGAATTCTCCGTGTTCCACATGGCTATTGCATACCACAGTGTGAGTTGTATCACAAAGGAAAAAAAAAAAGAAGAATTAAATATACCTCTTTCTTTTCCCCTGCAACAGGAATTCCCAAGTATGAAACAACAGAAGTATCCCATGCTGTGATCAAGACCAAGAGCTGATGGGTGTGGACATCATGTGGGCGTGCAAGTTTCTCTCTTCTACAAGAGAGGTAGTTCATAAATATATGATAACATTTATGATGGTTGGATGGCATCACCAACTCGATGGAAGNCATGCTGTGATCAAGACCAAGAGCTGATGGGTGTGGACATCATGTGGGCGTGCAAGTTTCTCTCTTCTACAAGAGAGGTAGTTCATAAATATATGATAACATTTATGATGGTTGGATGGCATCACCAACTCGATGGAAGTGAGTCTGAGCAAGCTCCGGGAGTTGGTGATGAACAGGGAAGCCTGGCATGCTGCAGTCCATGGGGTCACAAAGAGTCGGACACGACCGAGTGACTGAACTGACTGTACATTTACACTGAAAAACAATGAAACAAAGTCTTTCTCCAAAATAAAGGTAAAAAAAGGTAGAGGTGTGTGCTCAATGTATGACTCTTTGAGACCCCATGGACTGTATCCCACCAGGCTCCTCTGTGCATGGAATTTTCCAGGCAAGAGTACTGGAGTGGGTTGCTGTTTTCTCCTCCAGGGGGGCTTCCTGACCCTGGGATCAAACCCACATCTCTTGTGTCTCTTGCACTGGCAGGCAGATTCTTTATCATTGCGCCATGTGAGAGGACTGTTTTCCAAAATAATAAAGCCGCAAATAGCTTCTGATCAAAAATGATCCAAAGGTTAACCAACAAGGTCCTACTGAATAGCACCAGGAACTCAGCTTACTGTTATGTGGCAGCCTGGATGGAAGGGGAGTTTGGGGGGAAGTGGATACATGTATATGCTGCTGTGCATCTGAAACTATCAAAGCATTGTTAATCTTATAGGCTATACTCCAACATAAAACTAAAAGTTCCAAAAAATTGATCCAAAGGTAAATTCAGAATTAGTAGAATTATACTGACTTTTCTCATCACTCTCCCTGTGACTTCAGCAAATGACACAGGTAGGGCCACAGAAATCTTGTACCACTAAATTAAAAAGAAATTCTGTCTGAAGAAACACAGTAATACAGAGAGCAGAAGGTGCTAGCCACTAAAGTAACTCCTGCAAGGCCGAACAAATGCCACTAATGACCTAATCAATACAGAAATAAGCACAGATTTCCTCCACTAATGGCCACTCAGTAGCTTCCCTAAAACATTAAAAAAAAAAAAGTTTCTCTTTCATTGAAAGTTTCCTTGCTATATTTATGTACTTCATCAAGAATACCCCAGAAGTTGACTTTCCCTCAACACATCTGGTCAGGTCACTAGGAAGACCATCTATCAGTCGTTTTGAGTTCTCAGATCTGGGTCTGTCTCACTGCTGTGAATTTCATCGCTGACAGTACACACCCTCTGATTCCTGCTGAAGCTCAAGGATCTGATGTATAAACAATGAAACAAGTGATATCGCCTCATCCTTTCTTAAAACATCCAAACCAATCTATTTCCACAGCCAGATCAAAACAATGAGGTAATGTTTTCTAGTGATTTTAGAAAAATCTATTTCAGAGCTTTCTTCTCTTGCTAGACTCATTGGGCGAATCTCTAATTATATACATGGCCTTCTGCTGGGTATAGCCATTGGTATTATCTGCAAAGTGTACAAATGTACAAATCAGAAGTAAGTATTATTTGAAATCAGCCCTGGTTCTTAAAGCCCCAAATTGCCCCAGAAGGATGCTAAGACTAAACTATGTTACTTCTAGAAAAATACAGAAAAACCCCATGTTAACATTCTTTGTAAAGCAGCATCAAGCCACAACCTTATTCCATGTGAGAGACCATTAATAGAGAATGGAATACTGTGTGAAATTCTGTGTATACGTGGAATTTTAAAACATCCATGCCCACATCTCTTTTTCAAGATGCCTACCGTCCATCTAAGCTTCTAAAATGTCAAACCCTGCTGTCTGTCTGCGCAAAGGAATATCTTCTAGAAAGTATCTGGATTTTAGCGGTTCCCAGATGGCCTTTCGTCACTGAACCACTGGCTTGAAAGTGCATGTCATGTACTGTATGACTGGACTGAAACTGGAGTCCCTTTATGCATGAACAGGATACCCAAGGTAACTGCCATGTCAACAAAACACGCTCAAGACTGGGAGGGGTCTCGAGGGGATGCTTTTGTGTGTGTGTGTGTGTGTGTGTGTGTGTGAAGCCTATGGAATCAAGCAAAGATAGTGACAAGGACAAAGCAAACTGAAAATATGAGCCACCGGGAAATAAATGAATAGTACGAATTGGAGCAGCACAGACAATATCTTTAATGCTTACAAGCCCATTTTAGAGATGAGGAAGATGAGGTTTAGGAAAGCTTGAAAAATTTACTAGCAAGTTGCAGAAGGGAATCTGAACCCAGGTCTGGGAATGCATATTCTCTTAATTGCTTTACAATGTTTTGTTAGTATCTGCTGTGCAGTGAAGTGAATCAGCCATGTGTATATAAAGATGTAGACACAGATATATACACACACTCCCCTCCCTCTTGGACCTCCCTGCCACCTCCCCGTTTCACCCCCTAGGTTTTCACAGAGCACCGAGCTGAGCTCCCTGCGCTATACAACAGCTTCCCACTAGCTATTTCACACATGTCAGTGTAAAGCTGTCACTCTTAACTGTTCTCTTCATGATAAGCTAGCTACATGCTAGATGAATGAGAACCTTCTAATCATTCCACTCATTCTGTAGCATTAGTCCTTCCTTGAAAGGTTAAGAAAGTATGATCAAAATTTATGGGCAATTCAATATAAAATTGATCCACAAATATTATACTCTCCCAAATCATTCAATAATAGACACTGGATACTGGAAGAGATTTGAGAAATCATCTGGTGTAATTTTGACGCTTTATGGGTAACTTCTAAAAGTAAATTCTTCCTTAGTGTCTGAGGGCAAGAAATTTTAACATGGTGTAGGTCTTAGGACAATGTATCCAGATGTCCCTCTGCTTCCAAATGCCTAAATCTTTAACTCTGTCTCAGCCGATGGAAAAAAATACATTCTTAAGAGAAATGATCCTTCAAGTAACATACAGATCAAATCTTTTACTCCTAAAGTTTCCTAGAACTGTATGTAATCCCATCTCCATCTCAACACAGGCATTATTTTTTAATCTACCAAGGATGTTTATAATATTCTGAAACTATTTCGGTTTCCTTTTTAAAACACACAGTGTGGAACCTAACAACAAATTCAAAAAATCACTTGCTTTCAGAAAAACTTTCTTCTTAAATCTAAACAGATACGTTAGCTTGATCTGATGTGAATTTGAATTCTGCAGTTCGTAACAATGGTATTTGCATCAGTTGCTTGCAGCTCTAGTAACAGTGTAAATGTGTGATTTTTATAAATTCAACAAGGATAAACAAATGGCTTATTCCAATTCCATACACATTTGTCACAATGAGCTTCTTTCTCTTGTGAGAGAACTTCCCAATTCCTGCTTTCATGATTTTAGTTTGTGCTCCATTATCAACAGAACTTTCTCCCCATACTGGTGTTAATTCTTCCTTGTTTGCTTTCTGGAAACAATACGGTCTCCACTCTCGAAGTATACTTTTTGTCAATTTTCTCAATGAAATTTATGGGTTAAAAAAAAAAGATTTTTCTGATTTGTCAAATTAATTCATAATTTGTTTATATAATTTATCATCCAAGATATTCTCCATCTATCATTTTGGAGTTTCCTTATGCTCTCAATCATTCAGTTCATTATTCAAAGGGTTCTAGTGCATGTCCCTCTTCTAAATGCCTACAAAATCCTACAGAGCTAATTTCCCAAATATTTAGCTTGAGACCTGATATAAGAACATTTATTTTCAATAAATATTTGAAAGCCAAAAATGAACAAGTAAATGAGTGAGTATGACATCTGATGCAACAGACAGATCTTGCTGACACCCACACAAGAACTCTGTCTCTTCCATTCAGCTCCCACAGAAAGCCCCCTACTTTGACGCAGTGTAGTCCAGGAGATATTTTTCTGGTTTCCTGTTGAAAATGCCAGTTGTGGCAGACTTGCTTTCTACATCTTCCTAAAGCCTGCCATCACCTCAAAGAAGATAAAATGGTCTCATCTTTGGATTCATGTCGATGTATGGCAAAGCCAATAGAATATTGTAAAGTAAAATAAAGTAAAAAAATAAAAATTAAGGTACCAGGTTTTGTTTGCTTTGTCAAGTCAGAAAGGTATGCAGATGTTCATTTCATCGGAACCATGCTCAGCATACCCTAAAATGTAGAAATTAAGAAAGCAAATTCACTCTACTCTTATTCAAACAGATCCCACACTTTAGGACTGGACTGTTTTGAAAGAGAAGGGTAAGACCTTAATTCAGTTCTACTGGTCCCAAGCAGATTAACTGGTTTGCCAGTTAACCCTCATCAATCCAATCACTGCTTCCATAATAGGGAGAGTAGGGCAACTCTCCTTAAGGCAGGAAGAGAGGTTGCTGTTGCTGCTGCTAAGTTGCTTCAGTCGTGTCCGACTCTGTGCGACCCCATAGACGGCAGCCCACCAGGCTTCCCCGTCCCTGGGATTCTCCAGGCAAGAACACTGGAGTGGGTTGCCATTTCCTTCTCCAGTGCATGAAAGTGAAAAGTCAAAGTGAAGTCACTCAGTTGTGTCTGACTCCTAGTGACCCCATGGACTGCAGCCCACCAGACCCTCCATCCATGGGATTTTCCAGGCAAGAGTACTGGAGTGGGTTGCCATTGTCTTCTAAGGAAACCCAATTGTTCAGTATTCTCTTCTCATTCCTCCTCCCCGCCTTCGTCCATCACTGCCTACTTGCTGCGTTCTTCAGAGGAGTGAAATTCTTCCCCACATCCTGGATCACCTTCACCAATGTTAATCCCTTCAAAGGCACATCTCCAGTAAACAGGCATTATTTCCAGCTCTGTGTGTCAGCGATTTGGAAATTGTTTATGCACTTGCCTCATCGTCTCTCCCAAGACCACATTAACTGAGTGTTAACTATGATTTCCTTTCACGTAGATGGAAAAGTGATCTAGGCATTCAGTTTAAACGACTGACGTTTTAGGGACCTTGCTATCTCCATAAAAGCCTGAGTCACTGCTTGAGATCTAAAGGAGAAGCTCCTTTGTAAGAGCCAAAATCATTTCCAGTGAAGTTATAATTCTACATATAAGGGCATCTCTTTGTTCTCTTTTTCAGAAAGATGAATGTCAGATCCACTTAGGCTGAAACTTTTAGGGGAAAAACACAGTTAAAACTTTACTTAGAGCTGATTTTAATCCTGAATAATAGGAGCCATCAACAATATAAAGGTCAATTTTTAATTCCACAAGCCTATTAAATAGCTGGCACGTGCAAACAAGAACAGCTAAGGACAGTGAAAAAGAATGCACTGGGAAATACACACAGGCCTTGTTTCATGGCACTTTATTGCTCTTTGTAGTTATTGTCTTTTTCTTTTTTCCAAATTGAAGGTTTGTGGCGCCACTTCATCAAGGGGGGTCTATTGGTGTCATTTTTCCCAAGTGCGTTTGCTCACTTCCTGTCTCTGTGTCACATTTTAGTAATCCTAATATTTCCAGCATTTTTTTTAATCATGATATTTGTTATAAAGTGATCTGTGATCAGTGATCTTTGATGTTACTCTTCTAAAAAGATGACAACTTGCTGACGGCTCAGATGAGGGTTGTTAGTCTCTTTTAGTAATAAAACATTTTTAGATTAAGGTATGTACGTTGGTTTTTTTAAAGACAGGATACAATTGCACACTGGGAATCAAAAAAATTTCATGTGACATGCTTTATTGCAATAGTAGCTTTATTGAGGTGGTCTAGAAATGAATATCACAATATCACTGAGGTTTGCCTGTACCTGTATACTTTTGAGATAAATTCGTTTTTTGCTTAATGCTAAATGGCTAGCATTTAAGCATATATATCACGCTGATTCTAGAACATATATACTATATATATATATATATATATATACCTACATACTATCTATATTAGTGTATATATATGTGTGTGTGTATACATATGTATATATGTATAGTATATGTAATACATATTGGGTTGGCCAAAATTTTCATTTGGAATATCTTACAGAAAAATTCAAACTTTTTGGCCAACCTAGTATATATATATAATGTTGTATATACTCTTTGCTGCTGCTGCTAAGTCCTTCAGTTGCGTCCGACTCAGTGTGACCACATAGACGGCAGCCCACCAGGCTTCCCCATCCCTGGGATCCTCCAGGCAATAACACTGGAGTGGGTTGCCATTTCCTTCTCCAATTCGTGAAAGTGAAAAGTGAAAGTGAAGTCACTCAGTCGTGTCTGACTCTTCACAACCCCATGGACTGCAGCCTACCGGGCTCCTCCGTCCATGGGATTTTCCAGGCAAGAGTACTGGAGTGGGATGCCATTGCCTTCTCCAATATACTCTCTAACCTTTCCTAATTTTTTGTTCTAGCACTTATTAGAATATTGAAGGTTTATAAATGTATTCTCAGGTACCTTCTGAGAAATTTCACTGGAGAATTTTTCTGATGGTACTATTTCTCAGAACTGTGTGTGTGTGTGTGTGTGTGTGTGTGTGTGTGTGCCGAGTCGTGTTCGACTCTGTGACCCTTTGGACTAGAGCCTGCCAGGCTCCTCTGTCCATCGGACTCTCCACGCAAGAATGCTGGAATGGGTTGCCATTCCTTCTCCAGGGGATCTTCCTGACCCAGGGATAGAACCTGCGTCTCCTGTGTCTCCTGCATTGGCAGGTGGGTTCTTTACCACTGTGCCACTAGGGGAGTCCCCTCAGAAGAATGGCTGATATTTAATGATGATTTTTTAAAAGTGTGGTTATCTGATGAATTAACTGCTTTGCACGGTTCAGCCTCTCTACGGAACACCATTCACGGTTCTCCATTTTCTGATGGGGACCTACTGATTAAAACCCAGTTATGACAGACATCACCCTCTGACCATTTTTATGTAAGGGCTGAAATGATTCATTTCAGCAACATTAACTGAAGATACTTTAGAGTCTCAGGCCATTATCAGCGTGCACTCCATATAGCTTTCTCCCGGTTCGGGAGACAGGAAACCAAAGCCGCCAGTGGGGGCGCCAGAGAGCCCAGCAGCCAGCCCACTGCTCTGGCCTTAACTTCGAGAGGATATTGACAAAAGTTTCCACCTCTCCTGCCACCCCAGAGTTGCTGCTCCTGGTCGCACACTCCTCAGTGCAGGATGCAAGGTAATTCCTCCCTAGATCCATTTCAGTTCCTTCGCATTCAATAACGACCTGGTTCTTCGGCCACCCCTTTTGGATGGTGGAAATTACCCAATTAAAATGTTTTAGAGAAGCCTTATCATTTCACTTTCCAGACAACTCTCAGTGGGTCTCTCTCTCCCCTAGAGACTGACAGGAGAGAATGACCTTACTAAGCATTCCTATCCTCATACAAGGCCCACCTCCTTGATTAGTTACTACCTCTGCTTGGCTGTTGATATTTTCTAGGCTCACAGAAAATATTGTGCCTAGAAAAATATGTCTCTAGGCACAGAGAGAGTAAAGCTAGCTTCCAATTTCAACCAGTAAAGATGGTTACAGGGTGGAAACAGAAAAGAGATGTACTCTAAATTACTAAAACACAGACACACAAAATGCTTAAAAGGAAGTTTTTCTCATTTCATGTAATCAGGTTAAAGCTCTCTCTCAACACTTTTTATATGAAAAGGTGATGATTTCCTTTTAGTGAATAAATACCAAGGTACCAGGAACTTTGCTTCTGCTTCAGTCTTGCCAAGAAGGCCTTATGTATCCCATATGCTACATGAAAACACTGAAGCAGTGAGGAATTAACGAAATCGCTATGGTCACGTGATGGGCATTTGTTTGTGACTGAACTGGTGTTACTACAGTCTTGAGGAAACTAGGAAGCAGAGAGGGGTTGAGTCTTGGCCGTAGACACATTTTTCAGTTATTTACTTAGACCCGAGAAGCTAAACCCCAGGACGGGTTGCTCAGGGGGTAAATTGCATATTTACAGAGGTAAGTTTTGGAGAAGTGAGATTCAGATGCACCACCACATTTAGACTTTGTTTTCCAGACCTTTTCTTTTAATACAGATTTTGCACATTTCTCTGATCTGCAGAATCCCATGGAGGCCCGAGTATCTCAGTGGTACAGTCCGTCATCATGAGCACACAGCAGTCCCCTGCCTGCTCCCTGATGAGTTCCAGCATCTTCTAGCCCACACTTCTTTAGTTTTAACCTGACAAGGGATCCAAAGCTCCTTTGAGTTCAAAAGGTCTCCCTATCTATAGCTTCCTGCATCATATCTGACAAATCATGCAGACATTACGATCATTATCACTGTGAAATGATATCCCTCTTGGACTGATATTTACATCCTTGTCTTATGACATGAATACATTTTTCAAATATAAACTCTCTTAATTAAATACACTCTTCCCACCTCTTCATGCTGAAAAAAAAAAAAAAACCACACTAAAAATGAAGCCACGTGTAGTTCCAGATAAAGTCGATAATTATAATAGTAATTAAAAATGAAGGAGTCCAGTTGGTAAGGGTGCTTCACGGGGCTTAAGCAGATAGCAACAGCATGGACTGACATCATGATGGCATGCTGTATCATTTCAGCTTTCCCAAACTCTACCCATGATTATGTGGAAATTTCAGGGTTAGAGAAAGATTTTAATCTTCACAAAGGAAATATGAAATAAATGCTGAACGAAGTTAAATAAGCACCGAAGTGAAAATAAAAAGACAAACCATTAATACCAACTAGTTGTTTCCAGTAGGATTTCTAAATTCATCTTTAGTGCCATGCCATTTGTTTGATAATTTCCTAAAATTCTTACAATGCTAGTATATCTAAATAAATTTAAAATAAATATAAAACTGTATAACTTAAAAGTGTTAGTGCCATTATTCCCATAAGCCGAATAAAAGAAATAGGATCACAGATACAACTGCAATGTCCTGACCATGAATGAATTTGGCAGAGTTCAATAGCAATTTCAACATAACTGTGTGCTTCGTTGACTTAAAAGAGTGGTCATCTGAGTATAAACCTTAATCTTCTTTCTCTAAAAAAATAAAAAAAAATGCTATATTTATAACAAAAAGATCTTTTGACACTCATTTTTAAAAATTGCATTTTAAAGAATCGAGTATTTGAAGCTTGTAAACAATGCTGAAGTCTTGATTCTGTCACATATTCACATGGCATCTACTTATTTTCTAACAGCTCTTTGATGATTAAATTAAGTCAGATGACAGCAGCACTGGGATTTCCATCAGAGTGGTATACATATTAACCAGCAAAATGCTAAGAAAAACCTGCCAATGAAGAGTATGGATATTTTATCAATAAATATTAGAACTTCATGTGGGGATTTTAGCTGGTGTAGAAAGGTATAAAAAAACCGCAACATTAACACGATAGCTTTTTATTTGCCTTGAGTTTATGAGCAGGAAAAAGTTAAACAATTATGCATAGTCCCTGAATTTCAGAGAGTTGCCATGCCCCTCCTTCATTCTCTGCCGACCCATGGCTGGATTTTTCTATGTGACGGTGATGAAATCACCTGAAAGCAACTCAGATGACGGAACAATCAGATGACAGCTGGGCCTTCTAATTTCCATGTCAAAGCATAACATATTTGGACTTGGAAGATTCTAAAACTTTTAGAAATTGATGTTCCGTTGTTTTCTGAAGATGCGGAAACAGTTTACCTCAATTATTGGTGCTGATTTTCCACTGCAACCAGATCAAATTATGCCAACATGCATTTTTAGTTTTTCCTTTAAGGTATAATACTGTGGATTAGATGGTCCTAAAGTGAGTATTGGATCTTGACAAATGGAAGAAAATCTGCAAAATATGTGAGATCATTCCTCTGGTTTGCATTTCCCTAGAGATGATCCTCACACATTTAGTGCATGATAAAGAAGCAACTGACAATAAAGGAAATGTAAAAAGAATGTGTATCCATTATTAAAAATTCCAGCACTACATCCATCTTAGGTTGAAAAGTCACAGAGTTCTTTTGGAAGTCTTTATCACAAACGCTGATTTCCTATCTTATGTGGGTATCAGGAGGTTGATCTGGGTTTAGGTAGATTAGCTTTGTGAATATGTCTCAGTGGAAAAAAACTTGCAGAAAAAAAGACTGTATATTACATTAAGTGATTCTGCATAGAATCACATGCTGCATAACCACAGAAATCTCTACAAAATTTGCCTAAATATTTGAAATAAAACGTGACGCAGTTGTTTTCCTGTTAAAAATCTTAAATCCTTCAACTGAAACCGAATTTCATTTTTACTTATATTAAAACCAATGTTACTATTCACAGAAGTGATATTGTCAACAAAATCTTAATATTTTGTGTGTTATCCACAACACTTTTTTAACGTAAGAATTGCACCATTTTAAAATAGTGTGAAATGTAATAAATTGATAAAAGGCCTGTTTCTTAAAGGGCTAATCTCTAGTGGAACCCTCTTCCTTTTACCTGCAGAAAATGAAATATTTTCTGCTACTAGATAAAAGAAATAATTGTAACATATTAATACTTTAAATGTTGTATGAATTTATGACTGAGGGATAATTATGACCTTGAACCTTGAGTGAGATAATTCTGGGTGAATTCTTTGGCCTTTAAATAAGTCACAGATGCAGTTTTATCCTAATAGATATCACTTGGTTACAGAACTTTAAAAAATCTCACATAACCTTTGGCATGGACATTGTATATTAGGTAGGGGTTATAAAAAACTGCCAGGAGAAATTTTCTCAAGAAAAGTATGTAGGAGAATTTAAAAGATTGATCTACTGTGGCTGCAGACCATGGTTGCCAGTCCTTCTACCTGCCGATATGAAGATCGCTGCTGGCAGCAAGGGAAGAACATAACATGATGCTAAGGACTCAGTTTGAAGGTAGAGTCAGTGTGGTGTATTATAAGTCCGTTCCTTTTGTTTTTTTTCAATTTCTCCTCAACTGTCCCAGTGGAATGATTTCAACCCATGTTTTGTTTTACCTGCGCAGCTATTTCCCAGGGCACAGATATCTCCCGGTAATTTTAGAGAAAGGTACCTTCAAAATGCTAGGTGGGCATTTCATAACTTACAAAAATACAGTATCACCAGATTACAGGAGATTTTGAAATCACAAGCTAACACTGCTGCCAAACATTAAAAACTGCAGAGTAAACTTGAAACTCTGCCTCAAGTACTTTATTTTTGATCAAGCCTAGATGATACTAATGTATGCAGTTTAAATAGTGTGTATCTCAGCTCCCATCTCATCCTCATAGAAATGAAAGGGTTGTGATGTAAATACAAATATTACATAACTTTGAACATCCAGAGCCAAGTTTAATCCAAGATGAGCTAAATTAATTTAGATTATAAGACTCTGATCTACTGAGAAAATCAATTTATTAGCACTTGGCATAAATATACATTAAAGGAAACCAACCTCAGAAGCAAAGATAGCCTGAGAAAAACAAATCCAGTCACAGATAAGTCTTGCTAATATTTTTTCTACCTTCAATAGTCCTTCAGCAGTGACTTCTATAACTGTTTGAAATCATTAAGCGTATTTAACTTTCAATGTTAGAATGAAAAATAAAAGAAAGAAAGCAAAGTCAGAAATGTAAAGACTCTGGAAGAACCGATTAAAAAAAAAATGAAGGTCGTTTGTCTAAAGAGAGGAAGTATGGATTTGTTAAGTTCATCATCACTGACTTAAAATATGTTCAGAACTTCGCTGGTGACATAAGGCATTTTTGAGGAAGCCAATTCTTTTCCTGATTAGAGATTCACAAATTTCTCAACATGCACCACTGTGTGGAACCAGTTAGGACCATGCCAGTACTTACCATTTGGAGAGATGGTTTTCAGTGTCCACATCACCTTTAAGCCCAAGATTCTTTCCTAACCTTGTCATGAAGCAGATCTGAATTAAACTAACATATATACAAAGAGTTCATTTGTGATTTTCAACCTTAACAGACTTCAAACTGTCTCTCTCCATACTAATGACTATTTTCAGTCCTGTCCATTTCTGGCTATATGGTATATTGTATCTTCACTGGCTGACTCACTCCACACTCTACTCATGCAGTTTATCATGATCTTGTTCACAGATATAATCCACATTGAATTCAGATGAGAATGCCCATTGCCTAGAGAATCTGGAGAAAAGTAGCACCACTGTGGTTCAAATAATATTTCTCCGGTAAGAGAAATACTATAGTCAACGTAGATTACTTTCTCCCTCTCAAAGTAGAAGGTGGGAAACACAAGCAACTGCAGCAAATTATACTAACTCTCTGCAATGTATTTTTCTTGTTTTTTTTTTTTGTGGGGGGGGTTACTTCTTATAAAAATTGACAAGATTCAGGACAACTTTGGACACTGTTCTAACAGCTTCATTTAATAATAGTTATGACTCATTTCTCCACTTAATACAAACTTCTCGCTTTCTCTTGTGTTTATTACTTTTGAAATAACCTAGGCATTTTTCTAATTAGCTTTACTCTGCACAAAGAAATAACCCAACTGCAGTACTTTGTTAATGAGAAAGTGAACAACAGGGTCCTTTCTGATCGAACATTCTCACTTCCTACCTCAAGACAGGCGTTCTGCATATATGCAAATACTGCAGACAGATGGCTTTGTATATCTTACGCACTATAACATTAAGACATGTCCCCCCTCATTATGAAATACTGAAAATTACCAGCGCTGCCTCTGCAATCTACATTTAAGAAATAGTTAACCTTTGGTAACATAATCTATTGTGCTTATCTCAAAGAAAGGGGGGAAAACAGCTTAAATATTCTATCAAGTTCAGCCAAAACGTCCTACTTCACGTCATTGTCACAATACTTGATCTAGACTCCACGTTTATAAAAGAAAATGAAAAACAAATTCACAAGGCAGAGCTTCAAGTCATCAGCCTATCTTAGAAGGATTTAGTTATTTTATGCCCGGAACATTTTACAAGCTCCAAACCCTTCCCCAGTACAATATTTTAGGAAGCTGAAATTACTTCTGCACGTCTTACCACCCAAGCACCTGACAGTTTGGATTAAAAATAGTACATACACAGCAACTCCCTGGTTACTATTTCCCTGAAGTTTTAAGGCACTCAAATTATTGAATCTTCTTTCTAAGAATTACTGGAGAGGTCGATGAAAACACATATCAAACTATTCACAGGTAATTCTCTCACTAAAATCAACTGGCCTCTGTTAGTGTGATTCATTAGGACTAATGAAAATTACCATCTCCAGTAGCCAGTCTGTACCTTTCCAGACATCCTTCCCCAGGATCCATCACCATGCCCAGCTCTGCCTTCCTTCCTGCTCCTTGTAGTGCTGAGTGAGGCACTCACTCCTTCATTAAATAGCATTAAAAATAGACCACACAGAGCTCCCCAGTGGAGCATGCTCTAATGGGGCTAGTGCCACAGTTCTCAAGGTAACCACACTCAGCTGGTATCCAAGAAGGAAAGTCACTGGGAGACCAGCAATTTACAAATTTAATAGTGCAGTGTACCCAAACCTATCTCAATCTGAGCAGAATACTGTAAAAGAGAAATCAGCATGCAGTGAAATGAAGTCACAGAGAAGCTCAAGGTGCATCTTTGGAGTGTGTAAGTTTCTTTAAATACACCTCACTGAAAAAGTACTCTGCTGAATAGACATTCATCCGAAGCAACTTATTTCAAGATTTATTGGACAATATTAATCACAAACAGGATAAGTTAAGGCATCTCTGTAGAGCAGTCTGAATGTCTTAAAACTGCATTTAAAGCAGATTACTTGAGACCAAGTGATAGTATTAAAAAGCAAGGGTAGTAACAGACTAGCCTTTTGCAAGGAAGAACTGTATTCCTTAAAGAATATTCTAAACTCCCTCTCTGGAGCCTTGAAAAACATTCTGTTCAAGTGACGAAAAGAAGTATAAGAATGTTATTAGAAAGGAAATTCAGGATCAAACACACATACATACC
This sequence comes from Neotragus pygmaeus, assembly GCA_006410875.1. Taxonomy (NCBI): domain Eukaryota; kingdom Metazoa; phylum Chordata; class Mammalia; order Artiodactyla; family Bovidae; genus Neotragus; species Neotragus pygmaeus. The sequence continues at coordinate 957,651 of SJYV01038749.1, read as the reverse complement.
TTAGAAATCCGTGTCAACCTGAGATGAGGGCATATGTTATTATCTCCCATGCGATCCTTATTGGGAAAAAGCAGAAGCAATCACTGCCAGACTACTCGGCTACATGGCTAGAGCTCTAGGCTTCCCAATGACTGTCCTCTGCGAAAATGACATTACCTAAAGCCTTACGAAGACATGTAAGCCCTGTGGTGACAAAACCCGAGCAGTAGCTGCATTTATTTTAAAGTGTCAAAGGTTTCCTAACTTTTACCAAATGAAAAGTGATTTCCTGTCAGCTCCATTTCTCCGTTTTCTCAAAACAATCACAGCCATTTTGGTCACCAAAGGGGATGAAGAAGACGTGGGGATCATTCGGATTTCTTCAGTATTTGAGTGAAATCTCGTCCACATTCAGCCTAAACTTTGGAGATCGTCATCTTTATTTGGGGAGGCTGAAGTGTCATACCAACAGACTTGAAAAAAGTCAGAAATTAAAATGGGCATCTGCACTCCAATCTCGTGAAAGTGATTTTTACCAGCCTTCCATCCATCTAACTTTCAATTCTTTGTCTTTCCAGCTCAGATTCTGTGCTTGCCTATATCTTCAGGATACTGAACTGACAGCAACCACATCCACTCCAGCCCCATTTCCATGCATAAACACCCAGAGAATCCATCTCTATTCCTAGGAAACTTTCTATACACCTGTCTCATTCAACTCCATTCTACCACCACATCTACAACCCTGAGGCAGAAGGTGTTAAATCTGGAGTTCGCAATGATACAGAATTCAGACACATAAAAATGAAACTGAACATCTTTCCTCTAATTCCTGGGGGAGCCGGGATCTCAAGTCCTCTGAGGGCAACAAACAGATGACAACTTTCTGCCCCTTGCATAGCGCTCTTCCAAAAGAAATGTGCACATTCCCAACTTTCTACAGAGAAGCCTTTAAAGATCAACTGTGTACTTCTCTGATGAAGAGACCTGCTCTTTTCCATTCTCTTCTTGCTTTTCATTTTTGCCTCATTCTGGGGAGGGGGGAGTCTACCCCTCCTCCGACAAAGCATGAAAACACAATACATACATAACAGCTTTCTACAAACAGGAAGGAGAGAGCTAGACTTAAAGACAACTCGAAAGAAAAGCACAGATGCAAGGCAGGAAGGAAGAGTAAAAAAAAAAAGAGAGAGAAAGAAACGACAAAAGGCGTGCAATGTTCACGTCGGAAGACCTTAAAATTATTTTACCTTGACCGAAAAGTGGACGTCCCCCCAGCGTCTCTGTTCCTTGATTGATTTTGGTTTGTGGCTTTTATTAGTATTATTGTTTCTCACGGATGACTTGGCTGTATTTGTTTGCTTTGGCTTATTATTGTTATTATTTTGGGTCGATTTATTTAACTGCTAATAAAAGGAGCCTTCTGCGGCGTCGGCGGGGCTCCCGGCAGGGCTGCGGCACCCCGGGCTGCGGCCGCAGCAGCGGCTTCGGCCGGTGACCCCGAGGTCGCTGCGGCTCCCCGCTGCTCAGATGCGCTCGGGGAGCGCTGCCGCCGCCTTCTCGGCCCCTGGCTGCGGAGAGGGAGCGAGCTCCCGCCTCCCGGCTGCCAGTCCGGCCCCGGGCACGTCTGTCTGTCTGGCCGTCTGTCCCTCAGCCCGGCAGCCCACCGCGGGCTTCCCGCCGTCCCGCGATCCGCTCTGCGAGCTGCCCCTCGCGGCGGTCCCTCCGCGACTCTTGGTCCCACTAGCGAGGCAGGGACCTTCTCCCGGTCTTCCGCACGCGCATCTCTCCCGTTCTGCCACTCCGCGCCGCCGGCCGCTTCCCGCGGACCGAGGCGGCGTCTGCAGGGAGGGCGCGCGAGGCTGCCGCTCCGTCTCCCTCCTCCGCCTGCGTGCCCTGCCGCTCCCGCCCTCTCTGCGCGCCGGTCTCCGCGTCTCCAGTTGTCTCACTGCTCCCACCTGTCCGTCGCTCTGTCACTCCCAGTCCCTCCCCGAGCCAGCCAGCCTCGGGCGTCCCTGGGTCCCGCGCGCCCAGCTCCCCGCCTCCGCGCGCCCCTGCCCTCCCACGCGCCCGGCCCCTCCCCGCAGCCCCGGCCGCGTCCGGTCCCCGCCCGGGCTGGCGGCAGTGTGCGGGGCGCATGTGGCGCGGCAGCTGCTCCGCCGGCCGACTCCAGCCTCTGACCCGCCACGCCCGGGAGATGGCCGCGGCCGGGCGCCTGCGGGGGCCGGGCCTCGGCCACCAGGCGCAGCCGGAGTTGGCTGAGCCGGAGCGCGGGCACCTGCCCGGTGTGCCCGGAGCGCGTGGTGCTGCCATCCGTCCCCTGGCTGGTCTACTCCACCGGGCCCCGGGCTAGAGACAAAGCGCCCGAGCCACGAACGGCGCGTGAACATCATTCATCAGAGGGAAAACTGGCACGCTGCCCCCTGCCCCTCCACCGTGCGTCCCCGCTCTCGGCCAGCGCGCATCCCTCCCCGCCCCGGGCCAAAGCCCCAAGTACCTCTCCTGGGCGCCTCCCGACTCTGGCGGCGGACACCTGGCCCAGCCGTGCTGACTCCCTTCCTCGGGGCTCACTCTCCAGGCCAACTCTGCAGAGAATATCCCACAACAATAACACCTCACTCCACCCAAATCCAGCCGAAGCCTCAGCGCTCTCAGACATTCGCGGCTTTGAGCAGGACCCCAAGTCCTCTTGTGCGGCGCCAAGTGGACTCCCCGAGGGCGCCCGCCCAGCCCGCTGCCCACCCGGGCGCTGACTGAGAATCACAGAGGTGCCCCAGAAACCCCTGCAGGCTAGGGCGTGGGGCAGGGCGCAGAGTTGACATCTCAAGAAATAAAAGGGCTGCATTTCCTGTTTGTTTGGAGATGTGCTATTTTTATTATCTGTAATTCATTCCCCCCCCCCCCATTGTTTCAAGGTACACACTACCAAAAGGAAAAAAAAAAAAAGGAATAGTGGAGGAATGGGACTACATTTCCGGAACACCGCCCACCCCTCCTGAGTAGAATGTAGAGCCTACTTTTTCAACATCACAGGTCACCAGCCAAGATAGATCACTCTGGCGTTCTGCCCCCAGCTGAGAGCAAGGCATTTGATTCTGGGCTTCCTTGCTAGGCTGTTATTAATGGGTAACAAAATTATAGTTGTATACGCCTGCATGGAATTACCAAAGCTTATTCTGACAGTATCCAGCAATTCAGCTTCTGAAATGTAGACGATGAATAACTATGGATCTGGTGCAATGAACGCCCCATCCCACAATAAATTGGAGAAGAGAAAATCAACTTTTACCAGCTGCAATTAGTAACCCCAATGAAGAGACAACAAATAAATAACTAGTATAAACCGTGTCATGAAGATGTCCACATCCTTTCAGTTCCATCTATTGGTACCATTCCTGATAACAGATATTATAAACGGATTTATTAAGGGGTGTGCCTTCCAGTTTTTATAGAAAAGTAATTTCAACAGCAGTAGCCATATTTATATATGCTAAGATATTGATTAAGATACCAAACATGTTATGTGCACTGATTGGAAATGCTATGGAAAAAATTAGGATGAAGTTGTATTGGTTTTGGTGAATAAATAATTATTTCTCAAATATTGGAAATTGTTTCCCTCGGGAATTGGCTAGTTTTGGAATAAGAATAAATCTGCAGTATGAGGTTTCAGCAAATGGAGCCTAAAGAATTTAAGACCCTTATGTTGATCTATTTTTTGAGCATTTCAACTCAAATGTTCCTCTCCAAAAGCATTTTGACAGGCATTTCTCTCCTCCTTCCAGCCATATGGAATTCAAGGGAAAATTCACAAAAAAAAGTATTTCTAATTCTCCTCCCCTCATCTCAAGTCATGTTCAAAAAAAAAAACAAAACAAAACCTCCTTTCCTTGGGGGAAATTGTTGTGCCAAGTTGCTATATATTAAATTCACACAGTTGGGACTGCACGGGAAAGAGGTTATTGTACTTGACTTTCCTTTTGGACAGAATGACACCTAAGCACCCTCTGAATGGGTGGATGAGTAATCTACTAAGAGGAAAACTTTAAGAGCTTGTTCTTAACACAGTCTTCTAGGTCAGACTTCACACTGCAAGTTACAGACACACACACACACACACACACACACACACACACACAGAGGAACTCCTTTCTATAAACTGGATTAGAAATTATAACTACTGAACAGGGGGAAAGGGAATTCAATCACCATTCTTACTACAAATGTCAGTGATTATGTAATAGAACAAGGCACAGTGTTTCAGTATCTTATCAGTGTATAGACAAACTTGTTGAAACAATCCAATTTCTCACAGAGTTTAACCTTTACTTAAAAAGGAAAACCTCCCAAAGAAGAATAACATTCATTTAATTGGGCTAACTTTTTCTAACTTTTCTCATAATATGTTGTCAACAAAGGAGGAACTAGAAAAGGTTCAAGCTTATTTGAGGCCACCTAGGTAATTAACATTCAGCTATCCAATTTTAACTGTTGCGTCCCAAAGTGGGACTGAAATATACTTCTGGGAATATTAGGCAGGCAGTGAGCAGTAAGCGGCTCTTCTAGGCATTCAGAAAGTATTTGCATGTCCTTAATTTGAAACAGTTACCATACCTTATGTCCCTTGGTCTGTCCTATATTAACTACCGCATGGGCTGCCGTCCATGGGATCGCACAGAGTCGGACATGACTGAAGCAGTTCAGCACCAGCAGCAGCAGCAGCAAACTCAGTAAAACTGTTGTCTTCCTTATTGGACTTCCGAATGATATCTATGATGCTGATGTCCATGCAGAAGTATTTCTGCACTGAAAGCATCCTACCCTTAGGGGTGAGAAGTGGTGGAAATGGGGGAACAAGGAAGTGTCACAGGGAAGAACAAATCTGACTCCATATTAGGTCTGTTTCTTTTACTTTAAGCTTTTCTATTCGGTTGCTTTTGCTTTGAATTAAGAATTTTGCCTACAGCTTGAAATATACAGGATAGCCCATTCTCAAGGCTCTGACCTTTAAGAGTATAACACTTTCCCATTCATATAGAGATACAAGAAATTTTCTGCAGAACAGAAAATAACATTTGTCATGTTGGAGGTTTACAGGAACATCATGACCTGACCTATCTGGACAGCTGCAAGAACAAAGGATTCCTGCACCAAGAAATATGTAACAACAACCAACTATATCCCTCCCCTTTCTATTATAAAAAAAGCCTGTATTCTTACTGGGGTAAGATGGTTCTCTAGGACATTAGTCTGCCATCTTTTCTGTCTTTTGGCTTTCTGGATAAAGTCTCTATTCCTTGTCCCAACAACTCATCTCTTGATTTACTGACCTGTTGTGCAGGAAGCAGAAGGTGTTTGCAGAAGCTGTGATGTTACTCTTTTAGTCTGGATGCTTTTGAATTTATTTCATATTACATTTGAAATGAAAGGGCATACAGTCAACCAAGTAACCCCAGCCTGGGGAGTTGAGCTCACCTACACACTGGCAAACATCTTAGACTGTCGACAAGCTCCTTTACACGTATTCCCTTAAGACACCAAATTAGTGCCCTTTAATGAAGCTTTCAAATTGGATTTTCAAAATAAGGCAAATTGCTAAAATAGCCCAGCTACCTTTATAAGCACCTTTTCAGCTGAAGCGAGAAGTAGAATTTCCATGCTGTTGAACTTCCATCATTTCTCAACAATTAGGCTGCTAGGAACTCCCCTTTAGGGCATTCTTCCCCATTACAACAAAGACCCACAAACCCCATAGAGAGAATTCTCATTTGCCCTGTTTCCAACAAAACAGTCTAGGGTCTATTAAATACCAGTCTTGGGTTTAACGCCCTACAGATATGCCTGGTACAGAAAGGCAGGGGAGTCAGAAGGGAGGGTGGGGGGAGAATAACATTTTAACCAGAGAAGTTGAGCTCCCCATTCTTAATTAGTGCTAAGCCAAAATAACTCTAAAACACATTGCAGAACATCAACAAAGAATGTTACATCACGTATGCATCTGAGCATGAAGAAATGTCACGATCAAAAACAAAGAGGACTTGGGAGCCTAGAAACCAAATGTTCTGATGGCACAGATCCTTCTGGAGTCTGCTGTGCACAGTACAAGAAAATGATCTTCACCAACCCTTGGTGTTCTCACAGGCAGACCAGAAATGAAAGCTGGCCGGCACATGCATACATGGTGGTGCTTGGCTGACAGGGCAAACTTAGAAATTTCTTCAAAAACGAACCTGTGTAGTATTTTCTTGGAGATGCATCTAAATCAGAGGAGGGACAATGAGAAGAAAGAGCTGAGAGAAGCTTAGGAAACCTTTCATCTGAGCATCGAAAGACAAGAAAGGCTGTTGGCTGAACTGCATATTTCTTTTCAGCATCTTTTGGGATAGAAATACCGGCATTTAGACACAACCTTAATATTTGGGGGTTTGGGCTCCTGCTCCCCCTACCCCACCCCCAGAGTACTGTGTATCTTCCCTCTCTGTATCTAGTGCCCTGAGGGGCCCGTGACTTCTGCATGGCTGAGGCCTGTGTTCTAGGCAGGAGGGCACTCAGATGCAGGGACTCTGACTGCAGAGCAGGCATGTGCTCAGGCAGGATGTCCAGTGGCCTCTCTACCTGCCTGGGGTGGGCACTGCCCTCTGGGGTCTCTTCAGCATGAAGTGTTTTCAGCTTCCTATGGAACTCACGGAAGATGCTTTCGATTTTTAAAAACTGAGCCCAGAACGGAAAGCATCAATGAAGCAGAAGCATTAAGGGAATATTTGGAAAGGGCAGAGGAAAATGTTTCTTCCTGCCATGCAAAGAATGATCCAGAACATAACTTTGCATCTGCCAAAGCCCTGTGTAATCCTGTCTCCAGTTCTACATTCCTGGTCCTGAGATACAGCATTTTCTTCTGCAATGGACACTGTTCCCTTTTTTCACACAAAGGAAGACAAAAAGGTTACCGAGTTATTCAGAACTGAAATAATATATCTGGCTTCCTCATAATAACATATCGTTAAAAGTCTGTGAATTAGCCCCTAGAATAAAATAGCTACAATTCATCTCTAATAAAATATAGCACATTTGGCATTTTCAACTGTTCTTCATAACTTTCAATGGTGTGTGTGTGTGTGTGTGTGTGTGTGTGTGTGTGTGCATTGTGTGTTTAAAAGGTAAAACATATTCAGTGTTACTATTTCAAGAGTACTATGATCTTATTGGAAACCCAGCTGTAGGCCAATATCTAGCATCTAAAGAAGCACGATGTACAGATTTATAATGTGACATGAATGTACAATTCGTTCTCAAAAGCTACTCCCTGAAGAATTTTTTTAACTTTGGAAATAAATGTGCACTTGCAAAATCTGTAGAGATTTATTACCAAAAAAAAAAAGAGGGTCGGAATCAAAATTAAAAAGGAACAAAATAAAATCTCCAAAAATACCACCACCAACAGCCNGAATACCAGACCACCTAACCTGCCTCTTGCGAAATCTGTATGCTGGCTGTCTCTTATACACATCTAATCTGTAGAGATTTATTACCAAAAAAAAAAAAGAGGGTCGGAATCAAAATTAAAAAGGAACAAAATAAAATCTCCAAAAATACCACCACCAACAGCCATCACGTTTATGCCTAGCCAATTTCTGTGCATATCCATAAATATATAAGGTCTATTTTACATAAATGGATTGAAAAATGCATATCACTTCATAAAACGCTCCTTGTTTTTCTATATAATAAGTCATGGGGATTATTTTCATGAGACTGGATATTTCAATATATTAATGACAGCAGATTAGAGTATTGAAGACAAAACATGTTGTTACACACAAGTGAAAGCTATTGGAGAGTGTGATCTCCAAACTGGAGGATTATCCCTTGGGAGAGTAAGTCTTTAAATCTGAATTGCTTATCAACCATGTCTCTATTTTACATTTTGGCATAATTCTAGATTCAAAGATGCTACATCAGCCTCAGAATATCTTTTGTTTTGATTACTAATCTTTATTCAAGAGCTGGTTGACCTTTGCCTCCCTGGTAGAATTATATACAACAGCAAAAATAAATACACTATTAAAAACATACAAAACTTTGTTATGTGTATATTTTTAAGTTAAGGCAAAATTTTCCTTTTGGAAAGAGAATTAAAAATTTTGTGAGTCTGCCAATTACATTTTTGCTTAAGATTTTTCCCTTAACACAGACACAAAACACTTTTTTTTTTCTATTTAAAAAAATGGTAAATTTTTGAGACAGCTGAGTGAACCCTTTCAGGCCAAGAAATTACCCTGTTTTGGTGGACTCTGCTCTCTTTCGCTCAGAAATAAAGCAGATCCCTAGGAGCCATGAGCAAGCCTCTAAACCATTTTTGCATTTTCCTTTTTTTTTTTTTCTTATTGTTTTAACCCTTTTAAGCACAAAGAGTCCAAATCACTGATTTGACATATACTTATCCTTTGATTCAATTCTCAGGATAAGGGTACAGACACAAGATGTCAGAAATTTGTTAGGAAACCAGAAGCTTCTGTGGCAGAGAAATCGTCAGGTAAGAAATTGCCAGTCTGAGACAGATGGCCGAAGAGCGCATGGAAAGATTCTCAAAATCGCTATCAGAGAAATGCAGATCAAAACAAGACCCTACAGCAAGCTCTTACCTCATACCAGTAAGAATGGCTATCATCAGTAAGTCTACAAACAACAAATGGTGGAGAGGATGTGGAGAAAAGGGAACCCCCTTACACTGTTGGTGAATGCAAACTAGTGCAGCCACTATGGAGAACAGTGTGGAGATTCCTTAAAAGACTGGAAATAGAACTGCCATATGACCCAGCAATCCCACTGCTGGGCATATACACTGAGGAAACCAGAACTGAAAGAGACACATGTATCCCAGTGTTCATCACAGCACTGTTTACAATAGCCAGGACGTGGAAGCAACCTAGATACCCATCAGCAGGTGAATGGATAAGAAAGCTGTGGTACATATATACAATGGAGTATTACTCAGCCATTAAAAAGAATACATTTGAATCAGTTCTAATGAGGTGGATGAAATTGGAGCCTATTAATACTGATTAAAGTAAGCCAGAAAGAAAAACACCAATACAGTATGCTAACACATATATATGGAATCTAGAAAGATGGTAACAATGACCCTATATGTGAGACAGCGAAAGAGACACAGATGTATAGAATAGTCTTTTGGACTCTGTGGGAGAGGGCGAGGGTGGGATGGTTTGGGAGAATGGCATTGAATCACGTATATTATCATATGTGAAACAAATCACCAGTTCAGGTGCGATACATGAAATAGGGTGCTCAGGGCTGGTGCACTGGGATGACCCGGAGGGATGGGATGGGGAGGGAGGTGGGAGGGGGGTTCAGGATGGGGAACACGTGTACACCCATGGCAGATTCATGTCAATGTATGGCAAAAACCAATACAATATTGTAAAGTAATTAGCCTCAATTAAAATAAATAAATTTATATTAAAAAAAAAACTAAAAATAGAGCTACCATATCATCCAGCAATCCCACTTCTGGGCATATATCTGGAGAAAACCATCCTTTGATAAGAATGCACCCCAATGTTCATTGAAGCACTATTTACAACAGCCAAACCATGGAAGGAATCTAAGTGTCTCTTGACAGAGGAATGGATAAAGAAGATGTGGTACATGCAGTAGACTATTACTCAGCTGTTAAAAAAAGAACAAAATAATGCCATTTGCAGCAACTTGGATGGGCCTAGAGATTATCATACTTAGTGAAGTAAATCAAAGACAAATATCACATATCACTAATATGTAGAATCTAATTTTAAAAAATGTGATGAACTTATTTGCAAAATACAAACAGACTTATAAATATTGAAAACAAATTTATCAAAGGGGAGGAGGGATAAATCAGGAGCTTGGGATTAACACACACACACTACTATATGTAAGATAGATAACCGACAAGGACCTATTGCATAGCACCAGGGAACTCCATTGGGACCTCAATATTCTGTGATAACTCATATGGGGAAAAAGTCTGACAAAGAATGAATATATGTATAAGTATAACTGGATCACTTTGCTGTACATGTGAAACTAATACAACATTGTAAATCATTGTAAATAAACTATACTCCAATAAAATTAAAAATAAAAAAAGAAATGGTCAGTCTATCAATTCAGTTACTTCCATTTCATCACATGCAGTTGTAATCCAGTGCTCACCTCACCCATCTCTTCTTTCCCTTAGAGGACAGCACAGGCCCTGGCCTTCTTGCATTCAGGAGTGACCACATCACAAATTCTCACCAAGGACAAGTGAACGTGACTGTACATACTGCTTCTGGGCCGGGGCAGTGAGAAGCCTCTGTGAAATCCTCTGGGTTCTCCTGGCCTCCACACAGACACAGCGTGGGTCAGAGGTCAGACAGTCCAGCTCCACGGTGATGGAGCCTGCACCAGACGGCGTCCCTGAAGTGGACTAGATGTCAGCACTGACCTATGTCACACAAATAAACAGAGCAAGAAAAAAAAATTGTTTTAAGCCACTGACTCTTACAGATTTTGTATTACCAAAGCACAACATGGATTCTCTAGGAGACCAGAATTTTGGTCCTGAATCAGCTATCAAATCCTTATGAGATTTCAATGAGTCATTTCCACCTAGAGCCTCAGTCATTTTGACTTGACTATGGCCTGCAAGTTGCTAGGTCTTGGGATTCTTTCGTGTTGACTTTCCTAAGGTGTTTATAATACATATCACATAGTTAAGGAAAAGAATAATGGAAAAAAGGAAAAAAAAACTATACCACATCTAACCTGTATCTTTATTCACCACCCAGCTTAACCTGAAATAGTGTTATTGATGTAAGAGACCCAATAGTTCATGAATGTGAGGTGCTCAGTGGCTCAGGTGTGTCCGAATCTTTGCAACCCCACAGACTGTAGCCTGCCAGGCTTCTCTGTCCATAGGATACGCCAGGCAAGAATACTGGAGTGGTGTGCCATGCCTTCCTCCAAGGGATCTTCCTGACCCAGGGACTGAGCCCAGGTCTCCTGCATTGCAGGCAGATTCTTTACTGCCGAGCACCAGGGAAGCCCAAGTATAGTGTATACAACACTAAAATAAAATTTCTGTTTGATAAAATATCTAAATGTAAATTTGAAAACACAAACTACAATTCAAAAAAAAAAAAAAACCCCACCAAACTCAGGTAGGTGCATAATCTGGGAATGTGTAAAACTCTTTTAAATTATAGAACTGATATTATTCAGATTATGCCAGGCTATGCTTTGAGGAAAGGAATAAACCTCCAAAATCCTTTTGTTTTTTCCTAACAGACTCTTTTGGGGGGCTACATATTTAATGTGGGTTGGTGCTACGTTCTTTTCTACTTGATCAGAAATGGAGACCCTCTAGTCCTGGCTTGTGCTGGCATTTCAACATCGCTATGACTGGAGAGAGCTGAAGGATGTCATACCAGCTCTGAGACAGCACAGGCATGACACATGATATGTACTTCTGTCCACAATCCATCACATGGATTAAAGGGGGCCAACAGGAGGACTGGAAAACTGTCAGAGCATGGATAGTTGGAAAGAAATTTAATTTCTCTAAATTTACTCATTTTACATTTGGCTATATGGGATGTCTACTTTGGGTCGTGGGCATTCAAGAGCCCAGGATTTTATGAGAAGACACTCACATACTAAGGGATACATGTGCCTCAGAGACATTGAAGATTGAAGACTTGGCACTGCTGCTAAGTCGCTTCAGTCGTGTCCAACTCTGTGTGACCCCAGAGACGGCAGCCCACCAGGGTCCCTGGTCCCTGGGATTCTCCAGGCAAGAACACTGGAGTGGGTTGCCATTTCCTTCTCCAGTGCATGAAAGTGAAGTCACTCAGTCGTGTCTGACTTCTAGTGACCCCACGGACTGCAGCCTACCAGGCTCCTCCGTCTATGGGATTTTCCAGGCAAGAGTACTGGAGTGGGGTGCCATTGCCTTCTCCAAAAGACTTGGCACAGTGGAGTACTGTCATACCACTTAACTTCCACTCCTGCGACTAACCTCATTTTAGGTCCCAGGTGTTAGGGGAACCCTTCTCTAAGACTTCTGCCTTCTGGCCTAGAGACAGAAGACACCTATGTTTGACTACCTTGAAAATACCTGACACTGCTAAGTATGGAGAAGGATGTGGCCTTGGAATGCAGGCAGAATTTGAGCAGTGGAAGCACTGAGGTAAGAGAAAACACAAATTAATTAACATGTCATATCTATCCTCTGGGTGTGAATTTAATTTTTTTTTAATATATTGAAATATGTTCTCTGTATTGCCAAATGTCTGTTTTGCTGCTACTTGTGGTTTTCAATTAATTCCTCCTCAGATATTCATTTATGTATCACCACACTATTTGCAACAGTTGTATCTAGTGACTCTGGAACATGTTGCAATAAGCAAATTCTATTACTCTTAAATTTACATGTACATTTCCAGATAAAATATAGGACAATCAGTGTAATTTAAATTTTAGATTAAAAAATGAGTAACTTTTTTCAAGTAAGTATGTGTGAATGCAGTATCAGAGTACACATGCATGAAAAATTATTGCTATTTATCTGCAATCCAAATTTAATGGGCTGTCTGTATTTGTATATGACAAAATTGCATAACATGCCTAAAGGGCAATACTGATGGTTTACGTTGGAAACTAGATGGACATTAAAGGTTAGAATTGTGATTAGTTTTATGTCTAAAAAGTAATGAATTTGGTTTAAATAATTTAAAAAATATAAATGAAAATTAATTTATTATACTTTATTCAAATTAGTGATTTTATTTTTATTTTTAATAAAAATAATAAATACTCTAGAAGGAGTATAACATTCCTGAAAATCTATATTCTACCATTTTCGATTTTTTTTTTTACATTCCTGAAAATCTATATTCTACCGTTTTTGATTTTTTTTTACACCTTTTTTTCTCCTTTTTACTTACATTAAATACATCGGTAAATCAGTAGTCGCATTCTGTTACCACGACTGTTATGTTGGGAGAGGAAAAAAGGGGGAGAAGGCAAATGCTTTCTTAGAGGCAAAAAAAAAAAAAGAAAAGAAACAAACAAAAGATAACTCCCCCTTAAAAAAACTGATCAGAAGAAAAAATGAAGACCTGGGAAATAAAAACTAAGATTCCGAAAGCCCACCAGAGCTCAAAGAAAAGCAGAAGAGCTGCTAGAAAGCAGAAGGAAGGCAGCAGACGGGCCCATAAGTTAAGGCCAGTCCTGTTCCTAAGGGGGCAGCGGGGGGAGAAGCCTGGAGAAACGGTTTCCCAGCCCCAAGGCAATGAAACATCTTCACTCATGCTCCATGGGGAAAACTGCGGAAAGAACTTCATTTCTAAGGAACGTATGAGAGCCATCCTAGTTCTTCCACTTCTAAGGACACACTGGGTGCTTTAGGGGGCTAATGGGTGCTGGGAAAAGAGGGGGAGAATATGTGTTTCAGGGCCGTGGGAACTAAGGCTGCCCCGGGGAAAGGAAGGGAATTGAGGCATAAGTGGAAGAACCTAAGCTCCGTCCTTCAGAATCTCAGCATCATGGATTTCTCAGCTGCTCTGGGGCAGAAAGCAGTCTACAAGCCCAAAGGGTAGAACGGTTCCAATCCTAGTTCACTATGGCCTCTCCTATCTCGTTTCTCCCAATTTCCCCAAAATTCTAAGGCAGAACAAGAAGGAATTTAGAGTTCTCTCTTGTCTTGATGGCTTCCCAAAGACATCCTAAAATACATGATGAGGGACGTGGAGAGAGGCTAGAGATTTAGAAAGGACCAGTGTCCTCTGGTGATGTGAGACAGTCGTGAGGGACCTTGAGTGCCAGTCATTCCCTGTCCACAGGAACAGGTGTTATGATGGGGCCACAGGTAGACCTCTGTGGTACAATTCCCTAGAGGTATGTGGATTAAACCACTGGCTGCATGGGGGATGAGTTTGGGGCGGTTAAGCATGCAAATTGAAGACACTAACAAAGGAGAAAAGAAATCAGGCCTGATGGGAGGTAGGGAGTCAGAACAGACTGTACAGTGGGAATAAAGATCATACCTATTTACAGGGAAGTAGAAAAGACATGGTAATGGGTGGATCAAATTCAGTGGGAACCCTGGAAAAGCAGAGAAAACTCCTCCCTCTGGCCGGACTCTTCTTCACTCCCCTATAGTAAGTGGCCTATGCTATCCTGAGACTGCTCTCCAGTTGCTCAGTTAATTTCCCAGGAAAGGTAAACCTATACCCAAGAGTTAGGTTGGCAAGAATATAGGTGAAGTAAGAATTAGAGTTAGAGGAAGCTAGCAGTGGAGACTGGGCTTGACTAGCTGCCACTGGTATGGTTCTCTGCAGCCCCTCCTCAAATCTCAAATACACATTGGATTCCACTTAATTAAAAAGAGGGCAAGTAAATCAACCAAACCACCCATTAAACAAGTATCACAACTGAACTACCATCAATTAAAGTGCAAACTGCAGGGGAATATGGTGGCTGGGGCTGAGGCCATCTGAAGGCCAGAGAGAAAAAAATGCCTAAGTCAGAGGATGGGTATCAGAAACTGGTCCCTCCTCCATTTAGATCACAGCAGAGCCAAAGAGGCAGGCAACCAGTGAAGATTCTTTGGAGGACTCTGGGGTCCAGAATCTCCCCCATTATGGGGGAGAAGCTACTAAGAAGCTGGGTGAGGGGAAAACAGGCCTTGGAAGAGTTCATGAGCCACAGATGACACTGCCTCTCCACCCCTTCCACTTCTGCCCAGTCAGCCAATAGCAAGGCTCCAACCTGGTGCCCGCGAGCTGGCCGTCCCATTCCCACCTCTACCTAGAAAAACCCTCCACAAGGCCAACTCATGGACGCTGCAGTGCTTTCAAATATGAGAAACTCCAACCAAACAAAAATAAAAAGGCCATGTTTCCTTACTCCCCCCTGCTCTGAGCCTTACTTTCCCCCAAGGCCCTTTATGTGACTGAACTGGAAACCTTCCTCAGTTCCTGGGTTCACCACCTTCTCCATCCTGGGGAGAGGAGGAAAAGGAGATCAAGAACAGAGACTGACCAAAAGCAGAAGGGGAAGGGGCAGGAGACAAAAAAAAAAAAAAAAGTTTTCTGGAAAAAATGGGCAAGAGGAGGAGGAAAGATGAGTAGGTCACTGTCTTGCACCTATAATACAAAGTGAAGAAAGTTTGTTTTGGAAGGTAAGTCCTGGGGGATCTGACCCCCAAGCCCCAGAGTAGGGGTAGGAGGCCAGTGGCAACAGCTGCCTGGTGTTGTTGCTGAAGCGTTAAAAAGTGCCATGACGGAGCTGTCAAAAGGCAGCCCTTGGGAGCCAGGGCTCAGTGTGCTGTTACCGTGGGGCTGTGTGCTGAGGGGTGGGGATGGAGGTTATTTCTTAGCTCTCGTGCTAGCTCCATACTTGTTTGCTGCTAGCCAACCCCTCAGTTGCTACAACACTGGCTCTTGTTCTGCTGGGACTGCTCATGAAGATCGACACCCCGGCTTCGGCCTGCTGCACCCCCTAGATTCTGGGGTTCACTCTTTGGCAACTTCTTAGCTAGAGATAAAAACAGAAGGGAACAAAGTATAGTAGATTTTACTCATCTCCCCAAAAAAGACTATTGGGGGAAAGGGGAAATGTGAGACTAAAAGAATGTTCTCAAGAGGGGAGGGTTCATTGCAAACAACATTGAAAATGAGGGGGCTCAAGCTGCAACATAAGGATGGACGTCATGATGGAAAGTTACAGTATTTCCACACCTAAAGTTTTCATAAAGGGAAACACTCCCATTTATCCTTATGATCTGGGTTAGTGATCTTGCCTAGAGTCAAGGGAAAAACGACAGGAAGACTTCAGGCTGCTCTGACCTTACCTATTGCCAGGAAGAGGTCGTTCACGTTCATAGCTGTCTTGGCTGAAGTCTCCATAAACAATAAGCTGTTGTCATCTGCATACGCCTGGGCCTCCTGCAAAGGGTGGGGTGTACTGGTACTCAGACTGTAGGGCAGGGACAAGTATGGCCTTTCCACTCCCATGTAGCACTGGAGCTAGGCAACATCCTAGGTTCCCTCCCCTCTGAGCCAGCTGGCCCTGGACCCATAATTTGGTGATGACTCCCTCAAGGAATATCCCATGGTCTCCACCACTTAATCCAACAAACAGATGTCAGGAAACTTAATTACAGGGAAGAAGGTAAATTGGTTAGGGGCTTTTGGGTTCTGACACTTGAGTCCCTTACCTCAAATTCAATTGCTCCCTCCTTCCTCTTTTCACACTGGTACCCCCACAGCTGGTACTGGTACTCCCCTACCCCTCTGCTCTGGAATTTTCTTCTGACTCCTCTAAAATCTCCTGGCTGGCATTAGGGTCACAGTGCTGCTGTATTTAACTTGGTGCAGAACTGGGGAATGAGATGATGAATGTCCTCAGATGAGGTTTTCAGAGAGGGCAGGTTTGGTAAAAAGAGGTCCCAAGCATAGAGGGAGTGTGTCAGGAAGGACTCGGTGGCCAGCTTACTTCATACTCCACCATGCGCTTGTTGGCCAGGTCGGCTTTGTTCCCTGCCAGGGCAATAACGATGCTAGGACTGGCCTGTCGCTGTAGTTCTTTTACCCATGTCTTCGCTCGGGCGAAGGTTTCCTGGGAAAACACAAGGATGAGAATGGGTAGGCTGGAAAGATTGCCAATCTAGGGCTATCACCTTCAAAGTCCAATCTCAAAACTCACCTCTTCTAAGCAGCCGTTACTCATTGAAACCATCTGTTTCTGGTAATTCATTACCTCTGTCTTCTCAACACTTGGAAGTGTAATTTGTATTCTTATTTTGCTATTTCAAGAACAGGTTTTCTCTCCCCCACCTAATTTAATTCCTATAAATAAAAGCAAGGACAATCTTCTCAGCCCACTTACCTGATTAGTAATGTCATAAACCACAATGGCAGCTTGGGCACCTCTGTAGTACATGGGGGCCAAGCTACGGTATCGCTCCTGCCCAGCTGTGTCCCAGATCTCAAACTTGACTGTTGTGTCATCTAGACAAACAGACTGGGTGAGGAAGGCCGCTCCAATGGTGCTCTCCTGGTACTCATGGAACTGCCCTTTGACAAAACGTAATACCAGGCTAGATTTCCCCACTGCAGATTCACCCAGCAGGGCCAGTTTGAACTGGCATATTTTGCTGGCCTGGGGCTGCCCATTGGGCCTGGCTGTGCCTCTGCTAGTCATGGCTAGATTATCAGAGTGGGAAAGGGTGGAGGGAGGGGATGCCACAAAGCGGCAGAGGTGGGAAGGGGAGGGGAGGGGACGTCCAGGCTTCAACAATTCTGGGGCTCCGTCTCTCCCGTCGGGCCCAAGCCTGTGTCGAACCGACAAACAGCTGCAGCTCAACCAAAACCAGTTTTCGATTTTTTACACTTGTTTCGTGTTCAAATTGTCAGCACTTTGAATGCATTTCTATTTTATATTTTAATCTTGTCTGTTACTAATGTTGGGCTTCTCAGGCAGCTCAGACAGCAAAGAAGTCGCCTGCAGCGCAGGAAACCCAGGTTCGACCCTGACTTGAACACAAAGTTCAAAAGGGGGCAAACTTTATATAAAAATATAATTATCGATTTTACCTGAAGTGTAGGCAAGAAAAGCCAATGCTACAGAATCAGCGCACATTAATTTATATAGTATATATACCTTTATATTATACTTTATGATATCTTTATATATACCTTAGTAAGCATGGCTGAGCTATCAAACACCTAGACAGGAATGCTACTTACTAAATTCAGATATCCTTGATATTTTTAAATTCGAGACATATATAAATACCGTAAGTTTTCATCCTAGTGATCACCATGTGGGTCTTTGTTCCCTCCTTCTTGCACATTGAGAAAACAAACAACATTAAAAAACTCACTTGTCATGGGAGACAATCCCAAATTCCAACTAATCAACATATTTATTTCAAAGTCTAGGATCTCCTAGTGATGTGTGGTAATTACTATATCATGTCCACAAGGACTTTCCTAGAATGTTATAGAAATTTGTGAATTAAAAGGAATTTCCTGTCACCCTCTCAGCCCACCCCTAAATGCAGAGATTACACAGGAGAGAGTAACCACCATAAACATACCTCCCTGGGAAGTGCAAAGAATGGGAGATACATACCACACACAGGTTTGGAGTAAACTTTAAAATCCTCTGGGCGACCTTCTTAAGGTCTTCCACTCTCTGGATACAGAGAATTCTTAAGTCTCGATTCCGGTCTTGTGTAGAAACAACCTTGTTTTTGCTCATCGGGTCTCTAGACAACGCCTTCTGGGAGGTGGTTCTTTTTCCACCATCCTTTTTGGCCATCCTTGAAGGCCATACAACTTTTTTTATTCTGCCTCTTTCCTGCAGAAATTTGAGAGCCAAAGGGTCATTTTAAGTCTCAAGCTCTTGCTTTCTTGGTAACTATCTTTCAAAACTAACTTGACTTCTTATAGTATGATTTCAGTAAATTCTATGTANTGACTTTTATTATGTTGAGGTATGTTCCTTCTATTCCTGCTTTCTGGAGAGTTTTTTTTTTAATCATATGTGGATGTTCAATTTTGTCAAAGGCTTTTCTGTATCATTTAAAGTTTGTGTTTCCTTGTTAATTTTCTGTTTAGTTGACTTATCCCTAGGTGTGAGTGGGGTTTTAAAGTCTCCCACTATTATTGTCTTATTGTTAATTTCCCCTTTCATACTTGTTAGCATTTGCCTTACATATTGTGGTGCTCCTATTTTGGGTGCATATATATTTATAATTGTTATATCTTCTTGGGTTGATCCACTGATCATTATGTAATGTCCTTCTTTGTCTCTTTTCATGTCCTTTATTTCAAAATCTATTTTATCTGATATGAGTATTGGTATTTCTGCTTTCTTTTGGTCACCATTTGTGTCAAATATCTTTCTCCAGCCCTTCGCTTTCAGTCTGTATTGTGTCCCTTTTTTCAAGGTGTGTCTCTTGTAGACAACGTATATAGGGGTCTTGTTTCTGTATCTATTGAGTCAGACTTTGTCTTTTGGTTGGGGTATTCAACCCATTTACATTTAAGGTGATTATTGATAAATATGATCCCGTTGCCATTTACTTTATTGTTTTGGTTTCAAGTTTATATACCCTTTCTGTGTTTCCTATCTAGAGAAGATCCTTTAGCATTTGTTNCAAGGCTATGGTTTTTCCAGTGGTCATGTATGGATGTGAGAGTTGGCCTGTGAAGAAAGCTGAGCACCGAAGAATTGATGCTTTTGAACTGTGATGTTGGAGAAGACTCTTGAGAGTCCCTTGGACTGCAAGGGGATCCAACCAGTCCATCCTAAAGGAGATCAGTCCTGGGTGTTCACTGGAAGGACTGATGCTAAAGCTGAAACTCCAATACTTTGGTCATCTCATGCCAAGAGTTGACTCATTGGAAAAGACTCTGATGGGTGGGAGGGATTGGGGGCAGGAGGAGAAGGGGATGACAGAGGATGAGATGGCTGGATGGCATCACCAACTCAATGGACATGAGTTTGAGTGAACTCCGGGAGTTGGTGATGGACAGGGAGGCCTGGCATGCTGCAATTCATGGGGTTACAGAGTCGGACACGACTGAGCAACTGAACTGACTGAACTGAGGGAGAACTCATTTTTGCTCTGGGTAAAAAAAAAAAAAAAGAACTCAACCAATCTGAGAGGAAACTAGCATTCTTAGCTTTCTCACTTTCTGAATGAAGAACCTGAGGCCCAGAGATGGAACAAGATCAGACTGAGGAAATAATTTGCACAAGATCTCGGAGAGGAAAGCAAGGACTAAAGCTAGTCCTGTCTGGCTCCAAAGTCAATACGTGGCCAGATGCCACACCTGCTGACATAGACTGAAACTCCCTCATCACTGGAAGCAACCTTTCCTGTACCCTCTTTGCCTTCCCCAGTGGAAATCTGCAAAAAGAGGCTTCTGCGTGACTTCCCTGCTGGCCCAAGGTTAAGAACCTGCCTGTCAACTCAGGTACACGGGTTCGAACCCTGGTCCAGGAAAATATCACATGCTGTGGAGCAACTAAGCCTGTGTGCGACCACTAATGAGCCCAGGTTTTAGAGCCAGTGAGCTGCAGGTACTGAGCAGGTGTTGTAACTACTGAAACCTCATGCCTGGAGCCCGTGCTCTGCAATAAGAGAAGCCACTGCAATGAGAAGCCTGCAGGCCTCAACTGGAAAGTAGTCCCTGCTCACTGCAGCAAGAGAAAGCCCGTGTGCAGTAGTGAAGACCCAGCACAGCCAAAAAGAAATGTCGCATAAATAAAAATATCACAAAAACCATAAGAAAAGATAAAGAGGTAGTTGGGGCAGGGAGGACAGCGAAGTCTCTTGATTCTGTCCTCACTGGAAGGCAGAGTTGGGCCCTTTGAATCTCTTTTATAAGCTGAAGGACTTGAGAGGAGTGAGAGGCAGCTCCTTAAGCCACTGCCAAAGGCACATGCAGGCAGAATCATGAATTTTGTCAAAAGCTGCATTTCAGTGTGTAAAATGAATTTGCTGAGAAGTGTGAGTTATGCTTGGAAAGTCTGCATGTCTGCTTAAAGGACCAAGCAGTTTTCAGAACAGCCCCTAGATATTCACTGCCATTAGTATGCTGGCCCTTGGCTCTTTCTTTGTAGGAAATTTTCCATCTAAAATCACAGTGTCTTAAAAACCAAGTTCTATCTCGCTGCTTTTTTCCCCCTTTGCTGAGAAACTAATGAGGGTGAATCCTTTTTCCTAAACTGCTGTGTGCCAATCTTGTTTTACAATAGACACAAGCTGAAAAATAACAGTGACGATTTAGAAAAGTGCTCAAGTAATCTGTAACCTAATTTGCATTAAATGTCCTCCTTAGCCCACTCTGTTTCTCTTTACTCTGTCGTTCAGTTGCTGTCATATCCAACTCTGCGACCCCATGAACTGCAGCATGCCAGGTTTTCCTATTTCAAATTTCATGTATTGAATTGACCATGAAAATTTATTTGGATTTTTCCGTAAGTTGGAAAACCTCGAATGAACATTGTGGCCAACTCAGTATATAAAATTCTGGAGGAAACTTTAGTTCGTATACCATGTAATAAATTATTCAAAATATTTGCTCACTTAAAAAATTTTTACTCACTTTCTTGGCTTTGACTCAAGGCCCATCCCTGCTTCTATCTAGGTACAGTAGCCCTCAGCCCTAACCAATCTCTATTAAAAAAAAATAGAGATAAACTGTGTGATTTCTGAGATCCCTCTGAAGTCTGAAAAACTCATCATTTTATAAAGAAAGCTATCTCTACCTACTTAGGATGAATTTGGATTTTCTAATTCAAACAGTATGAAAGTATAATACATTTGTACATTGAGCTTTTCCAAGGGATCTTTAGTAGTCTTAACTTTGGAGGCCAAAATCTTACTGGAACCGATTCTTACCATCAGATTGTCACTTACAGAGAGAAAACTGGAGACAATTGATGAGGCTCTATAGTCTTTCCCAGTGGACTTGGAGGGATGGTTTCAGGCCCATCAGTTTTATGCACAAATCTCACAAGACAGAATGGGAAGGTCCACTGCTCACCCAAACTGCAGTTGTTCATGAACTCTAACTACTTTCTCCCTAGCTGAAGTCATCTTGCCCTCAAGGTAAGTGAAATACCAGTCACATATTCTACACATGAAGTTATGAGTTCCAAAGTTAGAGTCCCAACTCCCCTAGGACAGTAAGTCCAGTGACAAATCTTAATCCCACTGACTGACAGGCTACATCAGAATCATCTGGATGGCCTTATAAGATACCTGTTCTCATTCTGATCCAGGAGACTATTAATTCTGGAATGGAGTCAAGAATTCTGTGTTGTTCATGAGTCTTTTGAGGTTTTGAGATCCGCTGTACTGCAAACTGATGTGAGAAAATGAATGTTTTTTTTTTTTTAAAACAAGTTTTTTTAGTGATGTGAACCATTTTGAAAGTCTGTATTTCATCTGTTCCAATATTGTTTCTGTTTTATGTTTTGGTTTTTTGGCCACGAGGCATGAACAAACCTGCATCCTTTGCATTAGAAAGCAGATTCTTAACCACTGGACTTTCAGGGAAGTTCCAAAAATGAAGAGATTAAATGGGTTTTATTCTATGTGGCCAAAATCTTACTCTACACTTTGTACCCAACTCTGGCTATCTGTTACTAAAGAGACTTGGTAGATTAACTATGTTAGAGTGAAAGGCAACAAGAATTTGTGGTCGCTATGACATCTCCTTGCTGTATAACTTTGAGTCATCACTTAACTTCTCTGGATATCAATTTCCTCACCTGTAAGAACAAAGCGTTAGAAAAGACAATGACCAATCTCTCTCAGGTGACAGGACACCCTTGAAGCCTCTTCCAGGGTCAGTGGAGCTCTGAGTCTGAGCCGTGGTTAAACAGCAGGCCACACACAAGGGCTCCTTACGTTGAACACTCCTCTTTGATTTATTTACTTTAAAGAGAATTGTGTCTGGAAGATGTGTATAAGAGACAGCTCTCTGCCAGCCGCTTCAAGGCCAGGCATGTGAGAATTCCTCATGTGTTTATGTCATTCGATTCCCAAATATCACATAACCAAAAATATTAAAATAAAACTGCTCATAACATTTTCCTGAATGCCATCTGGGCCCCACTGGAAGTTGACACTATCTGTCAAACTCAAGATAACCACATTTCCCCCTTCTTTGTATGTGTTAATGTTTGTCATAATGGATTTCACTTTAATGCCCCAATTACATTGATGACATTCTTTCAACCGAGTGGCACTAATGACTTTCATTATTATTTATGCTCCTCCTTAATTATAAGACTCTCACCTCTCTCATTACACACACTCCTTCATAACCCCCTCACTTGCATACATGCTCTCTGGTATGAGGCTAATGTGCCTTGGCTTCCAATTTCAGAAAACACAATGATTAATTACTCCTGTTAAATCGCCCTACCCTAGGGTGATCGGATTGGCAAAATGAGACGAAGGGCCAGATTGCTACTCCAGAAGGATTTCCCAGGACACCTGTCATAAAGAGAGAGAAAAAAAAAAGAGGAAGTGTCCCCAACTCTCCAATAAATAAATGCGTGGCATCCATACTTGTCTTAGCTCTAGGATGAATCACAAGAAGATACAATTCTAAATTAAAACAACAAAGTTTTTGCCATGAATGCCCTCTTGCAGATGATGATAGACTCAGTGAAGTGACTAAGAGCTGAGCATCCTGCCATGTGGTACAGTGTTCCTTCTGTCAAGTAAAATTGCATCTAGAAGGAGCTTACCTGGCAGACGGCAAACATTGCGTAAATTCTTTCAGCTCCTCCATCGAGAAAAGGAATGTATTTTATGCTTCTTAAATCTGGGCTGGGCTTATGAGTTGATGAGCCAAAAGAATGTGGCAGAGGAAATGTGTTTATTTCATACCTTTCACAAGAGGTCTTAGAGCTTCCACTTTGCTCTCCTGGTACCTTTGCTACTTCCATGGGAACAAACCAGCTTCTTCAAAAACGTCCCCCCTACCCCCTGTCACATGCAGCCTTGGGTGCCTTACCAGCTAAGTGCAGTTACAAGAGCAAGCCCAGCCAAGATCAGCCAAATCCATAACACACCATCCAGCTAAATCCACTTCAAATTGCCAATTGGGGGAACCCTGAGTTCAGGAAACAGTCTTGTTTAAATGGTTTAGGGTAGTCCACTAGTCAGCATAAGCTAACTAGTATACCTGTCAAAAGAAAGACATTTAGAATGGAATCTATGATGGAGGTTGCATGCCCATGGAAAAGAATGCAAAAAAGCAAAATGGCTGTCTGAGGAGGCCTTACAAATAGCTGTGAAAAGACAAGAAGCAAAAAGCAAAGGAGAAAAGGAAAGATATAAGCATCTGAATGCAGAGTTCCAAAGAATAGCAAGGAGAGATAAGAAAGGCTTCCTCAGTGATCAATGCAAAGAAATAGAGGAAAACAACAGAAAGGGAAAGACTAGAGATCACTTCAAGAAAATTAGAGATACCAAGGNAGGGCCACTGTGACTCTGCCATTCTGTACAAACAGCTATTAAAAGGAGAATTACACCAGAACAGGATCACTTGTGAAGTAAGGTTGATAACACAGTCAGACCCATAGTTACAGACCAATTAGTAGCAGCTCTGTCGGAAAGACTCACAGCAAAGCATGGTCTCCCATTGATTTCTGTAACTATTATAACTGACTCTCTAAGGTAACATGTCTGGCAATCATGATTAGAACTGAATAATGGTGATCCTTTTCGTTTTCATGCTTGTTACACATGGTGGAGCACTAGCAATAACTGCTACATCCTAACACCTCACAGCACATCCTCAGCATTCAGAGAAGGAGCCTAGAGTCTTTGCTACACCCCAACCCATTCTCTAGGATCTTGCTCAAATGCCATCTTCCCAAGGAAACCATATTGCCACTCAGGAAAGGACGGAAGATTCATACACCTGAGTTTTCTCAGCATCCAATGTGAACAGTAAATTAAAACTAAAATAATGAAAACAATCTCTTGCTTTCTTCTTTCTTCTTCTTCTTTTTATCTCAGGAACTACCTATGTTTTACCCAAATAAAAATTTGGTACATAATCATTATTTTAATTTGTCTTTCCAAGCCACTAGACTGAGTGGGAATCTTCTGAGTTGATGAATAAATAAGAAAATGAAAGGATGCTTTCTTTATACCTTCTACATTCTCATTCTTCCAATCCTCACAAACTCTCTTGGCTCCAACTCAAGACTGCAAGTTCTGACTCAGGTACTCAGCTAGGCTATTCTCAATGAAAACCAAAGGCACTGAAGGATAACCAGATGGTGGAATAGACAGACCCCTCTGCCCCAAAACTCATTCCCTCTCATGAGCACACCCAAACCACAATACGTACAGAACAACCACCTATGAAGAAGGCTGAAACTTATCAGAACAGGTCTTCTACAACTAAAAACAACATGAAGGAACCACAACAGGATGGGTAGGAGGGGGAAGACTTGACAGATAATCAAAACAAAAGGCATGGGAAATATGCCAGACCAGTGGGCTAACTCATCAGATGTTTACTTCCCCAAAGATAGACAGGGTAGGTTCCCTAATCTCTAACTGGTGCAAGCACAGATGAAATGTTTTAGAGACAAACTTTCTTGCTTCCTGCATCCACTGTAAGGTCTTGTCTCCTCTAAAACCCAAGGTACAAGCCTCGTACTTGTCCTTTATTAAATTTTCCAGTTGTTTTGGTTCCCAAGGAACTTAAGACGTTGAAGGCTTTCAGCTCTCTGAGGACATGGACTTCTCACCCTTGTTCCACAGAGCATCTTGCAAAGTGAGCCTCAGTCATCTTCACTGGAAAATAAAAGTTGCTTCTTGAAGGTTATAAACTGTCAGCGGGAAGAGGGAGACTGTGAAAATGTAGAGATGCCGTTTTACTGGAGTGGTGCCTGTCATCACTGTAGGGCTTGTGCTTTTGAATTAACAGAGATTTTAAAACTGGTAAGCAGTGCTTTAGTCCCTGTTATGCTAGTGCTGTTGATCAGAAAACAAACAAAACAGAAAAACACTCTTATCTATGCATATGGATTATACATAAATAGATGCACACGTTTAAATCACAGACAAAGCTAAAATACTATAGGGTGTTAATCGCCAGGAGAGTGGTCATCAGTGTGGGAGGTGGCAGCTATGACTGGCAGGGTTCAACGGGTGGCCTCCAAGGTGCTAGTGATCTGCTAGTAACATCTATTATTAAACCTCAGTGGTGGTTTACACGGATATGTTCATTTTGCATCTTATCATCATGTACAATTTCAACTCATGCAATTTAATGTTTTGTAAGTGGCCACAGGACTGGAAAAGGTCAGTTTTCATTCCAATTCCAAAGAAAGGCAATGCCAAAGAATGCTCAAACTACCGCACAATTGCACTCATCTCACATGCTAGTAAAGTAATGCTCAAAATTCTCCAAGCCAGGCTTCAGCAATACGTGAACCGTGAACTCCCTGATGTTCAAGCTGGTTTTAGAAAAGGCAGAGGAACCAGAGATCAAATTGCCAACATCCGCTGGATCATGGAAAAAGCAAGAGAGTTCCAGAAAAACATCTATTTCTGCTTTATTGACTATGCCAAAGCCTTTGACTGTGTGGATCACAATAAACTGTGGAAAATTCTGAAAGAGATGGGAATACCAGACCACCTGACCTGCCTCTTGAGAAATCTGTATGCAGGTCAGGAAGCAACAGTTAGAACTGGACATGGAACAACAGACTGGTTCCAAATAGGAAAAGGAGTACGTCAAGGCTGTATATTGTCACCCTGCTTATTTAACTTCTATGCAGAGTACATCATGAGAAACGCTGGACTGGAAGAAACACAAGCTGGAATCAAGATTGCCGGGAGAAATATCAATAACCTCAGATATGCAGATGACACCACCCTTATGGCAGAAAGTGAAGAGGAGCTAAAAAGCCTCTTGATGAAAGTGAAAGAGGAGAGTGAAAAAGTTGGCTTAAAGCTCAACATTCAGAAAACGAAGATCATGGCATCCGGTCCCATCACTTCATGGGAAATAGATGGGGAAACAGTGGAAACAGTGTCAGACTTTATTTTTGGGGGCTCCAAAATCACTGCAGATGGTGACTGCAGCCATGAAATTAGAAGACGCTTACTCCTTGGAAGAAAAGTTATGACCAACCTAGATAGTATATTCAAAAGCAGAGACATTACTTTGCCGACTAAGGTCCATCTAGTCAAGGCTATGGTTTTTCCTGTGGTCATGTATGGATGTGAGAGTTGGACTGTGAAGAAGGCTGAGTGCCAAAGAATTGATGCTTTTGAACTGTGGTGTTGGAGAAGACTCTTGAGAGTCCCTTGGACTGCAAGGAGATCCAACCAGTCCATTCTGAAGGAGATCAACCCTGGGATTTCTTTGGAAGGAATGATGCTGAAGCTGAAACTCCAGTACTTTGGCCACCTCCTGCAAAGAGTTGACTCATTGGAAAAGACTCTGATGCTGGGAAGGATTGGGGGCAGGAGGAGAAGGGGACGACCGAGGATGAGATGGCTGGATGGCATCACGGACTCGATGGACGTGAGTCTGAGTGAACTCCGGGAGATGGTGATGAACAGGGAGGCCTGGCGTGCTGCGATCCATGGGGTTGCAAAGAGTCAGACATGACTGAGCAACTGAACTGAACTGAACTGAAGGTATACTTCAGTCAAAGGCTAGAAGGACTGTTGAATTTATTCAATAAATGTTTCTGAGTGATTTCTATCAGCAAGATACTATACTATACTATAAGCAGGTATAAGTGGTGAACAAGACATGGCTTTTACCTTTAGAACATCATAACTTAAAATAGAAAAAAATAAATTGGACAACTATTTTCATTAGATAGAAGTTATATAACTAACTTACCTATTGAAATACATGTCATAACAAAGAAAAATATGGGACTTATAGATGCTGGAAAATCAAAGAAATCTTCTGTCTATTGAGATCATTTAAGATTTGATGGAGGAGGATAAAGAACAAGGTCCTAGTATATAGCAAATGGAACTATATTTGCTATCCTGTAATAAACCATAATGGAAAAGAATATATATATATATATATATATACACACACAATATATATCTGCATCAGTGTATAGCAGAAATTAACACAACATTGTAAATCAACTATACCTCAATGAAATAAATGAAACAAATAGAAAAGACTTGATGGGGAATATAACAGTGGAGCTGGTGTCCAACGCTGGACAGGTTGAAAGTTGGAGAAAGTCATAACAAGAACTATTTACTGAACAATGAACATGTCCCAGGCATCAACTCACTTAAACTTTACAGAAAATCTTGTACGGGCAGTATTCATTTTCCAGTTAAGGAAGCCAAAGCTCTCATAAATGGAATGACTTGTACACAGGCAGCCTTTAAAAGGAGAGTTGGAAATGAAACCTTGGTTTGTAAAGCTTAGATATAGCTAGTCCTCCTCGCTGTCCCCTGTGAGAAGGTCAAGTCACCGAGGGGACGAGTAGGCATGGAGGTGCTTATGAAGGTAAACCGAGGGCACAGTTAGGGCTTATTAGTGTGTGCTTATGAGGAAACATAGTCCCTTCAGCCTTTCCTCCTCTGCTCATTCTGTTACATTTAGTGAGGCTTGATTAAGGACCAGCTGCTTCAGAAGCTCCTGGCAGGTTAAAAGGGGAAACTGAGGGGAGCACCTGTGTATTCTTGAATTTTACAGTCTTACTGCACAGGCTTGGAAGATTGACATCCCCCCACTTAAAGTGGATTCTTGAATGTGGTTATTTGTATTTTGCAGGAGGCATCTGGAAGTGGGAAAGTGTGAGCAGAGGACTGTGTGCTCTGCGAGCTTTATCCCCCACTTCCTTGTCCATAGATGATGCAAAGTGCTAATTGGAAAGGATCCACTTATTCCTCAGAAGAAAAAAAAAAAAATGAAAAAGGCTGGTTCTCTGGGTCAGACTTTTCACAAAGCCCTCGATGTTCATCCACTCACTGGGAGGCTGTCAACTGGCAGACTGCTGAATTTGTCCTTGGTGAGTAAATGTTTTTAAAGTGAAAAAAGAATAAAACAAAGCAAATTAGAACAAAGCCTTTCTAAGGAACATGCGCGAGATGGTCTCTCCTCTGCTGGCCCCATCCTCCTAGCACTTTGCATCCAGGGAGACCGCTCACTCACATAATTTCCTGGTTCCGCCGAGCATGAGTCTCTCATTTCCCTTATTTTTTTGGCTACACTGGCCCTTTGTTGCTGCGTGTGGCCTTTCTCTAGCTGTGGAGAGCAGGGGCTACCCTTCATTGCAGTGAGTGGGCTTCTCATTGGGGTGGCTTCCCCTGTTGGGGAGCATGGGCTTTGGAGCTCAGCAGTTGTGATGCACAGGCTTAGTTGCTCTGCAGCATGTGGAACATCCCAGGTCGGGGATGGAACCCATGTCCTCAGCAGTGGCAGGTGGACTGTTATCCGCTGGGCCACCAGGGAAGTCCTGAGTCTCTCATTTCTGAGTGAAGGGTAGCATTAAAGAACCTAAGCTTTAGAGTGAGTGTACATGCAATAGAAGACTGGCTATCTGTGACTTTGGGTAAGTTATATGTGCTACTTAACCTGCTTTCCCATCTTCCAAGCAGAATGATGTGTCTCTTCTGAGTTACTGTGTGTGAAGTTCTCAGCACAGTGCCTGGCATAGAGTAAATGCCCAGTAGCTATTACTATACCTTGCTTTGGCTACTACTACAATTACAGGGAGTCTGGGACTCAGTATATTAAAGTTGTCACCCCTGTTACGACATCACAATTCCGACCCAGGACTTTCCGCTGTGCTTCCTTCCTCCTATATTGTTTGGGCTCAAATATTCAAGCAAAGCTAACTTTTTCTAACATGCAGAGTCTGGCCCTTTAGAGTTTGCAGTGTGATCAATTTTCTTCTTGCTAACTACAGAAAGGTAGGTAGGTGCCGTGTCATGGAACAGCCACTCCCATTTTCCCCGCTTGTTTTCAGACACCATTAAAAAAAAAAAGTTTTCTATTTTATTTTTTGGCCATGCTACATGGGTTGTGGAATATTAGTTCCTTGACCAAGTATTGAACCTGGGCCCTTAGCAGTGAGAGTGCAGAGTCCCAGCAACTGGACCGCCAGGGAATTCCCAACACCACTTTTTGTTTTGTTTTGTTTTGTTTTGTTTTTTTAAATTATCTTACCCAAAGTGAGAACTGATGCTTTTAAGTCCCACCTGTAATATCACTACTCCTTTGGTTAAAGTATATAATTACCTGATTCCTAACTTACCAGAATATTTCCCAGCTTTCATTCTGGCTCATCAGATAGCACATTAGTGTAAACCAATTCTGATTTTTCTATTAGTATTTCAGAGAGATACACAATTCAATGACAGCTTCTTTATTAAAATGCAGTAGAGGATTCTGAGGTCTTAACAATTACAAAGTTTAAAGCTAAGATTGCTTTGGTGTAAAAGAGAGACAGAGTTCTCAAAGTCTTTCGGTTCCTGGTTACAAATATTTTAAAGTTGAATACCTTATTAAAACATAACAACAAGCCTTATAAATCTCTTTACTTGTTATAAGTCTATTCAGATTTCTACCTCTAACTGATTCACTTTGTAGCTTGTGTCTTTCTAGAAGTGTGTGCATTTTACTCATGGCATCTGATTTGTTGGCATACAATTACTTTCTTTATGATGCTTTAACTTTCTGTATGGGCAGTATTAATGCCTCCTCTTTAATTTTTGATGTCAGTAATATGAACCACCTCGTTTTCTATTGGCCAGTCCAGTTAAATTTTGTTGACTCTTCAAAGTTGTCAATTTTGTTGGATTTTTAAAAGTATCAGCAACTGGTTGTTCTTTTCTTCATTATCTGTTTTAATAATTTCTACTTGAATCTTTATTGTTTTCTTTCTTCTGTCATTAGATGCACCTCAATCTCTTTATCTAGCATATTAAGGTGGAACGCTAGGTTACTGAATTGTGATCTTTTTTTTCTTTTCACATAAGTGTTTAGAGCTTCAAGTTTTCCTTTAAGCATTGCTGTCTCCCATAAGTTTTGCTACAGTGTGTTTTTATCGTCATTCATCTCAAAGTATTTTCTAATTCCCTTGTGATTCTTCTTGAGTCATTGGTTATTTGGGGGATATTATTTCACTTTTAATTTCCAACTTGGTTTCTATTATTGAACTTCTCATTTTCTGTTTCTCCCTCCCACTGCAGTTGAAGAATTTACTGTGTATGTTTTCAGTCTCTTTAATTTACTGAGGTTTCTTTTGGAGTATGTGACATAATCTGGAGAATGTTCTATGTGCACTTAACAAGACTGTGTATCCTATTGCTGGTGAGTCAAAGATTCTAAAGAGTCTTTTAGGTCAGGTTGACTTCTAGTGTTGTTCAAGTTTTCTCTTTCTGTGTTGATCTTCTGTAAAGTTGTTCTAGCCATTATTAGAAGTAGAGTATTGACGTATCAAACTATAACTGCTAAATTGCCTATTTTCACTTCAATTCTGTCAGTTTTGACTTCATGTGTTTTGGGGATTCTGTTATTAAATGCACAAAAGTGAAAGTCATGCAGCTGTGTCCGATTCTATAGTCCCCAAGGCTTCTCTGTCCATGGGATTCTCCAGGCTAGAATCCTGGAATGGGTCGCTGTTCCCTTCTCCAGGGGATCTTTCCAACTCAGGGATCAAACCCAGGTCTTCCACACTGCAGGCAGATTCTTTACTGTCTGAGCCACAAGGGAAGCCCTGCTGCTGCTGCTGCTGCTAAGTTGCTTCAGTCGTGTCCGACACTGTGGGAGCCCAGAGATGGCAACCCACCAGGCTCCCCCATCCTTGGGACTCTCCAGGCAAGAACACTGGAGTGGGTTGCCATTTCCTTCTCCAATGCATGAAAGTGAAAAGTGAAAGTGAACTCGCTCAGTCGTGTCCGACTCCTAGCAACCCCATGGACTGCAGCTCACCAGGCTCCTCTGTCCATGGGACTTGCCAGGCAAGAGTACTGGATTTGGGAGCCATTGCCTCCTCCAAAGGAAGCCCTGGTGCATGCATATTAGATGCATACATATTTATAATTATTACTGTTACTGATGAATTGACCCTTTTATCACGGTAAAATGCTCTTTATTATTCCTGCTGCTGCTGCTGCTAAGTCGCTTCAGTCGTGTCCGACTCTGTGTGACCCCTAGCAACATTTTAACTTTATTGTAAAGTCTATTTTGTTTGATATTACTATAATCACTCCAGCTTTCTTATCGCTTCTATTTGCCTTGTGCATTTTTCCCATCCATTTACTTTCAATCTATTTGTGTCTTTGAACCTGAAGTGTATGTCCTATAGATATCAAATAGTTGGATTTTTCCTTTTTAATCAAGTCTGATAATCTCTGCCTTTTGGTTGGATTGATTAATCTGGTTATACTGAACATTATTATCAATAAAACTGGGTTTATGTCTACCATTTTACTATTTGTTTTCTTTGTATCTCCTATCCTTAAAATTTCTCTATTCTTTTGTTACTGTTTTCTTCTGGATGAGTGAATTATCCTAGTAGAGCATGTTAATTCCATTGGTAATTTGCTCACTATTATTTTGATTTATTGTCTTATTTTCCAGGATTTATTCTGATAAATTCTTTAATTTGTGAAAATCTAAAGGTATTTTGTTTTTCATGGAATTTTGTCATTATTGTTGTTTGTTTTTACAAAGGAACAGTTTAGGGACACAAACTAAGCTTCTTATGTTACTGGAGGCAGGACTTGGCTTCTCTCTTCCTTGAAGGCCTTTTGCTGGCCTCAGTGTTCACCACTCCCTCCCCAACCTGCCCTTTGGAGGAGGAGCAGGCACTACAGGCATCCCGACTGTGGCCCATCCTGGGGACCAGCTCCTGTCACTTTCACCACATGAGCCTCCCATGCTCGATGTTCGTGTCTTTTTTTGAGCTTGTCAGCCACCAACTGCTCAGCTTCCACCGCCGACTTCAGTATTCTAATAAATTCTTGTGAAACTTCTTAGCTTTTGTTTTGTGATTCCGTAGCTGCGTCTATGTGCTAACTCACCTTATTCTTGCAATGTTGTCAATGTTAAAAGGCAATGGAGGGACTTCTGTGGTGGTCCGGTGGTTAGGAGTATGCTTTACCATGCAGGGGACACAAGTTTGATCCCTGGTCCAGGAACTTAAGATCCCACACGCTTCAGGGCAACTAAGCCCATGCACCACAACTGCTGTGCCAAGCCCTAGAGCCTGTGCTCTGCAACTTAGAGAGGAGCCCCTGCCCGCTGGGCCTACTCAAAGCCCGCAGGCAACCAAGAACCAGAGCAGCCAAAAAAAAAAAAAAAAAAACCCAC
>SJYV01038749.1:844119-924733 GCA_006410875.1 Neotragus pygmaeus | reverse complement strand
GCCAAGCCCTAGAGCCTGTGCTCTGCAACTTAGAGAGGAGCCCCTGCCCGCTGGGCCTACTCAAAGCCCGCAGGCAACCAAGAACCAGAGCAGCCAAAAAAAAAAAAAAAAAAAAAACCCACCAAAAACAAAAACCCCAGGCAATGGAATATGGATGCTTGCAAGGAAGCGCTATTCACATCCATGTCCATACATCCAAATGTTCATAAACAAACATATTAATGGTAGGACCAGGTTGGTGTTATAATAAGGAAGTGATTGTTCCGAAGTCTTTTGAATAATCCCTTTTTCCATGGACATTTGACAGAGACCATGCCTAAGCCTGCCATCATCTCTTTGCACGTACGATTAATTCTCCTCTAGCCAGTGGAAATTACGAGTTGCAGGAAGTGGTCTGTGAACAATAGCTACCAGAGATTATTGTCTTCCCTGCTCTCCCTGCAAAGCATGGGCAAATTAATGAAAAGCTTTATCTCTATCATAAAACAATAGTCTCTATAGCTCTCAGAATGCAAGCAGAAACATTACAGAAGCATGTCGCCAAGATTAGTAGTGGAGAAAAGCAATGAATAATGTAGCAAGATCTTAAACAAGATTATCACGCCAAGGTAGCTTGTCCGAGCACTGGGTAGCTTATTTGACCATCCATCTTCCTCAGCAGTCACTGAGTGTGTTGGCTGGCCCCATCAGAGCACCCTCGTGCAGCTCCTGTCCAACGGTCTTTTATATTATGTTTATGCTCAAACACAAAGTGGTGATGGGCCAGTGTTTGAAGCCACAAATTACATGGCACACTGTCCACACATCCACATAAGCCAAGAGACGCTGGCTTGGGGGTTATCAAAAAACACCAGCGCTTTCCGTTATAAACATTTATCTCACCAGAGACAGCATCTTAAGCACTCAGAGATATTTTCACTAAGCATTCAAACTGCGAAAAAACTCTTTTGGAGTAATTAAGACAGCATCTGTCTAGGCCCATGCTAAATTAGTCGAAATGAATAAACAAAACTATGCAGTTAGAGTATGCCCATTATCTTAGCTGGGTCTAANCTCAGAGATATTTTCACTAAGCATTCAAACTGCGAAAAAACTCTTTTGGAGTAATTAAGACAGCATCTGTCTAGGCCCATGCTAAATTAGTCGAAATGAATAAACAAAACTATGCAGTTAGAGTATGCCCATTATCTTAGCTGGGTCTAAAATTTAGGGTATCACTAACATGGTATGCAAATACGTTCTGAAATATTTATTTACCCAGTAATATTTTGTCAGAGTAAACACCACCTACTTATGCCAAAACCCTCTGTGAGGATGCTAAGTACTATGCAGGAAGAGGAGTTGAGAGTAATAACATTTATATAGGAAAGCGTCATCTGAACAGAATTTATTCCAAGGTCAAGAGGCCCAAATTGGATTTTCTAGACTCTATCAAAACCAGATCATCGAAGTCTGATCCACGAACCAAAATTCATTCCAGTTGAGAATAGCTAGGTCACCCAGTTCCATCCTGCTGAGTGCTCTGTGGTTGCTGCAGTGGACGCACACACAGGGGTCCCAGTGACAGGGCCATGCGGCAGGGGTCCACCCAGCGTGGGGCCTGTATCTCCAGTGAATCATGCTTGGGAGCCAACAGTGCAGGAACTTTTGGGTTGTTAGTTTTGTGTGTTTTCCAGGTACACCTTACATTTGTTGCTCAAGGTAAACCACAGGGGCAGATTTGGCATGATCAGCTAAGAGACTGTAGAAGTACAAACAAATCTCAGCAATAAAGAAGATGATTTCGGCTTGTGTGGGCCTGTGACTGACATGGGTTTTTCAGAATCTAGAACATTCGCCATCTTGAATTGTTAACACCATTCATTATACTATCTCCAATGAATTAGGTAAAATTTAAACATTCTCCCGAAGTTATCCGGGTGTAACTGTGAGCCTTTGCTAACAGTTGTAACTGTAACTTGTAATGACCATCTCTGAAAGTGAAAGTGTTAGTTGCTCAGTAGTGTCTGATTCTTTGCAAACTTCTGGATTATAGCTGGCCAGGCTCCTCTTTGCATGGGATTCTTCAGACATGAATACTGGAGTGGGTTGGATTTCCTTCTCCAGGGGATCTTCTGGACCCAGGGAACAAACCCACATCTCTTAAGTCTCCCGCACTGGCAGGTGGGTTCATTACCACTAGTTCCACCTGGGAAACCCCATGGACCCAAGTGAATTTTAACTCAAAAATTTTATCAAATTAGAGATCTCTTAATTGGCTGAATTTCCTTGAGAAACTTGACCACAACTGTTAAGGACAGTGGTCTTTAATCCTTTAAAATTTTTATTTTTATTAAAAATTATTTTTATTAGAGTATAGTTGCTTTACAATGTTGTGTCTGTTTCTGCTGTATGGCAGAGTAAATCAACCATATGTATACACATATCCCCTTTTTCTTGGATTTCCTTCCCGTTAGTCATCACAGAGCACTGGGTAAAGTTCCCTATGTTATCTAGTAGGTTCTCCTTAGTTATCTACTTCATACATAGTAGTGTATGTACACCAATCCCAATCTCCCAATCCATCACACTCCTATCTTTCCCCACTTGGTATCCATACATTTGTTCTCTTTGAGTAGTATAACAATTAGGGCTTTATCAGAAAAGCAGAAATAGTAGGGTCTATATCTATATTTTCTGTCTAATATCCAAAATAGGATATTTGTTATAAGTGCAGGGTCTCAAGTGAGCTGGGCTGGTAACGCTAATTGTTAAATATTCAGGAATTTTGTTAAATCATCAGTACGTGGGCACCAGCACTCCACTGAGAGAGACATGAAGTGGCTGTGAGAAGAACAAACCAGAAGCACCAAGAATGTGCGGGAGGCCACACCAGTCCTTCCCTGCCACCATGGGTCCAGCTGCCATGACGATGACGTGGGTGGCTTGCACTATGGAACTAGATACATACCAGGCAGTCAGCAGGGAATGTAGGGAACAGGGTTCCCCAGAGATTACAGAAGTGACTTTATAAATAGAAGTTAGAGGAAGTAGCTAACACCCTCTTCCAACAACACAAGAGAAGACTCTACACATGGACATCACCAGATGGTCAACACCAAAATCAGATTGATTATATTCTTTGCAGCCAAAGATGGAGAAGCTCTATACAGTCAACAAAAACAAGACTGGGAGCTGACTGNTAAAGAAAGAAAAGCATCTTGTCCATATTTTCCAATCCCATCCCTCAGCAGTAATCAGTTTTAACGTTTCCCTGGATTACTGTATTGCCATAGAGTGTTTCTCTGTAAAAGCTATCTGCCCTTGCTTTGCTCAGTTACACAAGACTGAAAAGCATGTCCTGGTGCTAAAAATTTTGGAAACATAGAATGCCATATGTCTAATTTTTAATGATGAGAAAAGCATTTGCTTCTGTGCAATTCTCTTTTACCATGAGCAAGAGCCAATTTTTCTTTCAAGATATTTTTCTCTAAAAAGATTTTGACAGTGTGAGCAACTTAATGCAAAATGTACCTATCACAAAAGGACTTACAAAATCACTTTCTATTTTGTTAGTTTTAATGGACTAGAATTGTCATCTTTGAGGAACAGTTGGAGCAGTGGAGTACAGGTTTGGCATTTGGTGCTGCTGTTCTTGTTGGTGCTCTGTGGCATCTGGGAAACTAGGCATAATTCTAAAAGGAATCTGTCTATTGTTAGATTTCTCAGGTACTGTGAGGTAACCATGGAGAAACTTGGCCAGGAACACGTAGAGATCGTTACTCCATTGTTTATTCTTAACAGCTAAATAACCAATAAAAGTAAAACAGAATAAACAGGGAGAAGTCCAAAGTACTCACAACATCTGTTCAGGCCTGAATGTGTGTCCACAATGGTTCGAGAACAATGTAACAAACCTTAAAGGATCAATGGCTCCATTCAAATTGATTTTCATAAACAGGTTAAGATTCAGAGCTTCAACTAAGCTTTTCACTTCAAATGAACACATATATAGTAAGGCCTGAATACTCTTTAACTCTCTAAAAGATATATGGAAAATATGGTTGCTGTGCTCTGATAATTTGTAATGTTAATTGAATACGCAGGTCAGACTTATACAAACAAGTTAGAAAGTAACAAAAGTAGGAAAGACATAATACAGCCAAAATACCTAGTATAAGGCATGCTGCTGCTGCTGTTGTTGCTGCTGCTAAGTCACTTCAGTCGTGTCTGACTCTGCGTGACCCCATAGAGGGCAGCCCACCAGGCTCCCCCGTCCCTGGGATTCTCCAGGCAAGAACACTGGAGTGGGTTGCCATTTCCTTCTCCAATGTGTGAAAGTGAAGTCACTCAGTCGTGCCCAACTCTTAGCGACCCCATGGACTACAGCCCACCAGGCTACTCCATCCATGGGATT
This sequence comes from Neotragus pygmaeus, assembly GCA_006410875.1. Lineage (NCBI taxonomy): Eukaryota > Metazoa > Chordata > Mammalia > Artiodactyla > Bovidae > Neotragus > Neotragus pygmaeus. The sequence continues at coordinate 920,337 of SJYV01038749.1, read as the reverse complement.
CTCCAGGCAAAAGTACTGGAGTGGGTTGCCATTGCCTTCTCCAATATAAGGCATGAGTGTTACTCAAGTTGTGAAAAGTAGAAAGCAATGTGGCCTTCCCAGATAGCTTAGTGGTAAAGAACTCTTGCCTGCCAATGCAGGAGATGTGGATTTGATCCCTAGATCAGGAATATCCCCTGCAGAACAAAATGGCAACCCACTCCAATATTCTTACCTAGGAAATCTCATGGACAGAGGAGCCTGGCAGACTAGAGACAACTTAGCAGCTAAACAACAACAAAAAATTGACATTTGGACAATACTAGCACCCCACTCCAGTACTCTTGCCCGGGGAATCCCATGGGCAGAGGAGCCTGGTGGGCTGCTGTCTATGGGGTCGCACAGAGTCGGACACGACTGAGCGACTTCACTTTCACTTTTCACTTTCATGCATTGGAGAAGGAAATGGCAACCCACTCCAGTGTTCTTGCCTGGAGAATCCCAGGGACGGGGGAGCCTGGTGGGCTGCTGTCTATGGAGTCGCACAGAGTCAGACACGACTGAAGCGACTTAGCAGCAGCAGTAGCAGTAGCTACCACTTATTTATTATGTGCCAGGGCACATTCTAAATTTTTTGCTATGATAACTTGTCACCACAACCACCCTATTAAGAAAGCACTATGATTATACCTATATTCTGAACTATCCAAGCTGGACATAATGGTTTGGTTCAGAGTGCTGAGAGCTTCTAATTCTGAATACATTCTCAAGGTATAGAGTTCATAGGACTTGATGGCCAATTGCATGTGGGTTGATAGAAGATTTAAGGATAACACTAAGAATTTTGGCATGAACAGCTGAAACAGTGGAGTTGCCATTAACTATAACATGTGGAAAATTGCAAGACAAACAAGGAAGGGTACAAAGTTGAGTATAAGTTTGGTTTTGATGTGTTAAGTTTCAGATGTTTATTAGACTTCCATGTGGACATCAAGAAATATATTGAATATCTCTTGGATATATAGAATAAGTTAAGTTCAAGAGGTCTTCGCAGTTAGAGATAAAAATTTAGGAATCACTCTTCCACACTTGCTCACAAATTATGGGTTTTTCTGATGTCCCCTTTCCAGCCCTCTTTCCTATAACCGCACCTCTGTAGATAGTCGCAGCCACTCCCATGGTCTAAATATCATTTTGACACAAATGGATCTTATTGGTGGAGATGGAAAACAGGATAGGCAAGATGTCAAGATGGTGTCATAGAATCACTGCTCACAGTGACCAATAGTGGGGCATTGGCACATGTAGGGACTCAACCATCAAATGATTGACTCTGGTAAAAGCTACAGCAAAGTGCTTATGGGCTAACAGAAAAAGGAGGACTTTGATTTTCTGGTTCACTGTTGTATACCCAGTATATAGACTGTATCAGGCACATGCAGATTTTCAACAGATATTTGTTGAGTTAATGAATGAAGACAGACCTGCAGCTCTCAGAGAAGTGGAGAGAAACCTGAGGCCTAGCAGAATTTGGTAAGACTACAGAGGCCAGGGCTGTGTGGTGAAGGCCATATTTAACAGTACTGAATGCTGCAGAGGCAGGAAAAAGATGCGATCAAGAAGGTATTAGTGAACCAAATAGAAATTTTCCCCAGGAAGTAAATAGAGTAAAAAAAAAAAAAAAGTGAGCCACAGGTGTTTTATAGCCATCTGCTCACATTAAGTCATTCTGAGACGTAAAAGATGAAGAATCACTAGAAAGCAATTTTATAATTTATAAATTAAGTTCAATATACTTCAAGCCAGAATATAATTGAAATATGTAAGTCACTTTTCAGGGAAAATACACTCAGCAATCAATTTCATATTATCTTTTGTTTTACTTATTGTGTTATATATCTGAGACTCTATGGTTTCAACTTTTAGGTAGCTTTTCTTTTTTCTTGTGGAAACAGTCTTACTAAAGGAACACTGACAAAACTTTAAGTAAATATTTTATAAATAATTTATAAATATTTTCTTACAAACCTTAAAATAGAAGGCAAAATTTCAGGTTAATGTTTGTATACACATCCTATGATCGAACAATTATTTAAAATCTTTCCTCAGAGTTTTAAACTCATGAAGCTGTGTTTGAGCTGACTTCTTGATATAAAACAGGACTAAGCATAACTACATGTATGAGACATTCTCATTTTTTGATTGTGTGCCAAAGTTTGTGCAAGTGCTGAACTGAATTCTCTGTTGTTTGTATGTGCAATGCCCATTTATTTTCATGACTACATGGAAGTCACGACAGCAATAGGAATTTCAAATGGCACTTTTAGAAATAGAAATCATACAGGCACTTTTCAGAGTAAATATGAAACTAATAACTTGCTGTAAGAGGACACATTAAAAATTCACTAAGTTCTTGTTTGAGTTTATTGTCATCAGAAATGCTTACTAATATGTTCAGTTTATCAGCTCTCAGTATTTCCTGCTCTAGCCCTGCCCAGTTTCTTCAGTATCTTGTTTGACATTCATATAAATAGATTTTACATTTATGTGGGAAAAGGCATGCTTTGTAATGAAACATTCTGACAGCAAAGAAGTAGTTGTCACTTTATACTAAATGGAAGAAAAACCAAAAATCAGAAATGTGCCCATTATGATAGAGAACAGAACCTCATTAAATTTGGAGTTACTTGAGGCCTTTATCTCAGCCTGATTAGTTGGCAAATAGGTCCCTTGTTTGGTTTCCTAAATCAATTGTCTGTAGTCTCTAGTTTCTCTTTTTTAGCTCATTAAAGACACTTACAGATTCCAAATGGATTCTCTTCTTAAATTGAGACCCACATTTCTAAATATTATTTTATCTCAAACTGAGACCTATATTATGCTGGCTGTGTTACCAATGAGCTCTTATTTAAACACCATGCTTTTCACCTAGAAATGTGAATTACAGCAGTATAGTTCACTATCTTCTGTTTTTCCTTATTTTACATATTCAGGCTTTTAGTTTCAATTGTGAAAGTTACTTCCCAATCAAAATTTTCTCTATCAAAAGTGTATAAATAAGGATCTCATTTAACTTACTTGATTCTAGAAACCAGAGTGGCAAGGATGCTATTTTGAAATATTAAGGACTTAAATTATATAGACTCATGCCTTCCAGACATTGAAATTTTTATTTCCAGGAAGTATGTCTAACAAATAAACGTCTCATCGGATTGAAATTGGGAGCAGGGAGGTCATTTCATAGGGGCACGTCAACATCAAGAAAGAGGTTAACTAGTAAGTGGGTACTTCCTCATTTTGCCATCATATTTCAGGTAAGATAAGGAACTATTCTGGGAGAGAAAGAAATGGAAATAATATACTCTATAGTGATCCTGGGGATTTTTCTATCTCCATAGCAACTACAGAGACTATGGTTTCCTTTTTAGAGGGTCAGAAACTATAAAGATCACTTATTTCTAGACAAACCAAAATAGTAAAAAGCTATAAAAGAACTCATCTCTGACTTTAAACTGTGGAAACTGCTACAGAATTTTCTTTGGTGCATATACCATTTTTTTTCTGTGTGCAGTGCCTCTGTAACGGGAGTATGTGTAGGGACTTTAAAAAGGATTTCCTGGACTCCAGCCAATTTTGACAGCAGTCTGCAAGAATGCACCAAGGAACTATTATCTAGATATCCAGGGAGTATGACATCTTCTGCCCCAGTTTTTGCTTTTCTCATTTAGGATAGAAAGTTTTCCTGCTTTGGCAATGTGCTGCCCTGCATTGCTAAAACTGTTCACAACTCGATTCTGAGCAATTCTACCACTTCCCAGAGAACTGGAAGCTCTCCAGAGATTTGGATTAAAAATCAGGAAGCTTTGCAAGGTCAAATCATCTGAGAGAGAATATTCTCTCTCACACACCCCATATCAAAACCATAAAAGAATTTCTTTTAGACCAGTAGGGAAGATATTCCCACCCTTCTCTTCGATTTTACCCCCATAGGAAATGACAGCTATTCATTGTGTCTGGGATCCCAACATGCAGACAAATGAAGCTGGTTGCCCCAGTGTGAATTTCAGTACTCAGCCTATCAGTGAGCTGATATCAGGGTTGTGGATTTTTGCCCTTGGGCTGGCAGCCACGTGAACATGAAGTCTGTGACTCATATCAGCAAGAGTCTAGCCAGTTCAAGCATTGGGGAAGGTCATTTGGTCAGTAGAGTTAACAGAAGCAGCAGAGAAAGTAATGTTGGTGCATATTCCTGGCACCTGACCTAATCTAGCTAGTGTGTGCATGCATGCTCAGTCATATATGACTGTTTGAGACCTCATGGACCATAGTCTGCCAGGCTCCCCTGTCCATGGGATTCTCCCGGAAGGAATACTGGATTGGGTTGCCATGTCCTCTTCCAGGGAATCTTCCTGACCCAGGGATTGAACCCATATCTCTTGCATCTCCTACATTGGCAGATGGATTCTTTCCTATTATACCATCTGGGAAGCTCCAGTCCAGCTAGTTGGGTAGCCCTAAATATTCTACCCAAGTCTCTAGGCTCAGAGTGAAATTTTACCAGGTGAATAAAATAAAGAAAGAATGTAAGAGGCTTTCTTGAGTGCAGTGACCTCTAAGGCATTGATAACATATCCAAGATCCATCCTGTCTTTTAAACATTTTTGTTATAGTATCTGTTTTCATTTTATTAAACTTTTCCTCCATAAAGAAGTGTCTTATGTGAAATAAAACAAACCATAGTGTCGTACTAGGTTGTTTTCAATTTTGTAGTGAAAGAGGACGACATTGGAACACAGTCTTCTCTGTCCAGAGTTACATTTCCACACTTTCAAGACGCTGAGATTGCTCTTGATAAGATCACCAATCACCTTCCACATATCCACAGTTGACCTTTCACTCCTGTTTCTAGATGCGTTTGACTTGTTAGCAGCTCCCTCCCTCTCTCTTGATATTCGTTCTTCCTTTGGTTTAAAAATATATACATTACTCTTCTGGTTCTTCTCCAAGGTCTGATGAGATCTGCTCTTTGGACATATTCATCTCCACCCTTTAACGTCTGCTTTCCACAAAGGTTCATCCTTAGGCAAAATTTCACACTTTCACTCTAACAAACATTTCTGAGCAGTTTTCCCATCTCTCCTACAATTAAACAATACCCACTCTATTCCACTGAATAGCCATTCTGTATGTAACACAGGCAGAACAGTTATATCCTGCATTTTCTCCAGAAGACTAATGTCACAGGCTATTTTCTGTGTTTGCATGCCTTCCTTTCCCTCATGTTGTAATCCTTGGTCTCTGAGATAAATATCCTGACCACAGAATTAAATTGACTTGCTTAACAACAACAACAAAAAACTTGAAACCTTCTAACCACAAGGTATTCATGGACTTGAAGACAATACCGGGGAATTGTATAAATAATCTCTCCTCTCCCCCACCCCCACTCTCTCCGAAATTCATTCACACCACCCATAACCATCCTGTCTAGAAGACTAGCAGACCTGACAACACAACTGTTTTCCTTAGAGTGTCAGGCTAAGCACTGACTTTCCCCTTACAAATGACATTATCTATATCCTCACCAGCTGCTGGAGATTCATCTTCCCCCAAGGCAAGTCCTCATGCACCGCAGTCCTGAAGGCAAACTCTGAAGCAAACTCCACCAGTCTAACTGGGAAGGTGCAGGCTCAGCAACAGGCGTTCCCTGTCTAGCCTCGTCTCCATTTCAGACATGGTTGAGATCCTCCCCGATTTTGCCTGCGAGTTGGCCAACATCTTCATTTTATCGATACTTGTTCAGTTTTTATGTTTATACAGTTGACTCTTGAACAGCCTGGGTTTTGTTGTTGTTGTTGTTAAGCAAGTCAATTTAACTCTGTGTTCAGGATATTTATATGAGAGACCAAGGATTACCATATAAGGGAAAGGAAGGCATGCCAACACAGAAAATAGCTTTTTTATGTTTTCCATAGAAAATTCTATAGAGCTGAGCTTCCCTGGTGGCTCAGACAGTAGACAAATCTGCCTGCAATGCAGGAGACCCAGGTTTCATCCCTGGGTCAGGAAGATCCCCTGGAGAAGGGAATGACTACCTACTCCAGTATTCTTGCCTAAAAAATTCCATGGACAGAGGAGCCTGGCAGGCTACAGTTCTTGCGGTCGCAAAGAGTCAGACACAACTGAGCAGCCAACACTTTCGCTTTGACTACAGAGCTATACAATCTGTCACTGGACAAATCCACAGATGCTGAGCAACCATGGACATTGAGGGCCAACTATAAATTATACATGGATTAACCCTCATGTTATTCAAGGGTCTACTTTATTTATTTATCCTGACAGAAAGCATGTGATCTCTGAATCAGAGAACACACAAGGGATTACTCAAGAGCATCTTAGCACTCGTCCTCATGCCCTAAATCCCCAAGAGAAGTGAGGTGAGGGCCAGATGTTTACCTGTGCATCTATGGGTTACAGTACAAGAGACAAAACTCGGTATCAGAAACATCAGAGCTTATATAAGGGAGTCAGTATATCTGATAGAGACAGAAAGAGAGGCATGGAGGGACTTGGGTGTCAGAAGGGAGAGAGGGGATGAAGATAGAGAAACAGAGACCTTTGCTCTCCTCTCCAGAGAGGGGGGCAGGTCTCTCTCTGTTATCCTCAGAAGGTAAGTTGGAATGTAAGCAAGAGAATCCAAGGAAGCTTCTGGATCTCTCTGGAATAGTACACTAATCTCAGCTCCAAGGCATATTTCCTGTTCAATGATCCTTTAACCCAGATACCAGTGTTCTTTGCTCAGAAAGCCTAGAACATGTGGAGATGGGAGAAGATATATGACCCAACTGTATTTGTCATCTCATTTCCCCTTCTCAAAATCTGATGCCAGCTGCCTATTGAATACCTATAGTCTGTTGACCCAAAGGCTTTACATTGTCACCATACACACACACAAACACACAGATACACACACAAGCATGTACACACAAAACCTGTTCATCCATCTGCAGTCCGTTTACTCAGATACCAGTATTCATTCAGATGCTCAGGCCAGAAACCTGGGAGCTTGAGTCGTTCTTCCTCTTTACTCAATACACAGTCACTGACTTCTGCCAAGTTTCTTTCCTAAACCACTTTCTAAATTCAACTCAAATATGAAGGCTGACTAGATTTTTGATTACCTTAATAATATTTTAAGTTTTGAGATGTAGCATACAGTGCTATGTGTGCTTTCCTTGAAAATAATTAATGGATATTGGAAACACGTTGATTTTTTGGATAAGTATAAAAAATATTATATCAATTTGTTCAAAATAATATGGTTGAGGACATGATGAGTGGACATACACAGTAAAACAGTGTTGTCTATGGTTTTATAAGTGTTGGCAGTGGATGATAAATTCATGGGGGCTATTTGTACTGTTTTCTTTTTTTTTTCTTTTCTGCTTTTGTATATATTTGAAATTCATGTACGTGTCTGTGTATGTGTGAGACGGTTCCCCACTGTCTACTGAATTACATGCAGTATTTTTAAAACACATTGTTAATCATCTCCAGCCGCTATTTCCAGACCCATCTTCCCTGATCCTATATGTTTCTGAAAAGTCAGATATGACTGCTTATGTTTCTCGTCTTTGCATGTGTATTAGCTGCTAAGTATGACATCCTTCCCACTTCAGCTACTTAGCTATGTATATCTACCCCAAATCCTACTTCCTTTATGAGCCCTTTCTGTGGCTTGTGACCACATATATGATTCATTCCTTTTCTGAATTTTGAAAAAAAAATATTGGTACCATTTAGATCACTCATCAAATAATTTCTGAACATTAAGCTGGGATTTCTACACTATAACTGTTTCCTTCAGTTTTCCAAACCACACCCTCCCTTACCACCTCAATAAGACCAATTCAAAACTTACTCAAAACAAGTAAAACTGTGCTTCACCTACCTTTGCATTGTCCATATTGATCCTTATACATAGAAGAACTCAATAAATGTTTACTCAATTGACTTGTCTTTGACAATTCAGATAAGCAAAATAACCAAATTCATACTTGCAAGCCTAGACAAATATGGAAGATTTGGGCATTTTTTGAACACTGATATATATTTTTTAAAATTATTATGTAATGACACTGTGTTTTTTCCCCTTAAATACAATCTATGTTTAAAAATTATGGAGTTTATTTTTGTGATACTTTAACTTATTCAACACAAATGCACTGGGTACATACTGTGTAACAGGCATATGTCTGAGCTCTGGAAACCCTGCCCTCATAGGGTCGAGTCTAGTGATATATAGAAACGAGTAGATAGGTAATCTCGTATTAGTCATAAAGGCCATCAAGGAAAATGAATAAACAAGGAAAACAGAGCACTCAGGGCTGCTACTTAAAATGGAAAGGTAGNATATGTCTGAGCTCTGGAAACCCTGCCCTCATAGGGTCGAGTCTAGTGATATATAGAAACGAGTAGATAGGTAATCTCGTATTAGTCATAAAGGCCATCAAGGAAAATGAATAAACAAGGAAAACAGAGCACTCAGGGCTGCTACTTAAAATGGAAAGGTAGAGAAGGCTCTTCTGATATGGAAACGAAGTAAGGAAAACAGCCATTTAAGGTTTGGCAGAAAGAATAGCAAATGCAGAAACCTCAAAGCAAGAGTACATTCAGCATGTTTGAGGAACACAAAGAGGCAAAAGGGCTGAAATGGTGTGCACTTGGAGGAGGGCTTCCCTGGTGGCTCAGCTGATAAAAAATCTGCCTGCAATGCGGGAGACCTGGGTTCAATCCCTGGGTCAGGAAGATCCCCTGGAGAAGGGAAAGACTACCCACTCCAGTATTCTGGCCTGGAGAATNTGGCATCACTGACTCGATGGACCTGAGTCTGAGTGAACTCTGGGAGTTGGTGATGGACAGGGAGGCCTGGGGGGCTGGGATTCATAGGGTCGCAAAGAGTCGGACATGACTCAGCAACTGAACTGAACTGATAAACATTATAACTTGGGTATTCCACTGTCACAGAAAACCTAACTAATCCCAAAAGAAACTCATCTGCCCAACTTCTGTGTTCTATCAGTTGTCTTCTTTATCCTGTGTTAATGTTAATGGCTTGTTTTTTCTCTGACATAAAACACCAGTCATCTTTGACTGTGTTCTTTCACCTCTAACTGGAAAACTGCTACTATTAGGTAAAAGATGACCAGGACACCGAAAAGAGTGTCTAACAGGCTTTAATGGGGAAGCGCTCCCCGGCAGGCTTCCCGGACTGGAACGAGGCAGGTCAAGGAAGTCCGTGCCCGGACCATGTTGGGGGTGGTTTTTATACGTTCCTTGCGAGGGATGGTCAGGCTAGATGGACAGGGGTTCAGATAAGTCGCCAGGCCGAGGCATCGCAGGCTGACAGGTCCTTCTACATGGCTGGGGTGGGGCGGCTTTAGCTGGCGAAGTGTGCCCTCATTGGTCCCTGGGATCTGGGAGGCTCCTTCCGTTAGGGACCTACCCCGCCGGTGGGAGGGCGAGGAGGGGCTGCCCATCATGGCCCCCGGGGTCTGGCCTTATAGCTACAAGTTACTTTGATTTTTCTTTTTCTTTTTTTCTTTTTTTTGATTTTTCTTTTTAGATGAAACCTTTCTCCACTTTTGTCACACTAATAATCCAAACTCCACTTCACCTCATGTTAATGCAGTTGTGTGGGGACAACTCCTGCCTCCACTTTTAATCCTGTCAGATTCACGTTTAGGGTAGTATTAGTACCAGGAAAAAAAAATCACCCTATTATTGATATATTTTCTCCCTTCTCAAGAACCTACAGTGACTCATTATAAATCATATCAAGTCCCAAGGTCTCAGCTCCATTATCTGATTCCGCCCTCCCCATTCAAATTCACTTCTCATCACTCCCTATTACTCTAAATGTTAAAATCTCTCTTTCTTTCTCTGTCTCTTTCCAGAAACCTATTTTCCACCTGTCCTCTCCCCTCCCTCTTAACCTCGAAAGTGATCAACTGTTTGGTTTTGCTAGCCCATGTTTTCTGCTAACAGAAATGAGGACTTAGAAACTTAGGAGATGCTTGTTAAAAGACCATTCGTCTAGGCGTATAGCACACAAGGATTTGTAAAGTAGGGAAGAGGCAAATACAACTTGACAGGACTTCCCTGGTGATCCAGTGGTTAAGAATCCACCTTGCAATGCAAGGGATACTAGTTTGATCCCTTGTCCAGGAAGATCCCACATGCTGTGGGACAACTGAGCCCAAGTACCACAACTACTGAGCCTGCACTCTGGAGTCCGTGAGCCCCAACTGCGGAGCCCAGGCACCCCAANAAAAAAAAAAAAAAAACCTAAAAATCTATGTACAGTCAAACCAATTACAGTTATTTACATGGAATACATCCAATTTGTGCCTAATTACCGTGAGACATCATAATGATTATGTACTTCATTAAGTGTGTGTCACAATTTAATTTCTTACATTTTATTTGATGACATCTATGAACAGGATAGTTTCATGCTCTGGGTTCCCGGTTTGTTTGTTAATATGTATAAATCGGTCATCTGCCAACAATTTTAAAACAAAATATAATGCCAAAACATTTCTACTTGAGGAAATGAGGGACCGTGGACTGGTAAATAAGTGGTACTGTTCCTAGTTCCCTTATCACTGGGGAGGCATCATCATCGTATCTTGGGTGATTATGGCCCAATGAAGATCAGGTGGTAGACAACTTGTCCACATTTGATTTAGGCAAAATCACTTGAAGAGGAATATTAGGAAGACCTTTCTAAAACATGAGAAGTTGGTGAATTCCCTGGCGATCCAGCATGTAGGACTCAGTCACTTTCCTTGCAGTGGCCAGGGTTTAGACTCTGGTTCGGGAACTAAGATCCCGCAAGTCACGAGGCTCGGCCCCCCTTCCCCCCAAAAAAGAGTGAGACGTTAATGCAAAGATGAAACTGTGTGGTAGTAGGAAAGTGCAAAGGAGAATCCTCAGGGTTCAGATCTGTAAAATGGGAGTCATAAAGTCCTACCTCATGGAATTGATGCAAGGATTAAGTGAGAAGATGCAGGATTATCCAGCAAATGCTAGCTATTATCATCTTTAGAAAAATGTGGTGTTCAGAACGAAGGTAGCCTTCAGTGAGAAAGATAATCTTGTTCTCTGCCTGAGTAGATTTTATAGGAAAATTGTGATTCACTGTGTAAATATGAGCCTAAAACTCCTGTATTAGTTTAAACCACATGAAGTTATGTTTATAGGCCAAAAAATAGTCTAGTATTGAATATAATTCAATACTAATTGAATACATAANGGCATGCTGCGATTCATGGGGTTGCAAAGAGTTGGACACGACTGAGCGACTGAACTGAACTGAACTGAAAGGAAGTAAAATACAGTTTTTGAGGCAGTGTTCAGGGGATAAAGGTGAAAGATGCTGACTTGCTCAGGGAGTTCTGGGCTTCTGGAGACACACTGGCATTACTGAGTGAAAAGGCAGAGGGCCACTAATCCTCAGGCTAAAGTACTTTACAACTTGGTCTTGAGCAGGCTGATGCTACAAATATGTAAGGGTGGTGGAAGCAAACAGATGGTAGCCTGACTACTTTCTGATCCTATCTGGCCTGGATTTTTACAGCTGTGCTATGAAGATGTAAAGTTTTCCAATGTATGTAGTTTTCAGAGATGTCACTTATGATGGGACTAACAGAGTTAATAAAATAATAATATTAAAAATACACTAGAAAAGTTTTCAAAAAGTCATGTCTGGGATTATGGGTTATTTTTGACTTAATCAAAGAGATAAAATCAATCATGCTATGAAGAGGGACTTTCAGATTCATAGCAATTTATTAAAACCTCCTGAGTCAACAAAAGATCTACCTGAGGCTTCAGAAGAAGATTCTACAGAACCAATCCCATCAAAATATTAACTGCACAAGTCAGGAATGGACAGCTGAATGTTAAAAATAAAAATCTCTTTGTTACTACATGAGCATAAAGACACTTAGTCAACTGGAATGAGTTATAGTAGAATCACAAGGAAGATCTCTGTGAGAAGAGACAGCTTTCAAGAAATCTTGCCAGAGAAGATTTTGATGGATTTTTCCCTAATTAGATCAGAAATTAATGGATGTTGTCAATAACTCTGAAAATATAGAAGAGTTAGAGAAAAGTCAAAATTACTGACTCCTACTATCCACAGTATGTGCCTTCTTTTCCCTAAAAAATAGTAAATTTGAGTTTAATAGACACCAAGGGCTAAGACGTTTATGTTTTGTGTATTATTCATAGTTTCACATTTTTTCCATAAATATACATTCCTCTTTTCATGAAAATCATTTTAAATATGATATTTATGTATTTAAGGTTTATAACAAGATTATTTGATATACATATTCCTAGGGAAATGATGACCACAGTCAGGCTAAGTAACATTTCATGTGTGTGTATGTGTGTGTGTGTGTGTGTGTGTGTGTATGATGTGAGAACAAATGAANAAATATGATATTTATGTATTTAAGGTTTATAACAAGATTATTTGATATACATATTCCTAGGGAAATGATGACCACAGTCAGGCTAAGTAACATTTCATGTGTGTGTATGTGTGTGTGTGTGTGTGTGTGTGTGTATGATGTGAGAACAAATGAAATCTACTCTTTTATCAAATTTCCAGTATTCACTGCAGCATTATTATTTTGTTTTATTTTATTTTTAATTTCAATTGGAGGATGATTGCTTAATAGTGTTGTGTTGGTTTCTGCCGTACTATGAAGTGAATCAGCCATAAGTATACATATATCCCCTCCTTCTTGAGCCTCCCTTCCACTCTTCATCCCACCCCATTATAGTATTATTAAGTATAGCCATCATGCTGTACAATAGATCTCTATACTTATTTAACCTACATAATTGCAAATTCTTATTTAAAGTAATCCAGACCCAATTCCCATGCAGCATGATTAATATTACCCAAAATACTTCTGATATTTATGATCTATTTATTAGTAAGAGCTACATGACTAATATGTTTCTGTGTATATAGAGTCTCTCTATACTAGGAAGTTTGACATGACTGTAATAACCTGACTTTAAGGCTATTTTATTAAGCTCTCCCCAAGGTCAGTGACTTTCTTAGGTCTTTGTCAAGTCTAAAAATAAATGACCTTAAGATTCTAACAAACAGGAAACTGAGTGCAAACTGGAAGGATGAACAGACAGCTTCAAATATCCAGCTTCCTTACCTCCAACCAGGGCTCATTCTTGGCATCCAACGTGCCACCTTCTAATTTCAGAACCTTTGGCCTTGGATATTCTTTAAGTCTTAAAGTCTTAATGGCTTTCTGTCCTTCATACCAAATACTGGGACCTTGTTCATAAAAGAATCATCACTTTCATCAATTAAGTGAAATGAATATTTCTTTCTTTTCTTTTTAAAACTTATTTGGCAGCACCATGGCTTAGTTCTGGCACACAGGATCTAGTTTCCTGACCAGGGATTGAACCCTGGCCCTTTGCATTGAGAGCTCGGAGTCTTAGCCACTGGACTACCAGGTAAGTCCTGAATAAATATTTCAGTTGAACCAAATATATTTTGTTTTCAGTTACTCTTTGAGGCAAAGCTCTTCCTCTGCAAGGCTCAGGCAACCCAAAGAGAGGCCTTGCCCTTATTAGGCAGACATTAAGTGAGAAGACTGATCCCCATTCAGAAGGGTATTGCAACGTGATAACAGAAGAAAGAGGAACTAAAGCACCTCCTGATGAGGGTGAAAGAGAAGCATTTAAAAGCATTTAAAACTCAGCATTCAAAAAACAAAGATCATGGCATTCAGTCTCATCATTTCATGGAAAATAGATGAGGAGAAAGTGGAAATAGTGACGGAATTTATCTTATTGGGCTCCAAAATCACTGTGGATGCTGACTGCAGCCATGAAATTAAAAGATGCTTGCTCCTTGGAAGAAAAGCTATGACAAACTTAGAGAGCATATCAAAAAGCAGAGACATTACTTTGCTGACAAAGGTCTGTATAGTTAAAGCTATGGTTTCTCCAGTAGTCATGTATGGATGTGAGAGTTGGGCCATAAAGAAAGTTGAGCACCGAAGAATTGATGCTTTTGAACTGTGATGCTGGAGAAGACTCTTGAGAGTCCCTTAGACAGCAAGAAGATCAAACCAGTCAATCCTAGAGGAAATCAACCCTGAACATTCATTGGAAGGACTGACGCTTAAGCTCCAATACTTTGGCCACCTGATGCAAAGAGCTGACTTATCCCTGATGCTGAGAAAGACTGAAGGTAAGAGGAGAAAGGGGTGACAGAGGACGAGATGACTGTGATAACCTGATTTCAAGGCTGTCTGTTGAGCTTTCCCCAAGGTCCATAAAGAAGGACCATAAGGAACGCTGGCTCTGAAGGACCATAAAACAGAAGGACTATGAAAAGAAGGAGCATAAAACCATCTGGGTCTGAAATTAAAATATGCCAGATTAGATGTCAGGGATGGCATCATACTGACTCGTAGACATGAGTTTGAGCCAAGTCCAGGAGACAGTGAAGGATAGGGAAGCCTGGTGTGCTGCAGTTCATGGAGTCACAGAGTCAGCAATTACTTAGCAACTCAACAAGCACAACAGAAAAAGAATACAGGGAAGGCCCTTAACTAACAACAAGACTAAGCAGAAGAAAAAAAAAATTGTCCCACAGAATCATCTAAACTTCTCTGATATATTAACACAGGGTCTTTGTTTTAAAGATGGCTGGTATTGTGTTTTGTTTTCTCTAGGGAACCATGTAAAATAAAATAAAATAAAAAAAACCCTGTTGTTTAGTGTCCCTCAAGACAATTGCTTTTACAAATGTGGTGTGTTAAAAAAAAAAAGTTTATATAGTTTTCAGTTTATTGCCCATCTGTGACTTGATTTTGCTGAACTAATGAAAACAAACGAACAAACAAAAAAACAGTTTGGCAAGGTAGCAGGTCTTTTTATCTAGATACCTCTCTCACATGACCAAGAAGAAAGACTAATAGTAAATGGACTCCTCTTGACCCACTCGATGAAGACAAGTTTCCATCTTGTTTGTTTTGATTTTTGTGCCTCAGTTTCCTGACACCTTAGCGGTTGTGACAGAAGACGTCAGAACTCAGGACTTATTTCCACCACGTTCAAGGACACTCTATAAGCACATCTGCCTGTGATAAACAGTAGGACAGAAGAAATTCCCGAAGACCCCATGAAACATTGACTGGAGTCTGGACTGAGCAATGCCATTATTCTTCTATGTGAGCAGATGAAAATCTTACAACACTACATCTAACTGATATTTCCAAGCTGGCAAAAACTCTGCCCAACACATCAAATCATTAATGTGAAGCTATATACCCAGGTTTCAGGCAGATATGTAGAAGGCAATGGCACCCCACTCCAGTACTCTTGCCTGGAAAATCCCATGGGCAGAGGAG
This sequence comes from Neotragus pygmaeus, assembly GCA_006410875.1. Lineage (NCBI taxonomy): Eukaryota > Metazoa > Chordata > Mammalia > Artiodactyla > Bovidae > Neotragus > Neotragus pygmaeus. The sequence continues at coordinate 904,888 of SJYV01038749.1, read as the reverse complement.
CCTGGAAGGCTGCAGTCCATGGGGTTGTGAAGAGTGACCTCACTTTCACTTTTCGCTTTCATGCATTGGAGAAGGAAATGGCAACCCACACCAGTGTTCTTGCCTGGAGAATCCCAGGGACGAGGGAGCTTGGTGGGCTGCCTTCTATGGGGTTGCACAGGGTCAGACACGACTGAAGCGACTTAGCAGCAGTAGCAGGGAGATATTGATGACTGGCCTCTGTGTCTACCCTATTTATGTTGCAGCTTTCACAAGGCATTGCTAAAAAATGTCATACTCAATGAAGCCATTCTAAACTGCTGCCAACTCCATCAGCTGTCTCTTGGATTCCCCCACACATATTTTAATCTGATGTCCTTCAGCCTCTCAAAGCAGCAGCATGGTAAGGCAAAGGGGACAGTGAAGGGGAGGAGATTCCATATTCATGGGCTGCACAGATTAGAGGAAGCAGAGGACATTTATTAGTATACTGCTTTCCTGTTTAAAAATCCAGCATTAACAGTGCGTAAACATAAGTCTCAAATTGTTTACCCAGGTTAATACAAAATAATCATGTGTGTCTGTGCTCACTACAGCACTAAAGGTTTGGAACCTTGCAATGACTGGAGTGGACAATGAACAGGATCATTCTGACTCCAAATCATCTAGCCCTTTGCAGCAGGTTCTGTACTTTGTTGAGCCCTGAATTAGCCCAAAAAGTCATTCATCGCAAATAAAAATGCTGCTTCTACAGGTTCAACAGCATGACCCATGGCAACTGGGTCTGGATTTCAATCCTGAGCACCATTATTAGGGTTGAGGAGAGTCATCCTAGGGGACATAATTGTAAGCCTGTCCTCAGGGACACTTGAGTCGATCTTATGGATCAATTGCGTTGAAAGGAAGAAGGTAACTGCAAAGTTAAGTTTGATGGCAAGGGAGTTTCTATTTTTGACTTACTACCTGAGTTCATCTGGGATAAAAGCTTTAACAAAGTTAAGAATCCTATGTTATAACATGATACTAACCATTTTTCTAAGCATTTATATGAGATACACCCTAAATCTCAAACTATTCATATTTAGGTTTAGCACAGACTCCCATGGTGGGGTGGGTACAGTGATTATGCTGATCTTCCTTTCTGCTGGTAAAGAATCATCTGCAATGTGGGAAACCTTGGTTCAGTCCCTGAGTTGGGAAGATCCCCTGGAAGAAGGGAAGGGTTACCCATTCCAGTATTCTGGCCTGAAGAATTCCATGGATTGTACAGTCTGTGGGGTCCCAAAGAGTCAGACGTGACTGAGCAACTTTCACTTTCACTTTCCTGTCTGCAGCCTTCACATGCATTGCTGCTGCTGCTGCTGCTGGGTAGGTTTTAAACCTCACAATGGGCTTTCCAGGTGGAGCTAGTGGTAAAGAATCTACCTGCAATGCAGGAGACCTGGGTTCAATCCCTGGGTAAAGAAGATCTCTTAAAGGAAGAAATGGCAATCCACTCCAGTATTCTTGCTGGGAGAATCCCAAGGGCAGAGAAGCCTGGTTGGCTACAGCCCATGGGGTCACAAGGAGTTGGACACGACTGAACATCTGAGCACAAAAGCAAAAATCCCCAAATATGGCAATGACAGAATGGAAAGTAATATCTTTTTTCTGTCTATGATGTGGTTTCCTTACCTTATAAAATCCTATTTAATGATTCTGTTCAGTTCAGTTCAGTCGCTCAGTCATGTCTGACTCTTTGAAGTCCTGTCTAATTTATAAGGTGTTTTATTAGTGAGAATCCACTTTAAAACTTGATAGAATGTCTTTAAAAAATATTTTTTGGATGTAGACCATTTTAAAAGTCTTTATTGAATTTGTTACAATACTGCTTCTGTGTTATGTTTTTTGGCCATGAAGCATGTGTGATCTTAGCTCCCTGACCAGGGATTGAACCCACACCGTCTGCACTGAAAGGTAAGGTCTTAACCACTGATCCACCAGGGAAGTCCCTAAAATGTCTTCTGAAAAGTAATCTTTTACATTTCCATACGTATGTAGTGCCTTTTATTCAAGTCAAAGTATGGTTTTAAACATTTCCAACTCAAGCAGTAGGACATGGAAATGCTTTCTAGAGTTAGACAATAATCCTCTTGCTACTGTCTCCCAAATGTCCATTCTGGTCCCATGTGCTTTCTCCATCACCCATGATGCACAGGCTGAAATTTACATCAGGGATCACTCTTAGAATTTAGAAGCTATCATTGGAGAAGCGCACCAATTTCCTTCTACAGTCAGCATCATCATTGCTATTGCAACTGTGATAGGTATTGCTAGCTAATGCCTAAAGAGGGATGGGGGGAGTAACTTAAAAAAGGAAAGATTTCTTAGAGGGGAAGAAAGAAGATGTGCCTGCAGAGTTAAGGATTGAAAGGAGTTCCTGTGATGGGTTGCAGACAGGGGTGGAGAGTTAGTTCTGAACAGCTCTAACAGGCTGACAACACTTCAGGGATCTGAGTGGATAAAACCTGAAAAGCCTCCAGGATGACTTTTATTAAAACTCTAACTTGGGCAAGTCACATGCTCCTTTGTATTAAACTTCTAGCACAGTCTCTATACTCTTAGGGACATGAGAAGTCAGAAGGTGTTTCTTACCCTTTCTCACTGAGGCAGCAGCTTATAAATCCTGTTATCCAAAGAGAGACAGGGTGTGCAAAATATACAATAGACTTGTTGAAGGCCCCTCATTAACTGATCTCAGACCCTGGAAACTGAAAAGTCATTCAGTCGTGTCTGGCTCTGTGACCTGTCTTGTCTGTGGCTTGCCCGTCAAGTTCCTCTGCGCATGGAATTCTCCAGGCGAGAATACTGGAGTGGGTTGCCATTCCCTTCTCCAGGGGATCTTCCTGACTTAAGGATAGAAGCTGGATCTCCTGCATTGTGGGCAGATTCTTGTTTAATGATCTTAGACCCTAAGACACAGAATATCATGTTATGCTCATGCAACTATTTGCTTGAGTTCACTCAGAATGGTGAACCCTGGCTTCATCAAGACCAAGTGCAAAGCCGACTGTTTAATAATCTGTGTACGGGCTCTGCCACCTTCCAGATTCCACCTGTTTAATTTGTGTTCCTGGTTTCCTCCTTCTCATTTCAGTCAGTATACCCAATGCAGAAAAGAGGAAAATGAACTCGTAATGAAGTCCATGAACCCCGGCGCGCACCAGCTGTCTCTAGAGAGCATTTGAGAGAAAACTATGCAAGCTTTAAATTGTTCCTCAGAATTTAATTATTGAAAAGCACTTGAAAATCTTGGTTTGGGGGATACTATCTACCCATCGATGCACTTTTATGACTTTCCACAAAAGCTATTTTCAGGAACTGTGCAAAGACGTTAAGATGAGTCTACACAGTAGGTTTTTGTGGTGGTCTATTTTACAAACATTCATTGAGTGTTCAGTAGGTCCAGGAACTGGGAATGGGAAATACAGAGGTCAACTTTTTAAATTAAATTGTTTCGCACAGCAACAGACAAAATAATTATGACACAATCAGGTATGTACTACATTAGTTATTCAACAAAGGGTGATATTAAGGAAAAAAGAAAACAAACCCTGGTGTTAGCATTTCCTGTCCTACAAGAAAGTAGTCATTGTTGATGGGTTTCAAAGGTGAACTGAAGGGAATTCAAGCTGAGGGCCAAAGAATTGATGCTTTCAAATTGTAGTGCAAGAGAAGAATCTTGAGAGAATCTTGGACTGAAAGGAGATCAAACCAGTCCATCCTAAAGGAAATCAACCCTGAATATTCATTGGAGGGACTGATGCTAAAGCTGAAGCTCCAATACTTTGGCCACCTGATGGGAAGAGCCGACTGATTGAAAAAGAGCCTGATGCTGGGAAAGACTGAAGGCAGGAAGAGAAGAGGGTGACAGAGGATGAGATCACTGGATGGCATCACTGACTTGATGGACACGAGTTTGAGCAAGCTCCGGGAGATAGTGAAGGACAGGGACGTCTGATGTGCTGTAGTCCATGGGCTCAGAGAGAATTGGCAATGAACGAGCAACTGAACAACAACAATGCTAGATTTGGACTGACCAGGAAGAGGGATGAAATGGAGCCACATTTTTGAATGGGAAAAGTAAAAAAAGGCTGGACACCAAATCTGAGCTTCTTACAGGCCTTGGGCACTAAGGAAGGAAGTGCAGACAAGGGTGCCTCTGGCCTTGAGTGCCTTAGGTGATAGGATGACAGAAGGGTAGCTGTGATGTGGCATCTGTGGCCAGCGTTGTGGACCAATGAGAGGTGCCCAAGGGACAGATGGTGGAGACCACATGAGGCCAGGAGCGTGGCTTTTCCTGTCAACAATTCAGTTGCAGACTCTTGTATATCTAATGGTTGGAGTGGGAAGGTTCCCTGATAACTAAGATTAATTAATCTATCCTTCAGATAGAAGGGGGGCCTCTGAGCATGTTATGTATGACTGGAAGGAAAAAAAGAGAGGCTTTGCTTTCTCCTGCATTTGGGGTTTGGATAAACGGAACCTCTGCCACTCACTCTTCTTTGTTCATCGTTAAAAATCCTTGCAGTTTCAGGTGTGTTTCCCTGGAACAGGAAACACACCTTCTAACAGTGCTCATTGAGCTTTCGGTGGACTTTGTCTGCTGACCCAGTCAGGGTTCCCTGATTGCTGGCAACAGAAATTCAACCTGGATGCATTTAAGCAAAATAACCTCCCGACACAAAGGATCCCAGGGGCTCAGTGAATTGATGAGAGGTGAGAGAAATGAGACAGGAGGTAAGGCAGCTGCAGAAGTAAGAAGCAGAAAGATGGTTCCAAATGTTCAGGGCTCATTCATAGAGACACAGTCTATACTGGGCATTTCAGCCTTTTTGTTCCTCTAAGTTTCAAATCCCAGAGAAGAACCTCCAACTGGTCTAACTTGAGTGAAATGATCACCTTTCAGCTATGATGAGGCTTCCAGGCTGATTCTAATACATTAGAAATATTTCTTCAAATTGAAGTCAGGGTGTTGCTTGGAAAGAGAAATCTAGTCAAAGCTATGGTTTTTCCAGTGGTCATGTATGGATGTGAGAGTTGGACTGTGAAGAAAGCTGAGCGATGAAGAACTGATGCTTTTGAGCTGTGGTGTTGAAGACTCTTGAGAGTCCCTTGGACTGCAAGGAGATCCAACCAGTCCATCCTAAAGGAGACCAGTCCTGGGTGTTCATTGGAAGGACTGATGCTAAAGCTTCAGCTTCAATACTTTGGCCACCTCATGCGAAGAGTTGACTCATTAGAAAAGACCCTGATGCCGGGAGGGATTGGGGGCAGGAGGAGAAGTGGACAACAGAGAATGAGATGGCTGGATGGCATCACAACTTGATGGACGTGAGTTTGGGTAGACTCCAGGAGTTGGTGATGGACAGGGAGGCCTGGCGTGCTGTGATTCATGGGGTCGCAAAGAGTGGGACACGACTGAGCGACTGAATTGAACTGACCTGAACTGAGTTAAAGAGAGGAACTCTGCAGCACATCTCCATGGCTTTGCTTCACTTCCGGCCACCAGTCTTCCCATACTGTCCCCACCCCCCACCAGGCCTGCTGTCCACCACCACACGCCGTTCCACTGCTCTTCTCTTCCTATCCTCTAGACGCGGCATAATCTCAGAGGTACATACTCTTCTCATCATGTTCAATGTTCTGTATCCTGAAAAAGTGAAAGTGAAAGTCACTCAGTCATGTCCGACTCTTTCTGACCCCATGGACTGTACAGTCCATGGAATTCTCCAGGCCAGGATACTGGAGTGGGTGGTCTTTCCCTTCTCCAGGGGATCTTCCCAACCCAGGGATCAAATCCAGGTCTTCCACATCACAGGCAGATTGTTTACCAGCTGAGCCACAAGGGAAGCCCAAGAATACTGGAGTGGGTGGCCTATCCCTTCTCCTGGGGATCTTCCTGACCCAGGAATCAAACCAGGGTCTCCTGCATTGCAGGTGGATTCTTTACCAACGGAGCTACCAGGAAAGCCCAAGACTGTTATAATAAAGCTAGCCAATTCAGGCAAAAGACATAACATGGTATAATTATGAATTAATTATAAATTATATAATATAATTTATATAATTATATTATATAAATATATACAAAATATATTTATATATTTATAAATATTATCCTGAAATAATACACTAAATATTAATGCTATCTCAATTCACTTGAATGCCACCTTTTCTTGGAACTTTCTAGGTTCTGAATTGTGTGAGAAAGTTCTGTGCAGCCTCTGGTGGAGGTAGTGCACTGGACCAGGGGAATCTTCACTCTCTACGGGCCCCATGGTTTTCTCCACCTCTCAGATTCCAGCTCACTAGATATCCACCCTATGCAGAGACCCTGCGGTCTCTCTTTGGGACAAGGACACTTGTGTCTGAGTCAAGTATAAAGGCAAACTGTCCCTGGGGTCTGTGAGGCTGTGCCAAGGCTAAAATATTCAGGAGCTGATGTTTGAAAAAAGTTGAATGCATATAGGTCAGGCATTGGAAAGACTGGTGAATAGTCTGAGTTGATGACAGCATATTCAACTCCTTGCACAGTCAATTTCCTCTAAGGGTTGGCACGAGGTACTGTTCTTGGTTCTTCCCATTCACCTACACTGCCCTGTGTGGAAGGAGCCATGGCCCTTCTCCAGTAACTTAGCCCTGCCTGCGTGCTAAGGTGCTTCAGCTGTGTCTGACTCTTTACGACCCCATTGACTATAGCGCTCCAGGCTCCTCCACCCGAGATCCTCCAGGCAAGAATACTGGAGTAGGTTGCCATTTCCTCCTCCAGGGGATCTTCCTGACCCAGGGATCAGACTGGCATCTCTTACATTTCCTGCATTGGGAGGCGGATTCTTTACCACTAGTGCCACCTAAGGAGCCCTACCACGTTCCTAACCTGAATGAGCTCTTTCTACTAGGATGCCCTCATATCCTCCTTAGTCTCTGGGCTCCAGAGGGAAGTCTGTAAACCCATGATGGATTAGAAGTGTCCACCACTTTCAGCTAAATTAACGTTATATAAAAGCTAAGGCATGGTGAGTCCAGAGTCCACCACTACTAACTAAACCTGCTTCAGTCAGACTGTGTTAGTGTTGGGATGAGAGGATTTTCTGGTGGTCCAGTGGTTAGGAATACACCTCCCAATGCAGGGAACACGGGTTCGATCCCTGATCCTGGAAGATCCCACTTGCCATGGAGAGGCTAGGTTTGCATGCCACAAATACTAAGGCCCACACGCCTGAGAGCCCATGCTCCACAACAAGAGAAGCCACTGTAATGAGAAGCTGCACGCTGCAACAGAGACTCAGCACAGCCAAAAATAAATTAAAAATTTTAAAAAGTACTGAGATACCACACAACGAGAAAGAAACACCTGAAAACACTGGAGACAATCTTAAATTCAAGTTGATCAAACTCCCTTCTGTAGTTCTTTTTCTTTTCTTTTCTTTTTTTTTTTTTTGGGTGTAACAAAATACAGTTCCTGCTTTTCTTAAAGACAAATTTTTGCAAAACAGTTTACTATGTGTAGCTTCCTTTCAGGCAGACCTCAAATTCATTTTTGAAAATGTTCAATTGAAGTTCCGCTCCTAAGGAGCCACCGAAGCTGTTCTTATAAGATAAACAATAGCTTCCATGTTCAAAATCCAATTGGTTCTTCTTCATCCTCTTCTTAGTTGCAATTCAGAGATGAATGCTCCACTTTTTTGAAATGGTCAGCCTCTTACTTTAGTCCCTCTTCCTCCCTCATGCTCCGACTCTTTGTGACCCATGCACTGTGGCCCACCAGGCTCCACTGTCCTTGGAGATTCTCCAGGCAAGAATACTGGAGTGGGTTGCCATGCCCTCCTCCAAGGGATCTTCCCAACTCGGGGATCGAACCCAGGTCTCCCACATTGCAGGTAGATTCTTTACCTCACCTTAATAGGTTCCCTTTCCTTTCCCACTCTGCATCTGCCCCCCAGGGTTTGATGCTAGGTCCTTGTAGCTTTAGTGATTTCATACCTTTCTGGTGCTTTTAAAGGTCATGTGTGTGCATGGACCACAACAAGAGGGCTGTTTCTGCCTCAGACCTGTTCTCTGTATGCCAGGGTTATTCATCAAGTAGATAGGTGACTTTTCCATTTGGAAGTCAGAGGTACATCTCAAACAACCTGGCACAAGATGGAAATCTGAATCTTCCTTTCTTCCTCATGCTAGTTTTCTAACCTTTCCCACCTAATTAAATGGCATCAATCAAGTCATTTGCTTAAATCAGAAATAGCATCATTCTGATTCTTCCTTTTCCCAACTCCCCAATTGACTGCATCAGGAAATCCTATCAATATCAATTTTACTTGCAAAACTATCTCACATATATCAATTTCTCTTCACTTTTAATTCCATTATATTAGTCCAAGATATACACATCTCTTTCCTGGTCATGAAGTGTGAAGAGGACTATTTTTCTCATACCTGCAAGTCACTTTTCTACTAGTTAGTTTTATTCTTTGAAAAAATAAATTTTTTTAAGAGAGCTTGGGAATGGGCTATTTTCTTATTTATTTTTGGCCATAGTCATCTTCTAATGTTGAGTCAAATCTCACATTGAAAAGGACTATTTCATTCTTTAATCCAATTTTCTGTTGATGGGCAGGGCTGTGTTTCCTCCCTGTTATTTGGCCTGAGGTCAAACTGTCACGCCATGCCTCCACCAGAGACTCCTAGATACTCATAGGCAAGTCTGACTCATGACAGGTGGGCGGGGCTGTGTTCCCTCCCTCCCTTATGGCAGAAAGCAAAGAGGAACTAAAGAGCCTCTTGATGAAAGTAAAAGAGGAGAGTGAAAAAGTTGGCTTAAAACTCAACATTCAAAAAACGAAGATCATGGCATCCAGTCCCATCACCTCATGGCAAATAAATGGGGAAATAATGGAAACAGTGACAGACTTNTTTTTTTTTTTTTTTAAATTCAGATCAGACTTACTTGCAGACCACACAGTTGTAAAAGATCTGGACTTTCTGGAAACCTCATGGTGCTGTTTGGCCTTTAGGTACAATAAGCAGTTCGTTTGGATAGAACTTTGCCAACTGAGGCCTTTCTCGAAATCCATGCCCCCTGACGCCCCCGTCTTGTCTAGTGGCCTTCATCAAGCTGCCCTTTCCTTCAGCTTACGAGCACTGTACTGAGGTCTCTTCTCTCCCACTTTCAATATGGCTTCGTGTCGTTTGACGTCTCCAAAGTGTTTTCATTCATATGTCTCTGCCCGTGAAGTATGATTTCATTATTGGTTCAGTGGCTTCCGTGTTAGGGAATTGTCTCCAGACCAGAAACACCGTTTTGTGCCATCTTGCACATTTGGATTGATTTAAGAGCAAGTTCATTGTCCTTGTGCAGGTACTTGAAATCCAGAAAACCTGGCCTGTATCATTCACTTTGTTTATAAATCAAAGTGCGTTTTGATGTCCATTAAGAACCAACAAAGGAACTCAGCCCAAATTCTATTAAATTTCATCATATAAAAGAGCTACTAGAATTAGCTTTGGTATTGAAGATCTCGTCACAGTCTTAGAATGAGGTGAAATCTCATGAAAGATTAAAGGATGCAGCCAGAACTGGCATTGGCCTACCACAGCTGCATGTGTTTCAACCTTGTAAAACCTGCTAGGACAGGAGCTGAGGCAAATGGCAACATTGCCCTTCTCCTGCACTGCAAGACAGGAGAGTGACAGGGAGAAATGATATGTTTGTGGTATGTTTATGTAGACTTGTTCTCCTATTCAAAATCCTACAGCAATGTACCTGAAAATGACTAATGTAGCATTTTGGAACTGTAAATAATATGAGTGTTGGTAACTACAAATAAACTTTGGATTTTTTCTTTTTTTTTTTTTTAAATCTCATGACTTCTCTTGGCCCCCATGTCTTACAATTTAGATTGCAGCTGCTTGAGTGACAGGAACAAATTCTAACAAAATACTGGCTAGAAAAATGGCAGGGGTGGTGTGCTCCCTTAGAGTCCTGACAGAGGCCACATGAGGCCATTTACTTACTTTTGGACTGTGTTGGAGTAAAGACATAGCACAATTTCAGATGTACTAATTTTTGTAACTGCTTAACACCTGACACAGGCTTTGTTACCAATTCGAGCTTATTGCCTAAACTACGCTTTTACTGAAAGAAATGTTTAACCTGCTGCCAAAGAACATGACCTGTGTGTCCCAGAAGCCCTACTACCCCTAGTGGAGCCCACAAGCCTTTGTCTGCTGAGAGTTTTCTGCAGAACCAGGTATTTTAAGGATGGCAGCAGCATCCTGCTCATTCTGGCTCTTGTAAGTTGCTGTAGTTCTGTGATAGACATGGAACCTGACATCCTACAAACTTACTCTGTTGCTGTATGTCAAATCGCCAACACCAGCAAACAGTTTGGGGTGGACTGATCCTTAGATCCAGAAATTAAAGGGTCTGTAACTCTTACTTTTGCATTGTGCTTAGGCTGTTCAGTTGGGTTTTAATAACGCTTAAGGTCCATACGACCTGCTCACAAAGGCAGGGCATGTCTGCCAGTGGTGGTAAAAGCGCAGAAGGGCAGGTTAACCCATGTTCCAGTGTATAAATTAAAAATTTTAAAGTGCTAATCTATTAAAAAGTGAAAAGAAATAGCATGACCTTGGAAAAATAACATGGTTAAAAAGTTTTTATTGACACCAGAAAAACGTGTACCGTGAAACAAGTAGCTTACTGTGTCTCGGGGAGATATTATGTAATCTGAAGGTGATTATAGGCTGCAATTTAGTTTTTGAAAGACTTTTCACCCTCAGAGTAAGTTGCCAAACTTCCTGGAGCATTTTAATTTCTGTAATTGTTAGGCAGAGTGGAATTATCGCACTTTTAAAACAACTTAATTGGCTAGGTCACTTGCCTAGCCAAATATTTGTTATGATATGACCACTTTTACAGTTTTTAACTTCTATGACATAAGCATTTTGAATAGGGCCTAAAAGGTGCAGAGCAGGGTCCAGCACATTGTCTTATCCTGGCTCTGGTATTATTTATTCAGTGAATTAATGCAGGTCCCTTGGAACCCTCTTGTCATATATGAAGCCGTAACTCCTTGTTGAGTTTTTTTTTTTTTTCAGTACAGCAGAGACTCTATTACAGTATGTTTTGTTTGACTCTATTGGCTATTTGCTAATGGTGGTAGTGAGTTAATGTAAACAGGTTTTAAAAAATCAATATTGAAATTTAGTTTTATTCTTTAGTCTGCTCTTGTTAACAAAGAGCCAGAATACAACTACTTGGACCCGAGCTAGTAGAAAATATTATCTTAAATGTTTAAATTTATCAAACTAAAATATGGCTCTTGATATCTTTTCTTTCTTTTCTCATCAGTCTTTTTTTTTTTAAGTCCTGTCATATCATTCTGAGACAATGTTTGTTGAAATAAAAACCAATCTTGTGATGTACAAACACTTTTGTCCCTTTTTCAAGAGACAACAAAAGATTGAGAGTTGAGCCAAATGAGCAAGTTTTAAGCATCATTTATGTTGTTGAAGTATGCTAGGCCTTGTCACTCCCAGATGCAAAGTAAATAGAAAATGCTTTGCTAAATCTGTGTACCACAGCTAGAGAGCAATACAAGGCAACCTTGGGTTACTGTGAAAAGGACCAGTTTTATATGCACTCAGAGAAGAGAAAAATCATTGTGAGCTGGAACTCATTTATTCAACAGAGTTTGAGGGCCCACCCTCTACCAGGGACTTCTAGCCCCCAGGATATAGTGTGAAAGCAGATGGTAAACAGTGTTCCCCCAGCACAAGAACTTAAGTCTCATAGGGAAGATAAATGGCAGTCATGCAAATATCAGTAAGTGCTGTCAAGAAAAGAAAGCATGATGAGGGGTGGAGAGTGAGGATGCTGATCAGACAGGGTGGTCAAGGGCAGCCACTCCAAGGAAGTGACACGGAGATCTGGAGGAGGAGGAATGAGTGAAGCAAAGGTCCAGCCAGGCAAAGGGCAGATGATGTAGAAATGAGCCTGGATTGTTGGAAGACTGGGAAGAAGGCAGGCCGGAGGGCTGGAGCAGAGAGTAGAAGAGAGGTGTGGGCTGGGGATGGTTTGCAGGCCCCTGGTCCACGTGGGGTTTCCCTTTGAGCACCATCCATCAGTCCAAAGCCTCGGGGCATTTTGTGCAGAGGAGGGGCATGATCGAATGCCTGTGTTTATAAGATTACTCTGAAGAGTGGACTAGGAATTGGCCTGAATGAAGACTGGGGAAATTGTCCAGGCCAGAGAAAGCATTGTTTTGGCTAAGCAATGGAAGTGGTTTTCAGGGAAGTTACCATGAAGGAATGAAAAGAAAATAGTACAATATGTGAATTGCTGAGGAGGCTTTGAATGATTAGAATTTAGTCTTAAGTGTTCTGTTTGTTCTGACATAGTTCAGGATAGAAAGAAGATTGCCTGGCATAGTTTATGGTTCCTTTTTTGCTAATGTTGCTTACTGTGTTCTACCTTTTTTTTTTAAGCAGAAAATAAACGTTGCATGAGAAACTGAACCACAGACCTTGTAGCTGCTTATTTGTGTACTTTTTCTTTCAATGATTAGGTATCTTTTATCCTGATTTTTTTTTTAGCCTCCTGGGAATAATTATTGTATATTATTATCTACAAGGACATCTACAGTCTATAAACAGACATAGTTATATTTATTATGAAATGCAATTTAGAGCTCTTACTAAAACTACAAAAGGAGTCTAAATTTTTTTCTTTTGCTTTTCTCATTAGTGCAGTGTAAATAAAGGAGCTATTTGAGAAAATTATAGCCAGCGTGATCTCCAAATAAGGTGCTTAAAAAGCTCATAAGAGTGGTTTGGAGGAGCTATTAATTATGCTATTATCAGTTGAGAGACGTGCATCTTCTCCCTTCTCTCATCTGTTCTTTTACTCCAGACATGCAGCTTCATGCCATGGCCTCTTCCTATTCTAGGGGTTCAGGGAGATCAGTTCAGAGAGCCCAGTGGTGACAGAGAGCTGTCTGCTTCTGAAAAAAAATTGACTAAAGATATATCTTTGAAAGAATGGCAATCAAAATGGGTCTTGATTTTGATCAGGTATGTCTTCCCCTTCCATTTTTATGCTTGCCTGTTGGAAAATAGTCCACTTCTGGTTTTTTTTTAATAGTTGTGAGTAATTTAGTGCTGATGATCATTTTATAGGGTTCCCTGGTGGCTCAGATGGTAAAGAATCCGCCTGCAACGTGGAAGACCTGGGTTTGATCTCTGGGTTGGGAAGATCTCACGGAGGAGGGCATGGCAACCTACTCCAATATTCTGGCCTGGAGAATTCCATGGACTGTACAGTCCATAGGGTCACAAAGAGTCAGACATGACTGAGTGACTTTAACTTTTCACATTATGCTCATTTTATAATGTACATCTCAGATCGTTTTGTAGTCATTGTCAAGTGTATCAAAGTGTGGGAAAGGAAAGCTGAGATAGGAGATCTCCTCCATCATTTCAGAAGGCCGTCTGTAAGTCCTGCTTTCCCACACTGGCATGTGAGGGTTGGACTGTTCTAGAACCTTGCAGTACCAAAAGGAGCCTTGGCTTTGAGGTCAGACTTGGGTTTGAATATTGGTGTTGTCATCTACGAGCTGTGTGACCTTGGGCAAATTATATGACCTCACTGAGCCTGAAAGCCTTGATTTCTGATACTGTCTACTGAATTCCTCTCTTGGAGATGACTGGAACCTGTAGGGGAAGAATCTAGTTTTTTTTTTTAAACCCTTCGTAGGCAATTGGGTACATTCTACATGAAAGCAGATGGCTTTTTTAGTGAACAGTTAGGAGTCAGGTGTGCTAGAATGAAAAGTAGACAGTGGCTTTTGTTGAGGAGACTGGTGTTTAGCTTGTGGCCAGACGTTAGCATGGCCTTAAATGCCACGCCAAGAGTTGTGGACTGTCTGATGGCAAAAGCAGGCCATGGACAGTTTTGAGGAGGAAAGTGCTCTGATCTGTAAGATAAATATCTACAAAGAAAAGTGTATAAGCGTAGAGTAACTTACTTTATGACTATATCTATCAATATCCACTATTATTAGTGGGTCAGGAATAAAAAATAAAATACTTAGACGTTTGGCATAAATTTGTTTATCACCTATGACCAGAACCTAATTTTTATAATCACTGTTTATTTAGTGAGCTAATATAGGGCACTTTCTCCCTGTGACTCACCATAGTTGGAAAATAATGACCACCAGATCTACTATATCAGGCTGATGATTTTAACTTGGAATTTCAATGTGACTTCCCAAACTCTCTGTGGTACTTGAGTGGCTCCCACAAGGTAGAAATACCTTGAGGAAGGAATTTTAGGGGGCAGAAGAAGGGTTCCTGGGGAGGCTGGGGGAACTGTGATGGCTTTATTTTGGAGCCTAAAACTTATATTTGTACAACTGACCCCAAAGCAGCAAGAATTTAGTTAGCTCTGACTCCACTTCTCACAGTCAGTGGGCTCATGGCCTCAAACTTTCCGAGTAGGGTCGCGTGAGGATCACTGAAACAGTGTACACCTGGCATCAGCGCCCTTTCCCCTGTAGGTCCAGGTAGGAAATATGTTTGGCTCTGCAGGCCGGATAGTTCCTCTTTCAGCTATTCAACTTCCGGTTTGGCCCATAGGATGTAGTTCCCTGACTTCTGTATATGTCAAGGTACTTAATAAACTGTAAGATGCAATCTAAATATAAGCTGGTGACTACACTAAGTGTTTAGAAACACATTGAGTGCTTTAAGTAGTTCCTAACTTGCTTGTGTGTGAACTCATTGATACCTAAAAGCTTTCCACAATTCTTTATAACCCAAGGACATTATTATTTCTGCAGAATAGTGCCATGTTATCATACGTTTATTCATTTTAGTTGGGGGTCAGAGTCTTCATCCTTTAATTGGCTCCGTTGATCCAGGCCAGCCAGCTGTACAAGGAAACAGTCTCGCGCTTTGTTCCGTAGGAATGCTGCCATCTGCACACTTTGGCCAGTCTGCTTGTAACTTGGCTTGATAAGTGGAGGGTCAGGGAGAAGGCATGAAGTATTCAATTGCGGTTTTAACTGTTTCACTACGGAGTTCATTGGACTTCCCTGGTGGTTCAGACGGTAAAGAATTTACCTGCAATGCAGGAGACCTGGGTTTGATCCCAGGGTTGGGAAGATCCCCTGAAGGAGGGCTTGGCAACCCACTCCAGTATTCTTGCCTGGAGAATCCCTGTGGACAGGGGAGCCTGGTACAGTCCATGGGGTCACAAAGAGTCGGACACGACAGCAACTAAGCACAGCAGCAGAATTCATTCCTGGGACGTTTTTTATGCTTTTTGAAAAAACAAATCACATGCCATTTGGGGAGAGTGTCTTGACTACATATAGGAGGTTTGAGTTATTATTGGCTTTATTGACTTTTAAGAGTTACTTTGTTTCAGGTTGTCTGCAAATATTGACTCAAGTAATATCAATTATATTACTTTCTGTTTACTAACATATTAATGTAGAATATTGCGACGGATTCCTCCCTCTTGAGTTTGCTTTGTTCTGTACCTTGATAAAATATGCAAAATGTTCAGCCAAAAGAAAGAGTGATGTGTGTGTTTCACACACAATGAAATGTAAGAAGTTTTCTCATTGAAACTGAATATTGTGTGTGTCTATGGTGTTAAGGGCCATATGAAGTTATGATTTAACTGATCACGTGCCCGGAACTTGCAGAGGTCTCTCTCCTTGTATGTAGTAGGCTGACTCACTTATCACACCACAGTCATTTAGTGACTGTGCACTGCATGCTAGGGATGCTTCAGGCTCTGGGTCGTCAGTGGTGAGCAAAGTAGAGAACAAGTTCTTCCCCTCGTGGAATTTACATGCCAGTGGGCATTGTGGACATTAGAGGGTAAATGGTGAAAGACGTAGTATGGTGGAGGATGCTAATTGCTTAGTGCATGAGCACCAAGTCACTTCAGTCTTTGCAACCCTATGGACTCTAGCCCTCCAGGTTCCTCTGTCCATGAGATTCTCCAGGCAAGAATACCGGAGTAGGTGGCCATGCCCTCCTCCAGGGGATCTTCCCGACCCAGGGATCGAACCCATGTTTCTTAGTCTCCTGCATTGGCAGATGGGTTCTTTACCATTAACGCCACCTGAGAAGCCCAATTGCTTAGTAGAAAAACTAAAAGTTGAAAAGGAAGGTTAAAATCTTAGAGTGAGCAGTTCAAGATTAGTGTGTGGTTAAGAAAGGCCTTCCAGAAAAGGCAGCAAAACCTGGAGGACTGGGAAAGCGGATCACCTGGAGAAATAAACTCTGGTTGAAGAACAGAAATCACTCCCCAGAGCAGGAGCCCACTCTGACAGGAGAGGCCTGGAAGGGAATCATAGGGTACCCGGGAGCGAGGGGGTGGCCCCTGGAAAGGTTTTGAACCAAGGCCTGGCTCTGAGTGACATTGCAGCAGGTCACACAGTCTGCAGTTTTGAGAACACATGAGGAACTAGGGTGGAAGTGATCACTTGGAAGTCAGCACCATGTCCATGGCATGAAAAGGCCTGAGAGTGGCTGACATTATCTGGGGACTGAGTTCTGATAGGAAAGACCAGAGGTCCGAGGGCTGAGCCCTGGAGGTCACCAGGGATTAGAGGCCCTGCAAAGAGGGAGGAACCAGAAGAAGGAGCAGCTGGTAAAGGAATGAAAGTGAGAGAGTGTTGTGATACTTGGGGGCCAGAGAAGAACGGGGTTCAAGGGAGAACGATCAACTGTGTCAGTTGCAGCTGATAGGTCAATATCCAAATAACTACTTTGCTATCGTTATTTCTAAAGCAGTCTGTACTGTTTTAGGAGGAACAGGTGCATTGGTTTTCCATACNGAGGACTGGGAAAGCGGATCACCTGGAGAAATAAACTCTGGTTGAAGAACAGAAATCACTCCCCAGAGCAGGAGCCCACTCTGACAGGAGAGGCCTGGAAGGGAATCATAGGGTACCCGGGAGCGAGGGGGTGGCCCCTGGAAAGGTTTTGAACCAAGGCCTGGCTCTGAGTGACATTGCAGCAGGTCACACAGTCTGCAGTTTTGAGAACACATGAGGAACTAGGGTGGAAGTGATCACTTGGAAGTCAGCACCATGTCCATGGCATGAAAAGGCCTGAGAGTGGCTGACATTATCTGGGGACTGAGTTCTGATAGGAAAGACCAGAGGTCCGAGGGCTGAGCCCTGGAGGTCACCAGGGATTAGAGGCCCTGCAAAGAGGGAGGAACCAGAAGAAGGAGCAGCTGGTAAAGGAATGAAAGTGAGAGAGTGTTGTGATACTTGGGGGCCAGAGAAGAACGGGGTTCAAGGGAGAACGATCAACTGTGTCAGTTGCAGCTGATAGGTCAATATCCAAATAACTACTTTGCTATCGTTATTTCTAAAGCAGTCTGTACTGTTTTAGGAGGAACAGGTGCATTGGTTTTCCATACTCAGCAGCTGGCTTAGCATGAAAAGGTTCATCTTCCTGCTCCTTCTTCCCCTTATAGTAGTCACTCATTTAGCAACTGTTTATTGAGTGTATAAAAATGGTAGTTGCTGTGCAGTAGAAATAAATGAATACAGTGAGTTAGGTGCACATTCTATCCTCCAGGTGCTTATAATTTAATTAGAGATGAGACCAACAAATGAGATAAGACAGTGTTTAAGTGTAAGGGGAGTGGCACAGCTTAAGTGCCTTAGAAATGCAGAGAACATCTAGAGAAGTCCTGAGGGAAGGCACCCAGGGGGACATGGTATTTACAGGCTCGTATCATATGGGAGCAGGCAGAGAGTGGCAAAGCTGTTCGTTTTTGGTTTTTTGGTTTTTTACTAGAAGGGGAAATTGAGATTCCAAAGGCCGCTGGACCTGAAGGCCATCTCACAGTAGGTGCTGCAGTGAGAATCCGGGGCTGGAGCTAGGCTGCCTCCATGGGAAGTGGAGGCCGGGTGTGGTTTTACGGAGGGTGCAAGGAGGAGGCGGTCCACACAGCTGGCACCAGGAGCAAAGAGATGCTGATGTAATGTCATGTTTTTTAGAAGTGGCCTTTAATGTACAGAAATTTTAGGGTGTAGGATTCCTTTAGGAAAGTCCAGGAAGAGCTGAAAAGACATGAAGATGAGATTGAGAAGGGACTTGAAGACCAAGATGAAGGCCTCCAGAGACTGGTGAGTGAATAAGTGCTACAGGTGTGGGAATAGATGGAAGAAACATGAGAAAGTTATCATTTTTTCCCTGGAAATGAATGGCTGATTGTTTCCAGAATTGAAATTCACAGAGTAACATTACTGTCTCAGGCTGAGAGGTGGTGTTTTGTTAATATATTCTTTCACATTGGTGCTTTCCTCAATTGATTTCTAATAGACTTTATATATATATATATATAACATAGTCCTAGTTAAAGGTTAATTGAAATGAACCTATTTGACTCAAATGGAATTTGGACTGGCACTCATAAATGGTGAGGAAATAGAATGGATACATTGTAATTGCTTTAAGAAATATATACATTATATACTATAATTTGGAAAATACCAAAGTGAAACTTCAAAGGAGCTGGAAAAAATCAAGTGTCTCATGGTTGAATAAGTAGACAAAACACAGGCTGTAAAGGCTGATTGTTCAAGAATGGGGCTAACAGGGGTCAAAAATCTTTACTGAAGTCGCACAAAAAGGGGCTCAAACATTCGTCGCTGGGTTGCTAGCGAGAAGTGACTACCTTCTGTGGCCCGGAAGGTGATGTGCCCGCTTCACACACGGTTGTTCCTTGGGGTCCTCTTCCTGGTAGTTAGTGGGCAGGACGCAGAAGCACCGCCAGCCCGTCCTCTGCTGAAACCTGGCCGGGCGCCCGGTCACGTTACCTGTCGGGACACTGGCTATTTTTGGTTTCGGTCATTTTGCCCAAAAGATAAGGAATTTGAAGAATTCTGCTGAACACCTCTGAAATAGAATCCAGAACAATGGGCCTTTCATGGAACTCTAAACGTTTGACATTCAGAGTGTTATTTTAACTTGTTTTCTGTTAGTTCAAAGCTTCTGTGGAAAGCTTGGGCTCCAGGTGGGGGCAGGTGTTTCAAAGCTGCCAATGCCGTGGCTGCTACTAGCGCGTTCTGCCGTGGCATTGCTTTAGAAAGGCACTCCTCTTTAAATACTGAGTGTTTACTCCTCACTGCTAGTTCTGCCTTTGTTGTAGAGTTGCCTTTCTGAGGTTTTTTGCTTCTCAAGGGCTGCCACGCATTACCTGGGGCCTGAGGATGTGGGTTGGTTATAAGGCCCATTTTAATCAAGGCTTCCTCATGCCTTCCTGTTTGGATGTTTATCAGAAGGAAGAGATAAAATACGTGAAAGTGTCTTGGAAAAGACAGTTATATAGAACTGCGAGCCAACTTGACCATTAATGTAGAGTCTTGAATGGTGTAAGAATATCATCGTTTAAAAGTGAAATTAGTGTGTATGGTGAGGGGAGAAACATCATACAGCTGATGAAGTAGCTGTGTGTGTGTGCGTGCTGGTCACTCAGCCGTGTCCGACTCTTTGCAACCCCACGGACTATAGCCCGCCAGGTTTCTCTGTGCATGGAATTCTCCAGGCAAGAATACTGGAGTAGATTGCCATCCCCTTCTCCAGAGGAACTTCCCAACCCAGGGATCAAACCCCGGTCTCCTGCATCGCAGGCAGATTCTTTACCGTTTGAGCCACAGGGATGTCCCTGTAGCTAATTATCTATTTTTTGTTTCTGTGGTTCAAGTATACAAGGTTTTAAAGGATCAGATATTGATTTTTTTCTTGATATTTATGAGGAATCAGCCCTGAGAAATAAATATACCTTAAGCTGACATAGAAGAAATGAAAATTCAAAAATTAACGAAGTGAAATTTCTGATTATTCTACCAGTTAAACTAATAACTGGTAGCGTTATTAGTAACAAGGAAGACTGGCAAGAATTGTCTGTTTCTGTGGCCCAGAATTTGGTGTGCCCACTTTGTGCCCAGTTGTTCAGATGCATGCTCTTCAGATGGGATCTGAAGCCAGGCCCTGTATAGTAGCCATATGATCTGGGTTACATTTCTAACTGTGACCTGGAAACTGTAAATTCTAGACTGTCACAGAATGGCATGAAGGTTCAATGAGATATTAAATGGAGACAACTCTACATAGAAGAGGATTAGTTAGTGGTGGACAATATCCTTATTATGACTGGTGATATTAATAATTATCATTAATAATAAAAACTATTGAGTGTTTGGCGTGTGAGGTACTGCCTTAGGTGATGTTGGGGGGAAAGAAGGGGGTCCTTACTCTCTGCATATTAGTTAGAAGTTCTAGGGAAAGGAACTTTACAGCACAACAGTATTTATTCAGAATTGACAACTTATATAATCAGTCCCCCTTCAGCTAGCTCATGTTGCATTAACTGTGACTTCTGTGACTGTCTAAATTGATGACACCAATGTGCATTACAAAGTGAAATTTCAAGCCTTGCAAAGGGATAGGATTTCCTGACTTCCATGAAAGTGATTTTGAAGATTTGGTAAAAACGCTTTCAAATCCATTGATAAAGGGTGTATGTGGGTATATGTATGTGTAAGCCTTACGAAACGCTTATTGTGTTTCAGACACCGTTCTGAGCACTGCGTGTGCCTTCCTTTCTTCCTCCCTGCACTGTCATAATTCCCGTGACAGGCAAGAATCAGAAGCACGGAGTCCAAACTGAGCAGTCCGCCCTGGCGTGCGTGCTTCTGTCGTGATGCCGCAGGGCTGCTGCTTAGATCACATGATAATTATCCAGTGGCAGGAAATCAGAAAGGAGGACAACAGGCTCCTGAATGCAAGGAGATTTCCAAGGGATCTAGAAAGCACTTGTGAAAAACTTGTAACGGCTGTCAGCTGAGCAATGCAGGCCGTAGTTAGGGCCGTGGACTCGGGGGTCAGACAGCTTGAATGGCGTTGCTCCTTAGCTACGTGACCTTGGACGGATTGCTCAGCATCTCTGTGTCTCAGTTTTCTTATCTATCAAGTACAGGTGATAAATAATATCCACATAGCACTGTGGTGGGGGTTATCTGATTAAAATGCCGGTTAAGTGTACCGGACAGAATGTGCTCAGTCAACGCTGATTATTCCTATAACGTTTGGGACACTGCTTCCCCTTTTCCACAGATCAAACATGAAGAATGTCTTATGCTTCTTTCCAGTTTTGTTTGGGTAATTTATTCTAAGAAATCTCCCATGCTTGTTCATTTTGATCCTTTTAAGAGTTAGTGCCTGGTTTAAACAATGACAAAAATGTTGTTAAAGAGTAAAAGGCTTTTCAAAAAAAAAAAAAATCAGTTAATTTATTCATTTTAAAATGAAAGAAAGATGAATATTTTTAATGATAAAAGGTACAGTTTACAAAGAAGATGGACATCATAAATCATTAGACATTTAATAACAAAGATACATAAAACAAAAATCAGAAGAAATATAAGGAAAAAGAACAAAATACATAATCATAGTGAGACATATTAACATTTCTCTGAGAATATTTTATCAAGTGCAGAAAAAATAAGAATAGNACAAAAATCAGAAGAAATATAAGGAAAAAGAACAAAATACATAATCATAGTGAGACATATTAACATTTCTCTGAGAATATTTTATCAAGTGCAGAAAAAATAAGAATAGGAGCATCTTGAATGATGTCATTAATAATTTAATATAATAGATTAATATATTTAATTAATTTATATTAATCTTGTATCCTGCACAAATATATTTAAAATTTTGTATCTCATATGTTGTTATTAGATGTCCTTAGGACATTTAGAAAAACTGGCAAAAAGATTAAAATAGACTTTTTTCATGTTATTTTTCAAGGTGAGACCTGAATAATAATTACCCCTACACACACACAGACATACACTCTATTAACTCTGAAATTTGGATCACTCATTGGATTCACTGTGTTGCTCAATTCTTTCTCAGTATTATCTTCTGATCATGAAGACCTGTCTCTTGTGATTTTTGTGAGGATTAAATGAAATAATGCCTGTAAAGTACAAGGAATATAGTGAATATTGACAGTTACCAATGACTCTTATGGACATTTCTGTTAGATGGGAACTGGCATGGGCAAAGGATAAACATAAGAATGGGCATGTTTTGTTCATTTCACCTGTAAACTCAATGCACCTGTGCTGAATCAGCCAACACAGAGTGGTTCCGTGCGGGTGAGCATGAATGTACAAGTTTCTTACTATCTTTCTCCTCTCCTGCCATCCCCACCACACACACACTCTCTCTCCCTCACTCCCACACTCACTCTTTCACACTTACTGTCTCAGAGCTCACAGTAGTGGAGGCATCAAGTAAACGCAAACGCTGTGGTATCTGGTGCCTCACAGAGCTGTCACAGAAACACAGAGGCGATGTGAGTGTAGGGGACGTGATGGTTCCTGACCGGGGATATCTGGAAGATATCACTGAGCAGATACTATTTGGGCTGGAGGAGCAGCCAGCTTGGCTTGAGTGGAGGAAGCTTATCTGTAGAGGAACCGGGCATGGTTTGAATGTAGCTTGCTGTGTGAATCTAGGGCTGTGATTGCCCAGGTTTCAGAGTGTGGATATTATCTCTGAGTTATGGGGACTCATGGAATATTTTTAAATGCAGGTTTATTAAGATATATTTTACATAGAGTAAAACTCACCCTCTGAGGGGTCACTTTGATGCATTTTGACAGATACATATAATCCTGTTACCACCACCACCACCACTAAAAGAGAGAATTTGCATACCTTGGAAAAACTCTCCCATGGAGCACTGCCCTCAGACCTTTCCCTTCAGCCTCCAAAGCTGCTGGTCTGATTTCTGTCCCTCTTCCAGGATGTCACACAGAATCACTGTATGAAACCCTTCATGTGGGGCTTCCTTCTCTTAGTTTAGTTGTTTTGAGAGTCGTCCCTATTGTGACATGTATTGGTAGTTTATTCATGAGAGGCTTAAAGAGATAAAAGAATGCCACAGAGCTGTAGGAAGATGAATCTGCTTGGGGTGGTGTGTGGGTGACAGAGGAGAGGGCCAACATCTGGTCCAGAGAGAAGGACTGTGATTTGGTGTGAGATGGTGGCAGGGTAGTGAGCGAGGGGCATCTGCGGGGCATTCAGTTCAGTTCAGCTGCTCAGTCATGTCCGACTCTTTGTGACCCCATGGACTGCAGCACACCAGGCCTCTCTGTCCATCACCAACTCCCAGAGTTTACTCACACTCATGTCCATTGAGTCGGTGATGCCATCCAACCCTNGTGACAGACTTTATTTTCTTGGGCTCCAAAATCACTGCAGATGGTGACTGTAGCCATGAAATTAAAAGACCCTTGCTCCTTAGAAGAAAAGTTATGACCAACCTAGAGAGCATATTAAAAAACAGACAGGTTACTCTGCTTGCCAACAAAGGTTTGTCTAGTGAAAGCTATGCTTTTCCAGTAGTCATGTATGGTTGTGAGAGTTGGACCATAAAGAAACCTGAAGAATTGATGCTTTTGAACTGTGGTGTTGGAGAAGACTCTTGAGAGTCCCTTGAACTGCAAGGAGGTCAAATCAGTCCATCCTAAAAGAAATCAGTCCTAAATATTCATTGGAAGGACTGATGCTGAAGCTGAAGCTTCAATACTTTGGCCACCTGATATGAAGAAATGACTCATTGAAAAAGACTGATGCTGGGAATGAAAGCAGGAAGAAAAGGGGATGACAGAAGATGAGATGGTTGGATGGCATCACCAACTCTATGGACATGAGTTTGAAGCAGGCTCTGGGAGTTGGTGATGGACAGGGAAGCCTGGTGTGCAGAAGTCCATGGGGTTGCAAAGAGTCAGATACAACTGAGTGACCGAACTGAACTGAACTGACTTCATTCTTAAAAAAAAAACCCAACAAAACATTTTTATACCTGGGCAACTCAAGATTCAGAAAGACAAAGCCATCTCCATGAAACTATATGGCTTGGAGAGGAAGTTACTTTTTACTTTTATGAGCCTTTTCAAGAGAATAAAGGGGATGGAAAACAAGCTTAATCACTTTTGTATGTCAGATGATGCATGGGAACTATGTCACAGGTGCATTCATGTAGGATTTGAGATTCACAATTTGCTAGTTTGAATGGAAATCCATCTTTGTGATCATCTGGTTCAAAGGTCATGACTTAGAAATGAAACAACTTAACTTAGGGACTAAGGACTCAGAGGCCCACAGTGAATATATGGGATTTGGGGTGGAGGGACTCCTAGGGTTACCGCTTTTTCCAGAATGTCTTGCTGCCTCCATTGAAAGTAACATTATGATATTACTTTGTAGTATAATAGATAAAGGACATAAATATGTAATAAAAATATTGATTGTTTCCATCAACATTCAAGGCATAGTTCTAGGCAATTTATGTACGTTAACTTTTAAATTCTAGCCAAAAAAGCCACAAAAAAACTGAAATATCTAAGTTAAAATTACTTTCCAGATTGTGTGTGTGTGTGTGAATGCATGCTCAGTCACGCCCGACTCTTTGTCACCCATGGGCTGCAGCCCACCAGGCTTCTCTGTCCATGGGATTCTCCAGGGAAGAATACTGGAGTGGGTTGCCATTCCATTCTCAAGCAGATCTTCCTGACCTAAGGATCACACCTACATCTTCTCCATTAGCAGGCAGGTTCTTTACCACTGAGCCTTCTGAGAAGCCCTGAGATAAGGAAATCTAGAGAGTTCCATATATTGCTCAATGTTAACACCCAGCATCAACACTTATTTAAACTAGGATTATAATTGAGTTCTTCGTTTTGTTGTTGTTGTTGTTATTGAGCTGCCTGAAGCTCATTGTCTATTTTGAAAATTAACATTCTCTTACATCATACACAAAAATAAACTAAAATTAAAGACTTAAAGGGCCTTTATTTAATAAAGTATGTTGTGAACCACTCTTTCTCTGCATTATTTTAATCAACCTGGATGTCACCTGGAGACACATTGTCACTGGTGACAAATGCTATTGCACCTGTGATAGGCAGGGGCTTCCCTGGTGGCTCAGACAGTAAAGAATCCACCTGCAATGCAGGAGACCTCGGTTTGATCCCTGGGTTGGGAAGATCCCCTGGAGAGGGGAATGGTAACCCAGTATTCTTGTCTGGAGGATCCCATGGACAGAGGAACCTGGTGGGTTACAGTCCATGTGGTCGCAAACAGTTGGACTAATACTTTCACCTTCCTTGTGATAGGAAACTCCTAACTCTTCTGAAGTTTCTTCTGGGGTCCTACATGTTGGCATCTATTTAATCTCCCCAGACAGACACCTTCCCCTCATTCATTCAGAGTCCCAAGCGGAGAAGCCTTTTTCTGGGGCAGTCATTTACTGAGCCTGGTGGCTGATGGACATGAGGGTGTCACATTGCCATACAAGCCGCATACAGATCACAACGCGTCACTGTGGCAGATGGTATCTTAAGAAGGCCCTGAGTGACTCTTTGCAGCTGAGAGTCCCAGGGCCCTCACCCTCCTCATCCTAGTGGACTTCTCTCCAGTTCTAGAGACTTGGAAATTCTTATTTATCGTGTAGGGCAATTTCATCCTCTTTATTTCACAAACTTTCTTTCTTAGCATGCCTTGAGGATGATACTGTCATAGCCAAATGTCCCAGCATTTCGTTTTGCTCAACAAAAGGTTACCTGCTCCAAAGAGAAATGACACCCCTGTAGGGGGTAGAAGCTGCCATCACCTGTGATTTTCAATAAGTCTTTCTCTTTCTCTCTCCCCTGCTTCTCTTTCTTCCTTCAGCTATGCTTTTTGTAAACTTATCAGGTAGGAATAGCTACCTTTAAGCAGAGAAGAGATGGAAGTTCAGAAAGGTTAAGTGACTTGCACTTCTATGAACAGAATCTTTCTCTCCATCTCTTGTTCTCAAAGTATTCCCATTAATTCCATGCTCAGAAAACAAAGGAGCATGGGTTCCACATTTAGGTTTAAATTGTCTATTATTATAACAAAAATTTCCAAATCCAGTGCTCTTAAAACTAGCTTTCCTTTCTGTTTATCCTCCATCAGCAGTTTCAAGATCAAAATTTCTGCATGAAGTGTCATAAATCTGTACCTGTTCTCACACCTTCTCAACATCCTACTCATCTTTCATGTAAATGTATATCTAATCTTTTCTGAAATTAATGTTGTGGGAAAATAATTTGACAGCAAATTTGTAAATGTAAAATTATGAGATTTAGCTCACGCTTCCAGAATCACCAATTCTGTAAAGTATTTATCTTTTTGAAGGCAGCTGTTAAAAATCTTTATAATTTTTATTTTAGCCATACCCCAAGCACTTGATTCAGCTCTGTCATTCTTATAATTTGTATATGAGATAGGCAATCAACAAACGAATACATTATTGTTGCAAAAAATAAAAATAAATCATTCAAAAGTGGTTGATCCCCGCCCACAGCCAAACCCACTCTGTTCCCAGAATTATTTCTCCTGTCTGCTGTGTTGCCTTCTATGATTCTCCTGAGAGCTTTCTAAATAAGCATTTATGCATAGTCACACATACAAAGCTTATATTTGTGGGGTCTGAAAATATTAATTTTGCTATTTTTACATAACTAAGATCACACGTTAGAAATGTTTTGCTTTAAAAAAAAAATCTACAATATGCCTTCGAGACCTTTCCATATTATTTTAAGAAGAATTTCCTTGCATCATCATCTTTCTCCAAATCTGAGACAAGTTCATTTCAGTTCAGTTGCTCAGTCGTGTCCGACTCTTTGCGACCCCATGAATCGCAGCATGCCGGGCCTCCCTGTTCATCACCATCTCTAGGAGTTCACTCAGGCTCAGAGGCCTTCTAAATATTGCTCCTCCTCAGTCAATGTGATCTTTAGATACATAAATATGACGGTGACCTCCTTGATCAAAATCCCCCAGTGGTTTCCCAATGCAATTAAAATAAAATCCAAATTTCCTCCCTTGGCTTCTGAGCCCCTCCAGGCTCTCTATCTTGTTTCCCCTGAATCTATCTCCTGATAGAAGCCTCCCGGGCTACAGTCCACGGGATTGCAGACAGACACGACTGAGCGACTAACCACGGCACAGCCTTTCACTTTAGCCTTGCTTTTGTTGGAAGATTCCACTGACAGTGCTCTTTGTTCTAACTGGAATCCTCTTCCCCAAACTTGGTTCACTGTTTGCTCAAATGTTCATGCCTCCAAAAGCCCTTCTATGAACAGCATCTTTCTCTCTATCGCTTGTTCTCAAAGTATTCCCATTAACTCCAGTGTTACTGTTTACTCTTGGGTTGGTCTGTTACTGTTGGTCTCCGTCATTCAAATGTCATCTCTAAAAGTACATGAGTACTCTTTATTTTGTTCACTCTCATTTCCCCAGAAGCTAGGATTGGGCCTGCACGTTCACAGATAAAGGACTGATTGAGTGATTCAGTCTCCATCTTTATAATTGTTGCATAGTATTCCACTGAATGCCTTTATCTGCTTTGTTAATTACTTCCTGTTGTCGTTGTAGCACATTTGCTTGTTTGTTGTGCTGTTACAGGCAAGGCTGTGGTGAATACTGAGAGAAAACTTTCATTTGGAGGGAGAAGAAGAACCTTCTGTATTAGCCTGCAAAGGTTTTATTGTTTGACCTGAGTGCTGTTTGGGAGAAGACTGTTGGCTTTCAAATAACTCACCCAACTATTGTTTTGTCTGGCTTTCTGTATATGAGTTTTATTTTACAATCAAAAGGTAGGAGAGAGACAGAAAGAAACAGATGAACAGAGAGAGAGTTTCTGAACCACGTAATTTGCTCCAGCCAAAACCTCCGACCCAGGAGGAATGGAGGAGGAGGTAAGCCCTGGGTACCCTGGTGCTCAATTTCTCTCTCCACTGGAGTGAGGGTGTGCCCGTCACCTGTTTATATCTTTTTAAAAGGATCATTTACCCAGCAAATAGCCACTTAGGATTCTCTCTACTTGATGAATGAAACTAAAAATTCTAAGTCTGGTTGTTCATTATGGCTGAGAAAAGCAGTTAATGAGACAAAAAAAAAAAAAGGTTTGAGTTGGAGTGAAATCAGAGCACCTGAGAATCCTATCTCTATAAATACAAGCCCTCCTAGCCACTGCAGATTCCCCATTCTATCTGCCCTGTGCAGATACATCTTCAATAACTTAGATGAAGTTTTCATCAGTTACGGATGTAATTCCACCTATGTTTATTTATTATTCCAACCCATCCCACTTAACCAGCTGATGAATCCTCCCTTTCTCCTTGACTTCTATGATCCGTGGGTCTCGGGATTTATTCCCTAGTTTCACACTCTCCATCACACTGCTCAATGTAACAACTCAGGTAGTAGGGGAAAGAATGATTTCTTTCAAAAAGAAGGAAATCTATTGTTGAGCTCTGTGCACACACACACATCCATTGGACAGTTTTCATTGGGATATTTAGGCATATTATTTCACACCTGAAATTGAACAGTGTGATGGGACCTGTTCCATGGGGGTAAATCTCATTACCTTTCTAATCAAACCAATCAAGGGAAAGGGCATGACTATTCTTAATTGAGAAATTAAAACTACCTCTGGCTTGGAGGGAATTAGCTACAAAAAGATAAGAAAATTATTGACATTGTACCAAATTTGGTTCAATTCTTAGCAAGAGCTTTTTGCACTTAGGTCAGAATTATGAATCAAATACCTCCAAAATTAGCCACATTGCTTTAGGTAAGTGACTTTCCTCACTTGAAATGAGTTACTTGACCACTAAGACTCCAACTATGTCTAAAACTTTTTGCATAAATGTCTACTTTTTGGAGCTGTATATGTATATGTTTCTAATTTGAGAGAGTTTGAGGAAAGAATCTCTTGGCATAGATGTATTTTTCCATCTATTTGTGTTACACTATTTCCAATTCAGTGAAAGGACACCAACCTAGACCCAGGCTCATGCCCTAGTTGCAGAAGTAAAGATTTAGTCTGTTATTACTTTAAAGGAAGAAAGTTGTTGGAACCAAGGACTTCTTTCCAGTTTCTAAGTGGATAGAAAATGTAATTGCACCTCTTGATGTTATTGTTATTTATTGATTTATAGCCCATGCTTCACAAGATTAAAAGAAGTGCAGAATTTCAAGCAACACTTTTTCCCTCCTAAGAGTTGCTTATTATTTTTCTAGCAGTAGCTGGTTCCAAAGGTTAAGTATGTATAGCTCTGAGTTCTTTTTGATGTGAGAATCAATCCACTATCATCCACTGAACTGGGCTTAAGGGGAAACTGAAATTCAAAATCTAGGCATACACTTCAGAGTGGAGGACTTCCCCAAGTTGTCATTTATGTGATGGGTATTCTGCTGAGGATTTAAATTAAGACAGGACTTCACTGCTAGTGCAAGTGACTCTTGTAAGAGAAAATAATTTTCCTCTCGAAGCAAAGCCACTATGGATGTACATTATAGACCTGTTATCTTTACTTAGACTGTGAGCTCCTCAAGGGCAAGGCCTATGATTTATTCATGTCTGTGTCCTCAAAGAGCTTTGTGCCTGACATACAGCATCATAAGTGATTTTGAACCGATGGCTTATAAGTTCTTTCCTGACATGGCACCATACTGATGTATAAAAGGCAAATAGCCTGGTGAACAATATATACTTTATAATATAAAAAAGATAAATATAAAAGATAATATATAGTATCTATATAGATATATAACTTTTATATATTATAAAGTATATATTATTTTAAATATATAATTATGTTGTATATCATATAAATATATATATACACACATAGAAGTAAGATATAGCCTAGTATTAAATAAGATGGAAATAGATCATTATGCAGGCTAGCTTAAATTAAAAATACATAAAAGTGCAGCCAACATGTGATAAAAATTTTGAGGGGATATTATTGGAAGTAAGGAATATTTTTAACAAGGGTAGTGATTTTCTATCAAAAATGTGTGTCAAATATCAAATGTCCTTTTTAAAAAATAAGAAGATTCGTTTTTAAGAATTAATAGATTGAGTTATATTAGTAAGATTTTTTAAATGTCAAACAACTTTTGATTTCTTTCCAAATATTATTTATTAATAGTATGTAATATAGATTTGAGTTGGAATGGTTTTTAATTAAACTTTGTGTGTATATTCTAGTTGAGATTGGTCTTCACATTTCTGTTAGGCTATTTTCCTAATGTAATCTACTTTTAGGGTTATGCTAGTTGTATAATATTAATGGGAAAGCTGGAATTTTTCTATGTTCTAGAACTTAATATTGAAGGTATTATCATTCTTTGAAGGCATGATAGACTTCATCCATAAAACTATCTGGGCTAAGGTTTTTATTTGCGACTGATCATCACTGCAAATTTATCTCTGCAAATAAAATATGTGCATTTTAATTAAATAACATTTTAGAGACATGCATGGCATGAATACAACACCTCCTGTTGTGTCCAGTAAATTCTGTTTGTGCATTCCCACCATGAATACTTCTTTAGTAAATAAACAGAATCCACTGGACACTAAAGACCACAAAGAAAGATGAGTTTTAAATTTTAAAATAAGATTTATAATTTCAGCAATAATCTTTACTTTTAAAAAATTCAAATGTGTTTCCTGTAATGCATTACCTATTTCAGAACTGAGATTTTAAACCAATTTGTTAAACTCCTTTATAAAAATTACTCAGGAAATAGAGGGCTTCCCTGGTGGTGCAGAGGTTAAAGCATCTGCCTGCAATGTGGGAGACCTGGGTTCGATCCCTGGGTTGGGAAGATCCCCTGGAGAAGGAAATGGCAACCCACTACAGTATCCCTGCCTGGAGAATCCCATGGATGGAGAAGCTTGGTGGGCTACAGTCCACGGGTCGCAAAGAGTCAGACACGACTGAGCGACTTCACTTTCTTTCGGGAAATAGATGTCCATATGAAATTTATCTCTGCAAATACAGTAGAGATTTTAATGAAATAACATTATTGAGACATGCACAGCATCTCAGATTTATAATCTCTGAAAAATAATGTCTTCCATCATGATGGAGGACATCATGATTTTGCACTCAGTCACTGCAATTGTGTTAGACTCTTTGTGACCCTGTGGACTGTAGCCCACCAGGCTCCTTTGTCCATGGAATTCTCCGGGCAGTAATAGTGGAGTGGGTTGCCATGCCCTTCTCCAAGGGATTTTCCTAACCCAGGATCAGACTCACATCTCCTGTGTCTCCTGCATTGCAGAATTCTTTATCCAGTGAGTCAACTTGGAAGCCCCACAGTGAGGTCTTGCATTTCATCTTTCATATGTCTATGACTTTATTCTCCACAGTATTTCAAAATTTTTGTAATTGTGGACTATTTTTATAGTTGGTGGATTCATTCCTTTAATACTATGAATATTTCACTCTACTCCTTGTGATTTGCATATTTTATAAGGAGAAAAGTACATATTTTTTACTGAAATGAAAAAGAAATAATGGCGCATACACATAACCTGTTGCAGTCAAAAAAAAAAAGGAAAGAAATATATATTGGCATGTAAATATTAACATTTAAATTAAAGATATTTACAGTTAAAGAAGGGAAGACATTTCCAAAAGACTATGCTTATGTATGTTGCTATATAATTTAAATATATTCTATGAATATATATTATATGTATTAATAACATGTGCTTATGTTCATACATGTTTACACAAATATACATTTTAATGTCTGGGATTATATCAATCAACCTGTTAGCAGTACTTAATTTTAATATTTACTTATTTATGGCTGTGTTAGGTTTCAGCTGTGGTGCATGGGCTTAGTTGTCCCATAGCATGTGGGATCTTAGCTTCCCTCCTGGGGACTGAACATGTATCTCCTGCATTGGGAGATGGTTTCTTAATCACTGGACCACCACCAAAGTCCCAGCTTTAATTTTAAATAATTGTTTACAGAAGAGGATGAGTCGAAAAGATACATTTTCACTTCATGTCTTACTTACCATATTTCACTTGTTTGTTTAAAGACCATGCATTATTTTGATGANTAAAAAAAGCTGAGCACTGAAGAATTGATGCTTTTGAACTGTGGTGTTGGAGAAGACTCTTGAGAGTCACTTGGACTGCAAGGAGATCCAACCAGTCAATCCTGAAGGAAATCAGTCTTGAATATTCATTGGAAGGACTTATGCTGAAGCTGAAACTCCAATACTTTGGCCACCTGATGTGAAGAACCAACTCATTGGAAAAGACCCTGATGCTGGGAAAGATTGAAGGCAGAAGGAGGAGATGACAGATGATGAGATGGTTGGATGGCATGACGAAATCTATGGACATGAGTTTTAGTAAGCTCTGGGAGTTGGTGATGGACAGGGAAGCCTGGCATGCTGCAGTCCATGGGGTCACAAAGAGTCAGATATGACTGATAGACTGAACTCAGTCTTAAGCATAAATAGCATGTTAAGTCTGACTCTTTTGCTTTGTCTGACTGTTTTGTGAGTTGTCTCATTCTTTTCTTCGTTGTCTTAGACAACTGACTCTTTGAGACCCCATGAACTGTAGTTCATCAGAGTTCTCTGTCCATGGGATTTCCAGGCAAGAACGGGAGTGGGTTGCCATTTCCTTCTCTGGGAGACCTTCCTGACCTAAGGATGGTACGTGCATCTCCTGCTTCGCAAGCAGAATTCTTTACCACTGAGCCACCAAGGAAGCCCAGAAATAACATACACCCAAACAAAACACCTCAGATCTCTTTCATCCTAAGCTAGCTGGAAGGAGATCGCTTAGAAAGTGAACTTAGGTCAGTTTTCAAAGGAAGGAAAATATCTCTCAGGTGAGCACAGTCTAGAAAGGCCAGATGTCGTTAGGCTGCCTCCAAAGGATGGGTCCAACAGGAATATAATGTGTGCAGGAATATAATTTCCCAATTTAAAAATCAGCACACAAGGTTTAAGAAGTTGGTTGTTATTTTTTAAACTGAGGTATAAAATACATAATCTTATATCTAATCTTAAATGCATGCTAGATTATCTTTTTACATACGAATACAACCCAGTAACCCCACCCAGATCAAGATGCAGAATACTTCCAGCAACCTATAAGTTCCCCTATACACACAGTGGTTTGTAGTCAACAAAGGAATATGATTTAAAATCAGAACAGAAAGCCAGAAGGCAGGTAGGGAACTTTGAAACCTGGGCAGACTAAAGGCTGGATTTGGGGGAGGATATTAACTAATAATGAGACAAACTCGACTTTTGTATCCTCTTCATGGTGGGTATAGAGAGCTTCTGTGATTCTATTCAGTATGCCGATTGATCCTCACAATGACTTTGCCATATAGTAAAGACTGAGCCCTCTTTTGCACGCAAGTAAACAGAAGCACGCCCATTTAGAACTGAATGTCTAGAATTTGCACTGAGGATCCAGCCACGTGGCAGAGCGAAAGTTGGAAGGCTTGGCGTCAGGTTACCTAGCAGTGCCAATCCGGCCCGCCCATTGGCGGGCTTCCCAGGCCTCAGGTATAAAGGTTCAGGCCGACAGCCTTTAAACTTTAGTGAACCCCAGCAGCAGGAACTTTGATCTCCCCAGAGGCTGTGCATCTCTACAGTTTGGTGCCCCAGGCAGAACGGTGCGGAGACCTATATGACGCTGGACCCCAGGTATATTAGGAGAGGCCATAGCCTTGCTTAACTCTCCCAGGGACTCGTCTGAGGCTCTTTGAGCTTAAAATAGGGGAGCAAGCCGAATGTCCTAGAAAGGATAATTATTATTTTAAATCTGAGGATTAGAATGCAATAATCCAAGGGTTCAGGAAACCATTGCACAAGCAGAGTGCCTCTCGGCACCAAGGACAACGCGAGGCAAACATGTTGAAAAGCTCTGCCTAAGAACAGCGAGGGCAGCTCTAGATTAAGGCAACAAACCCAAAGTGTACACAATTGAGGAATAGAGAAGACATCAGAGAAACACTGAAACATCTGCAATAGCAGCGTGAGGGGCAGTTTGCTTGGTTCCAAGGGAGGCAGGAGGAGGCACCCCGTAAGTAGAAGAGACCAGAGACCGGAGCTCCTACGCCCCGCAGAGCTCACTCTGAGATCCGTGTGTGCTTGTGCGTGGCAGGATGACCAGCTCCAACAGAGCTTCCTCAGGAACCGGCACCTGCTGCCTGATGTGGTGCCTGGAGCGGCTCCTCTTGGGACCCGAGCGCCTCCTGCGGGGCAGAAACCGGCTTTACCAGGATGGAGCCCGCCGAGCCACGGCCCTCACGCCCGCCGGGTGCCCAAACGTGCTCACCCCGGACCGCATCCCCGAGTTCTGCATCCCCCCGCGACTCGTGCCCTGCCCGACTCTGACTGCAATCCGAGACTCCTGGGGCGAACAAGCAGGGACTGACGACGGCGCGGGGCGCACGGACTGGGACCCGCGCTCGCAGGCCGCACTCTCGCTGCCGCATCTGCCCCGGGCGCGCACTGC
Source organism: Neotragus pygmaeus (assembly GCA_006410875.1). Classification (NCBI taxonomy): domain Eukaryota; kingdom Metazoa; phylum Chordata; class Mammalia; order Artiodactyla; family Bovidae; genus Neotragus; species Neotragus pygmaeus. Next base: position 870,413 of record SJYV01038749.1, on the reverse strand, counting down.
CTACGGCTTCTGCGCGCTGCTCGAGAGCCCGCACACCCGCCGCAGGGAGTCGCTCTTCCTCGGGGGCCCGGGCGCCGCCGCGCTCCCGCCCGCGCCCCGTCCCCGGGCCCACACCTACGGGGGCGGCGGCGGAAACGACCCCCTCACCCCCCGGACTAGAGCGCCCATTGTGCCCAGCGAGGCCCGCAGTGGCTTCCTCTTGGACGCGCTCGGTCCCGGGCCCCGCTGCCGCCGCTTCCTGCGCGCTTCTGAGGAGATGCTGCGCCGCGTGCTGCGGACCCAGAGGAACCGAGACCTGGCCCGCGCCTGCTCTGTTTCCAGCGGGGACGGAGACGACGAGGACGAGAACGAGGGCCCCTCCGGCTCCGGATCCCCTGCGCGGGCCCCCGGCGCGTCCCCCTCGCCAACTCCCAACCCGCTTCCCGAGCGCCTGGAGGCCGAGGGCACCGTAACGCTGGGCCGTGCCGGTGGCGCCCTGCGCCTGGCCGCTGAGTACAGTAGGGCCAGCGGGCGCCTGCGTGTCCGGCTGCTCCGTGCCGAGGGCCCGGCTGGAGGAGCAGCCGAGCNAAGGAAATGGCAACCCACTACAGTATCCCTGCCTGGAGAATCCCATGGATGGAGAAGCTTGGTGGGCTACAGTCCACGGGTCGCAAAGAGTCAGACACGACTGAGCGACTTCACTTTCTTTCGGGAAATAGATGTCCATATGAAATTTATCTCTGCAAATACAGTAGAGATTTTAATGAAATAACATTATTGAGACATGCACAGCATCTCAGATTTATAATCTCTGAAAAATAATGTCTTCCATCATGATGGAGGACATCATGATTTTGCACTCAGTCACTGCAATTGTGTTAGACTCTTTGTGACCCTGTGGACTGTAGCCCACCAGGCTCCTTTGTCCATGGAATTCTCCGGGCAGTAATAGTGGAGTGGGTTGCCATGCCCTTCTCCAAGGGATTTTCCTAACCCAGGATCAGACTCACATCTCCTGTGTCTCCTGCATTGCAGAATTCTTTATCCAGTGAGTCAACTTGGAAGCCCCACAGTGAGGTCTTGCATTTCATCTTTCATATGTCTATGACTTTATTCTCCACAGTATTTCAAAATTTTTGTAATTGTGGACTATTTTTATAGTTGGTGGATTCATTCCTTTAATACTATGAATATTTCACTCTACTCCTTGTGATTTGCATATTTTATAAGGAGAAAAGTACATATTTTTTACTGAAATGAAAAAGAAATAATGGCGCATACACATAACCTGTTGCAGTCAAAAAAAAAAAGGAAAGAAATATATATTGGCATGTAAATATTAACATTTAAATTAAAGATATTTACAGTTAAAGAAGGGAAGACATTTCCAAAAGACTATGCTTATGTATGTTGCTATATAATTTAAATATATTCTATGAATATATATTATATGTATTAATAACATGTGCTTATGTTCATACATGTTTACACAAATATACATTTTAATGTCTGGGATTATATCAATCAACCTGTTAGCAGTACTTAATTTTAATATTTACTTATTTATGGCTGTGTTAGGTTTCAGCTGTGGTGCATGGGCTTAGTTGTCCCATAGCATGTGGGATCTTAGCTTCCCTCCTGGGGACTGAACATGTATCTCCTGCATTGGGAGATGGTTTCTTAATCACTGGACCACCACCAAAGTCCCAGCTTTAATTTTAAATAATTGTTTACAGAAGAGGATGAGTCGAAAAGATACATTTTCACTTCATGTCTTACTTACCATATTTCACTTGTTTGTTTAAAGACCATGCATTATTTTGATGATGATATCAAGCAGTGTCCATTTTGAAAACATAAATAGAGTCCTAAAGTTAGACATCCTAAACTGACAACTCACTTCCAAACCTATTTCTGCCATAAGAGAACAGAACTCAAGAATCACCTCAGGAGAATAACTCCTGGGTTGTCCTGGGTTGTCTCACAGCTGTCCTTTATAGCAAGTGGATCGTAGTGAGCTGGATTCTAGAACTCTCAAGAAAAAAACCCACAGTTGATCATACTGGGCACAGAGAACAAGGACACCATGAGCAGAGAATTCTGTCCCAGAAAGCCACCTCACCAGAAGGGTCACCCCAGAGAGAGCGCTATGAGCTGACCACAAGGGAAGGCCATGATGCAGATTCCATGCTGGGGCCCATGGAAGCAAGGGAAAGCAGTTATGCAAGATTTATACATATGATGCACAGATAGGCTTCCGAAATGCTGAAAGTGACACCGTGCATGATCTTTAGGGGAAACAAATAGACTATAGAATTCTGCGGGGTTACATGTATCCAGAACTTAACCATTATCAACTAATCATATTTTCTAATTTTTAAACATTAATCAAAACAAAACCAAAAAATACCAAACAGACATTAAATGAAAAAACATCATAGTATATCTAGTTTAGATTTTCCCTCCCCCCCCTCCACTCCCTCCAACCTCACCCGACCCAGGATTATGGTAAAGAGATACCCCAAATAACTGGCACTTTTGGTGCCACAGCTGTCCTTTACACAAGGAATAAATAGATACAGACTTTGTCAGATTTATTTTTTACTCTAATGCCTTTTTTGACTTGTGTGTAGTTTCTTACCCCAATATATTTTCCAGTTGAGCAGATTCCTCAAATAATTTTTGTATTGTAGAAATGGACAGGTGTGGGGTTTATTTGTGCTGCAAAGAAGTATTTTCTTTCAAGTAGGAAAAGGAGTGGGAACCCATTTACTTGTTGAAAAGCAATTCAATTTCCTTGGTGACTGTCAAACAAGCCAGGGATGAAATTGATCAATTTCAGAAAAGTAATGAAAACAATTGTCTAGGGAGTCTAAAGGATCTATTTTGGGAGAAAATCAGTATGTAGATAGACTTCAAGCTAATAAAATTATGGCCAAACTGAGTAACAACAATTTTTTATATCAATGTCATTATCAGAAAAATATTTATTGGGTTTCTTACTATGTATAGTATAGATCTGAGAGCACATTCTTTGTGGTTTCTGATATGCCAAAGTCCTCATGTCACGCTTAGCTTTTCTAGTTATTTCAACTCACCTATGCAGCACTCATGTGATTTCTGTTGTGTAAAAGGTAAACTGTGAATCTATGTGTCTGGATGTTTGTGTAGTGAGGTAGTGTCAGCTACAGGAAAGAGGTAAAAAGGCAGCTGACAACAACTGGGGAGGAAAAACCAAGTGAAGGATTTAGCTAGGTAGAAATTATGATGCCATCATCACATATATGACAAAATCAAATGAACCAGTGAGTATGTGACCCACTGGGTCATAGCAGGAAATACATTTTTCCTAAGTAGTAGTCTAACTTCTTGGAACCAGAGATCAAATTGCCAACATCGTTGGATCAGAGGAAAAGCAAGAGAACTCTAAAAAAAGCCACATCTAATTCTGCTTCACTGACTACACTAAAAGCCTTAGACTGTGTGGATCACAACAAAGTCTGGAAAATTCTTAAAGAGATGGGAATACCAGACCACCTGGCCTGCCTCCAAAGAAAGTGGTACGGAGTCAAAAGGCAACAGTTAGAACCAGACATGGAACAACAGACTGGTTCAAAATAGGGAAAGGAGTACATCAAGGCTGTATATTGTCACCCTGCTTATTTAATTTATATGCAGAGTTACATATTCATGTGAAATGCTGGACTAGATGAAGCACAAGCTGGAATCAAGATTGTTGGGAGAAATATCAATAACTTCAGATATGCAGATGACACCACCCTTATGGCAGAAAGTGAAGAACTAAAGAGTCTCTTGATGAAAGTGAAAGACGAGAGTGAAAAACCTGGTTTAAAACTCAACATTCAGAAAACTAAGATTATAGCATCTGGTCCTATCACTTCATGGCAAATAGATGGGGAAACAATGGAAAAACAATGGAAACAGTGACAGACTTCATTTTCTTGGGCTCCACAATCACTGCAGATGGTGACTGTAGCCATGAAATTAAAAAAGATACTTGCTCCTTGGAAGAAAAGCTATGACCAACCTAGACAGCATATAAAAAAGCAGAGACATTATTTGCGACAAAGGTCTGTCTAGTCAAAGCTATGGTTTTTCCAGTAGTCATGTATGGATGTGAGAGTTGGACTGTGAAGAAAGCTGAGCGCCAAAGAATTGGTGCTTTTCAACTGTGGTGTTGGAGATGACTCTTGAGTCCCTTGGACTTCAAGGGGATCCAACCAGTCAATCCTTAAGGAAATCAGTCCTGAATATTCATTGGAAGGACTGATGCTGAAGCTGAAGCTCCAATAATTTGGCCACCTGATGCGAAGAACTAACTCATGAGAAAAGACCCTGATGCTGGGAAAGATTGAAGGCAGGAGGAGAAGGGGATGACAGAGGATAAGATGGTTGTATAGCATTACTGACTCAATAGACATGGGTTTGAGCAAGCTCTGGGAGATGGTGAAGGACAAGGAAGCCTGGTGTGCTGCTGTTCATGGGGTAACAAACAGTTGGACATGATTGAATGACTGAACGAGAAGTCTGACTTCATAAGAGTTTAAAATGTAGTTGGAGGGACTTATTCATCTTTGAAATATTTATATTTTTGATTGTTTTTAAAGCTGGAGATCAAGATTATGCTAATAGTGTATTAGATTTATCTAAAAAGAGGATTGATTGGAGCAGTAGTGAAAGAAAAGAAAAACAATTACCAGGAGCTTGACATAATGTTTGTGTGAGAAGAAAAGGTTTTACTTCAAGGGCTGGAAAACATAAAACCAGAGAAGGGAAAGTCTGAAGGAATTGTGAATGTGATCTGCTCTAATGTGGAAGAAGCAAAGATAATGTGACTCTTAGAATTAGATTTCCTTTGATACATGGACATTACGTTCCTAGGACTCAGAAAATCTGGTTTCTCTTTCCAGCACTGAGATCCACCAGCTGTGTATTCGAAAGTTAGTTATTTAAATGCTTAGAACCTTAGACCCTTGTACTGATAAAAAGGCCAATCAGCTATAATCAGAACGTGTCATTTCCAGTACAAGTGACCTCACACTAGTCTGATGACTGAACCAGACATCTTTAATCTATCATGGAGCTTTCCTGGTGGGTACAAATGAAGCCTCATTATCAACTAGGTTCTCTAGACAACCAGTACTAACTGAAGGAATTTTGAATTTACAACGAAATCAGTTTCTAATGCAGAATGTAGATATTTTGCAATGTTTCTTCATATTTTTGAGGTTTCCTTAAAAATTTATTTGTTTGGCTGTGCTGGGTCTTAGTTGCAACATATGAGATCTAGTTCCCTTACAAGAGATTGAACCCAGCCCCCCTACATTGGAGACAGAATCTTCACCACTGGACCACCAAGGAAGTCTCATTGTTTTTGAGTTTTCAATCCTTGAATTCTACTGTTTGCAATTTTTGCAAACAGAGGTACATCAGACCCTTTGCTGGAAATAGGAAAGTTGGAAAAGGGAGCGGTTCACGGGAGGCTAGAGAAAGGGTGTGTGGGACAGGCTTATATCGGAGTTCACCCTTGAGTGCCCTTGGTTAACACAGCTAGTCTTTCAATCAGGAATAAGAATGAGCAACAGAATGAGCAGTCCTGGGTGAAGAGCAGAGAAACTCAGGTCAGTATACTGAGAAAGCATCAAGAAATTGATGTTGAGATATGCATGTACCAGAATGAAGGTCCTTTTCTCTTGTCAGGGAGAGGAGGTGAATGCTGTCTTTCCCACTTGAAAGAACAGTTGAGGAATCATGCAGCTTATTGTGAAGGGCAGGGTAACGTGAGAACAAGCAGCAGACGAAACAGCAGAGAGATCCAGAATTGTGGACTCTGGCAGCAGCCTTTCACAGAGACACAGGATGCCCCTCCGCCACTGGACATTTGGTTGTGATACTTCCGGTCTCAGTTAGTTACTTCCAGTCTCAGTTAGTTTCTTCCGCATACTTGAATACCCGGCATACTGAGTTGGTACCCCTGCCAGGTGTATTCAATTCCTACCTGCTGCAATACATACTCATGAAAACCCCAGTCAATAAGACTCTAATTTTGTAGCATGCAGACTAACGTCTAAATTATTGCAATAAGCTTTATCTACAGAGAGCTTGAAAATCTGTCCTGAGTGTACATGATGGCGATATACAAGTGGAATTAACTGAAGGTTTCTGATCTTCGGGAGACTTGATCTATAGGAGCAAACCCCATCTCATTTGTCTTCATTAATAAATTCCTCCCCTGTTTTTATTTTTTCATGAAGGAATGACTGTAATAAAGAAGTTTCATTAAATTATATTATATGCTAATTGAACACTCATATTCCAGATGTTACACATTTATTTAAAATATGGCATCTCTCTTAATTATAAGTAATGTAACCATCTAACAATATGACTATTAAGATTATTTCCTGGTTATGATGCCAAAATGATTTTAACTTTGAAATTGTGATATCTCACTTTATTCTTCCATGTGAGTGGAAGACACTTGCCTCTTTTCATAGCCCTATGTTCTTTAATTAGATCATTATTTTGTCAAATGTTTAACGCTTCATTGTCTTCTCTGCTCTTGTACAGACCTATTGGTTTTCTCAGTTTGTGTAAAGACAAATATATACTTCCCAGGCACTAGCTTTTTCTCTCTTTTATCTTCTTTCTTCTACTTTAGTGCACCCCTGCATTCCTAACTAATGACCTCTCCTCAGAAACTTCCCAAGTTAAACCAAAACAATTCTTCTCCCCTGGGATTTCATGGACTTGCTTCATTCACTCAGATTCACCTCCTATTATTATACTGCCTCTCTGTTTCTTCATATTTTTGTGGACAGATTATCGTTGGAATCAGGGGCCAAATCTACCAGTCCTTCTAATGGTGAACATATTTCTGACTGTGACAATCATCGCCTACATAATTTTTCCTGCTTTATCCCTATTAGGCATGTCAGGGGATCCAGGTTTCATCCTTACTAGTCTATCAATTCTATTTTCTTTAAATAAACTCCTCTTGCTGATCAAATCCATGCATTTATGTGCCATCCTCTTTCATTTGGTCCTACAATATCATTCATCTAATTGTGCTCCTCTGAGACCTTCTCTTCAATTTTATACTCAGAGATCCCCATGCTGACAAAATGTGAGAAAATTGCAAAGGTAACAGAAATGCTGAAGTGAAAGGCACTTGAAGTCCTAGGACAGACACAGAAACAGATTAAAAATATGATGAGTGTGGTGACAGAGATGTTCACAGGGCATTCTAAGATAACTGAAAGGAACCTCTCAGTGGCCTATGAGACTTCAAAAGAAAACAAGTGACAATCATGGGGAAACTGGCAATTTCATACCTAATACTGAGCAGTGTAAATCAATGCAGGCTTCCTTGGTGGCAGAGACAGTGAAGAATCTGCCTGCAATGCAGGAGACCCAAGTCCCATCCCTGGTTGGGAAGATCCCCTGGAGAAGGGAATGGCAACCCATTCCAGTATTTTTGCCTGGAGAATTCCATGGAAAGAGGAACCTGGAGGGCTACAACCTATAGGGTCACAAAAAGTTGGACATGACTGAGTGACTAATACACACACGCTATAAATCAATTCAAGTGTTCTGAAGGATGATTTGGCAATTTGTCACTATATCACTAAAGTGATTTCTACCCTTTAAAGTCTTTTAGAGAAAAAAGTGCCCCAAGACTGGAATGTGATTGCTCAAAGATACATGGATAAAAGGGCTACTACAGTCCAAGGGGTCACAGAGTCGGACATGACAGAGCAACTTTCACTCACTTGGATAAAATGATCATACAGTATAAACCACTTCCTTTTAATCCTAAAGCCACCAAACTAGATTGTATGCTAACTTCTTTTTTTTAAGGCCCAAACTGATATTTCCTGATTTTCCATTTACTCTGCCCACAATGGCCAATTGTGGACTGGATTGCAAAAGTAGGAAGTCAAGAAACACCTGGAGTAACAGGGAAATTTGGTCTTGGAGTACAGAATAATGAAGCAGGGCCAAGGCTAATGGAGTTTTGCCAAGAGAACGTACTGGTCATAGCAAACATGCTCTTCCAAAACACAAGAGAAGACTCTACATATGGACATCACCAGATGGCCAACATTAAAATCAGATTGATTATATTCTTTGCAGCCAAAGATGGAGAAGCTCTATACTGTTAGCAAAAACAAGACCAGGAGCTGACTGTGGCTCAGATCATGAACTCCTTATTGCCAAATTCAGACTCAAATTGAAGAAAGTAAGGAAAACCACTAGGCCATTCAGGTATAACCTAAATCAAATCACTTATGATTATACAGAAGTGAGAAGTAGGTTTAAGGGCCTAGATCTGATAGAGTCCCTGATGAACTATATATACGGAGGTTTGTGACATTATATAGGAGACAGGGAGCAAGACCATCTCCAAGAAAAAGAAACGCAAAAAAGCAAAATGGCTGTCTGAGGAGGCCTTACAAATATCTGTGAAAAGAAGAAAAGCAAAAAACAAAGGAGAAAAGGAAAGATATACCGTTTGAATGTAGTTTCAAAAAATAGTAAGGAGAGATAAGAAAGTCTTCCTCAGTGATCAATGCAAAGAAATAAAGCAAAACAATACAATGGGAAAGACTAGCGATCTCGTCAAGAAAATTAGAGATACCAAGGGAGCATTTCGTGCAAAGATAGGCTCAATAAAGGACAAAAATNTCATGTTGGAGAAGACTATTGAGTGTCCCTTGGATTGCAACCAGTCCATCCTAAAGGATATCAGTCCTCGGTGTTCATTGGAAGGACTGATGTTGAAGCTGAAACTCTAATACTTTGGCCACCTGATGCGAAGAGCTGACTCATTTGAAAAGACCCTGATGCTGGGAAAAATTGCAGGTAGGAGGGGATGACAGAGGATGAGATGGTTGCATGGCATCACTGACTCAATGGACATTGAGCTGGTGATAGGCAGAGAGGCCTGACGTGCTCTGGACCATAGGGTCACAAAGAGTCGGACACGACTGAGTGACTGAAGTAAGCTGACCTGAACAATGGCCAAACTGATATTCTGGAAACACTAGCTTTTGTGTTTTATTTTCCTATTTAAGAACCTGCCATTGTAGCTTATGTACCAAAGCATCTACTTCTAAATGTATTTGGCAATTTGTCAAAATCTATCTGATTCCTTGTATCTGAGAAAATTTTGGAATACACTGTCTAACTTCTGTTCATCTATTCTGTTCCTTGGGCCAGAAATCTCTTGCATGTCCTTCCATCATGACTTTCCAAGTTTCCATCTTGTTCTTTCCCATGGGAGGCTACCTACTTGGACTCCTGGGCTCCAATGTCCACTGGCTTTCAGTACTTTGACCACTGGGGATTTTGATTTTCTCTGCAATTCAGAAGTTGTTCAAGAGAAAGTTTAAAGTATATCCAAGGAGACGAGTTTTTAAAATTTTCTAATTATGCTGGCAATGTCATTATATGGTGTTCTATAATAGCTTCACTTAGAAAGTAACAAAACACATGTGTATCTTTACCCAGACCATTTATTCGTGGTCTTCCTTGACTGATTTTGTTCTTTGCGTAAGCCCTGTGTACACCATCACTTTTGAGTCTTCTTTCTTTTTTTAATAAAATGAGTATTTATTTATTTGGCTGTGTCGGGTCTTAATTGCAGCATGCAATTTCCCTGACTCTAGTTCCCTGACCAGGGACTGAACCTAGGCCCCCTGCAATGGCAGCATGAAGTCTTAGCCAGTGGAGCACAAGGGAAGTCTTATCTTTGAGTATTATTTCAATGCTACTCTTCTATCATTTTGTTGTTGTTGTGAAGAGAAGCAGAGCAGATTTAAAGGAGAAGACAGTCAATGCTTTAAGGTTTTAAATATTGAACACTTACTCATCACTGGAAGAAAGATTTTCAAAAGGCCCCTTTCATGTGTTTTTATTAATGATTAGAGAGAATTTCCTTTGTGCTCACTCNAGAAGCAGAGCAGATTTAAAGGAGAAGACAGTCAATGCTTTAAGGTTTTAAATATTGAACACTTACTCATCACTGGAAGAAAGATTTTCAAAAGGCCCCTTTCATGTGTTTTTATTAATGATTAGAGAGAATTTCCTTTGTGCTCACTCCTGTTATTTCTCCTGGCCCTGTCAAAATAAATGGCAAATTAAAGAATTTTTTCCTCCTTCTTTGTGTCCTTAGTTATCCACAGTGGCAAGAATGTTTTTTTGTTTGTTTTTCTGAAGGAATTTTTGGCTTCTTTGCATCTAATCTGCAAGTGGATTTCCTCTATTCACATCCTTTCTCACAGGGCTGTCACTGAGGTGTTTATGCTTCATTTTGATTTTAAAGACTTAATCTTTTTCCATTACTTATTCATTGGTGAAATTTGAGTCATATGGGGTTTTATAACATTGGTACATTTTAAACTTCTATTGAATATTTTGGTAGGTTTTGGAGGAAGGTGGCATGAATCTGCTTTTGTGTCATTATTCCCTCCCACACTGAATTCTCCCTCTTTTGTTATCTTACTCTTGGTCATTAAGTGATGACAAAGACTAATCAGGCAGGCTATAATTTTCATCATGGAAAGTAAAGATCCTGTGGTCCCTGAGTCCATCAAAAATCCCGCCTAAATATCACAAGAAGCCCTTGTCTCGGTGCAGACAATACAGTGTCCTCTTTTCAAGTTATTTCTAACCTCTATCATTACCGAGTAACTATCTACATTATATGATAGTAGTTAGAGACATCATATGGTAAAGATATGATACACTAATTCAGTAATAAAATTTATTGATCTCTACTATTGGAAAGGACTTAAAACAATCAGCAAAACAGACAAGGGCCTGATGCAGCTTATAACCCCTAGTGAAACAGATGATCATTAAACAGATAGTCACACAAACTAAAGAAAATCACAATTATGTCCATTGCTAGTGAAGAGAGGTGCATGTTGCTTTGGAATGCTGTAATGTTGACATTAAAACTCATCCTAAAAGCCAGGGAAAGTTATTTTGAGCAAGTAGACATTGAGTTCAGGTCTGAAGGAATGGCGCTAACTAAAGAGAAGGATGGAGAGATGGTGAGTGGGGGAAAGAGAGGTTGTGAATTCAGGGAGTGTGTTTTGATGTAAAGGGAAGAGCGTGTGCAAGGGCACCGTGGTGGAAGAGAACACTGCACTGGGGAGCTGGGGAGGAGCCCGAGTGAAAAGTCAGGGGACTTAAGTGCACACTGCACACAATCCCGTCCATGGAGCAGGGGTCCAGTGCCTTCAGGGTGACATTTCACTTTCCTTCGGTCTGTCCAGAAAGCCCAAATAGCTCACGGAGAATTTTTTTTTTTTCTCACTGATTGCATCTGCTCAGTCAGTTTGGTTACCCCAGATAAGGACTGGTACATTGCATAGTGCTTCATCCATCATTAAAGCATTAAGCTCATCTTTCAAGTGTTATGTGTGAGTCAAGCAGAGCAAAACTCTACAGAACATTTTAAGAAATTTGAACTTTACCCCAAAGCACGAGAAAATAACAAAACAGCTATAAGAAAGAAAGAAAAACAGAGGGATTTTTGGAAAATATAACTCTAGCTTTTAGGGACATAAATAATTGGATAGTAATCTACCCTTTTCCTTGTTAAACCTCATCTCTTCTTTCCAAGATTGGGCTTTTATAATCCCAAATCATCCACATATCTATACTGACAAATTCAGGCTTTCCTGATACATTGATATTTCTGTCCTTTCTCTGATTGATACAGCAATCCTTCATATAAATTAGGGGTAAGTGGAAGTGCTCTAAGTGGAAATGTTTTGAAACTATCCCAGGACTCTTCTGTTTAACAAAGAGCAAATCTGAGAGCTGTAAGATTGCTTAACACAGGTTTTTAAGGAGAAGAAATAATACCGAAGATTTCAGACAAGTGATTCTTATGAAGGACACCTAGACTTTGCCTCTTTTTTTATTGAAGCCATCCTAACAATTTTGAGATGGAACTTAAGGCTGTCTGAAGTCTATAAACCAATTTCTCAGAAACAACTTGGTTTGGAGCAAAAGAATAAAGATCCTTTAGTTAAATTAACATTAACAAAATGTCAAAGCATTCAGTCATTTCAAACCAATAAGTCCAAGGCAATTAAAAGAGAAAAAAGGAACTAAGTTAATGAGCAAAGATATAAATTCTTAAAACAGGTCTTGCTTATTCCAAAACTAAGTATGTCTTTGTTGATACAGCTTCAGTTATTGTATTTAACTATGGAAAGTAACGTTACTCTTAATATAGGGACTTAATAAATTATAATATTATATTCTCCAAAAATCTAAAATATATTGGTTTTTATATATTAATAACTTACGTGATCTTCTTTTGTATGAATATAGCTATTTCTGTATATTTTGGCTGGACCTTCTAAGTAGTCTGAATTAATGAGCCTTGAATGTTTGAAAGACATCAGTCTTTCCAAGAGGCAATGGAATAGATACAAATGATCACCTCCACTAAAAAATTCATCCTGCAGATATACAGTATAGTAAAGAAATCTTGGACAAATCCATGAGAGGAGAAATTTATTGTCAGTCCAGTAGTCCCTAGCTTGAGTTACTTGCAGTCAATAACATGCGTAAATTAATTCTTTCAATACTCTCTTGTACTTGTTAAAGCTCTAAACAATTTGGAATATCTCTCTGGAGCCTTGTTTTTCTACTCAGCTTGTTTTCTATAGAGATGTTATTCTCTCTTTAAAATACTTAATTATTAGGAAACATTATTCACTCTTAAGTTTCTGGCGGAATTTCTTTGTTGAAGTGAAAATAAGTCACTCAGCAATGTCTGACTCTTTGTGACCCCGTGGATTGTAGCCTACCAGGCTCCTCAATCCACAGAATTCTCCAGGCAAGAATACTGGAGTGGGTTGCCATTTCCTTCTCCAGGGGATCNTTTGTTGAAGTGAAAATAAGTCACTCAGCAATGTCTGACTCTTTGTGACCCCGTGGATTGTAGCCTACCAGGCTCCTCAATCCACAGAATTCTCCAGGCAAGAATACTGGAGTGGGTTGCCATTTCCTTCTCCAGGGGATCTTCCCGATCCAGGGATCGAACCTGGGTCTCCCACATTACAGGCAGCCGCTTTACCATCTGAGCCACGAGGGAAGGTTTCTTTGTTGAAATGACATGCAAGTTATAATATGCACTGTGATATAGACAGTTAGCCATGTATCTCGTCATGGGTGCCAGCTATCCCAACTTCGGAGGAATCTGTAACATCAGCTTTACAGAAAGACAAATGTATAAGTGGAAAGAGAAAAGAAAAGAAAGAGAAGGAGAGGAAAAGAACTTTTATTACCATCTTTTTTGTAACTATGAAATATATTAAAAATCTAAATCCTTTCTGGGGTAGACACACTCAAAGATAGCCCCCAAGATTTTTGCTTCCCGGTATTCATACTCTATGGAATTCCTGCTCTTGATTGTGAATGGGACCTGTGACTTTGGCAAATATCATGATCGTGATAGTGTTCCATAAGATTTTAACCCGTTTTGCTAGAAGATATTTTCTGTTGAAGGCTTGAGAACAAACAGTTATACTGAGAAGACCCACATGGCAAGAAACACATGCTTGTTGGCCAGCGGCTAGCCAGCAAGAGACTCAAGCTCTCAGTCCAACAGCCTACAGGGAACTAGATGATAACAACTGTGAACTTGAAGATGGATCCTTCCTTATCTGAACTTCAGGTGAGACTGTAGCTCTAACCTACACCTTGACAACAGCCTTGTGAGACCCTGAAGCAGAGAAAACCCACTAGGCTCTTCCAAGACGCTTGACCCAACAAACTGAGATAATAAATGTGCATCATTTTCAGCCACTAAATTGGTATTGACATTGGTGTGTATATATATATATAATATAATTATTTTGTATTGGACATCATAGTGGGTTATATAATTTCTACAGTATTTTATCTGGAAACTTGCCCTACATCTATGTTCCATTTCACCAATAATTTTATACTTAAGTTGCACATGTCATATGTAATTGTTTTACATATATGTATTGTACTTGTGCTAAGTCGCTTCAGTCAAGTCCAGCTCTTTGTGACCTGATGGACTGTAGCCTGCCAGGCTTCTCTGGCCATGGGATTCTCTAGGCAAGAATCCTGGAGTGGTTTCCCAAGGGAATCTTTCCAACCCAGAGATTGAACATATATACTTAATTATAGAATTTTATGTTCTTTTCTTTCTCCTCTTGGTGGAATTCAATGAATTTCTTACAATTTTTACTTGTAGTTTAAATCATCTCATATATTAAACAAACTGCTTAATTAAAAAAATGGCATGAGGAATATATATTTACCTGGATTCTCATTCATTTATCTTGTAATTATAATTGGAACTTGAACACATGTTTAGAAGGGTGTGTTCACGACAATCCTGAAGATACAGATTAAATGTAAGCAGTTGCTCTGCCAAGTGTTCCATGGGGAAGGCCATGTGTGTGTTCATTTCCCTATAAGAGTTTTCATATCACATGGGCTGTTAAATCCAGGGAAGGTGGCCACTATGTCTGTGAATTCTAAGTAGATTTTGGTTTTGTCTGCAAAGAGCTCACTCAGGCTGTAACAACCTTGCCATCTGCTTGTGCCAGCTGAAAGGTGGTTTTTCTAGTCTTCAGTTCGCTGCACACTGGCCCTTTTGCTGTATCCTGTTTCAAGAGAAGGTCTCAGTACCAGGACCATATGTGGAAAGGGTCCAGTAAACCATCTTCTATCCCTGACTGTGGGCTATGATTTCCTCTCATCCCCTGACTGCAGAGAAGCTGCAGAAGTAGATTATGAAATTACTTTTTTTGGTTTTCAGTTTTCTTTATTCCTTCCCCATCCTTGGCAATTTTCTGTGGAGGCTTATTGGGGTCATTTGTGAATTTAAAATGTTGTTTGCTATATTCTATCTAACATTTCTACTTATTTGTATAGAGAGCTTTTCAAAGTATNCCCCATAATATTCCAAACTTTTTCTTTTTACTCTATCAAATTAGCACAAAGTATCTAAACAGTTACTTGGGTAAGGCACTGGAGACTGGGATGCCACAAGAGCAGGTGAATTTTTTTTAACTGTCAACCACTACTCTCCCATGTAAAGTTGGAATGTGAGGTGGAAAATGGCACACACGAACACACGAAACACACACACTGATTCTTTAACCAGGTAGGATCACATACCTGGGTAATCGCAGTAGTGGATGCGCCGTTTCTCCAAATCGGGGTTACTCCTTCTATTGTATCTGACAGGCTGGATGTTTTGCGAAGTAACTGGCAGGGTGGCAGGTAAATTTGGATTATGAATTGCCAGTTTAGAAGCAATGGTAGCAGCATAGGATGGAGGTGGGGTTAAATTCTGAAGCATCTCTGCTTGTCTATCTGGACTTCCAGGCTCTGAGCTTGGTGGTGACGGGGGGAAGTAAGTGGCCTGTTGGGGAAGAAACTGACTTGGCATGGTGTATGTGCAAGGGGGCATGCTCTGGAATTGCTTCATGGCGGTCGGCGGGACGGCGGAGGTGTGAGTGTTAAGGCCTGCCATGGCGGCCGACATTGAAACGTTAAGAGTGTCCATTACTGCTGTCTGGTTGGTAGAACTGGGCATATCTAGATCCGGTGTATTCAGGAGCTGGTACAGATGGCCCTGCTGGGGAGGGACAGAAAGATGAAGGTCTGGTGTAGGAAGTTCTTGTTTGATGAAAATATTGTTCACCTCTGGAGCTGCGGTCTGGTGGGAGCTGAATATGCTGGTGAACTCGGGGAGGGCCTGTGTTGGGGCCGGAGGAGGGGCTGTCGTCTCACTCTGGTGGCTGAAAATGGTAACAGGTTCTGTCTTGATGTGTGTTACACACGGTCTCTGGGATTTGTAGAGGCCAGTTCTCAGGTGAGTGATGTCAGGGAGGAAGACGTTCATGTTGATACTGTAAGGTAACCCTTCACTGTCAGTGAAGAACTGGTCTACGACTGAGGCACTGTCTCGTCTATACTTTTTATGTTCTGGAATTATAGAAACTGGAGGAAGCTGAGGTGTCAGGTACTTCTCCATTTCACATCTTGTCTAAAAAAGAAGAGACAGAAACATGTATAATCCGCCCAATTCATCATCTCGGCAAGAACAAACTGTGCTTACTAAAAATTCCCAACAATCTCTATGAAAAGTACCAAGGCAAACTCCTAAGTGTTGCTTATGTCAACTATGTAACAAATGGTTCACCAAAAACCTTTTGAAACTGTGTATAACAAGTGTTTGGTACAATTGCCCCCAGTCAACCCCAGACAAAAAATGAAAGAGATAAATCAAGAAGAAAAAGGAAGCAAAGAGAAAAAATATTCCTTTCTGATGNTATGTAACAAATGGTTCACCAAAAACCTTTTGAAACTGTGTATAACATGTGTTTGGTACAATTGCCCCCAGTCAACCCCAGACAAAAAATGAAAGAGATAAATCAAGAAGAAAAAGGAAGCAAAGAGAAAAAATATTCCTTTCTGATGCAATAATAAAGTATACTTTATTATCACTCATATACAAGCAGGATTCTCTGCTCCATTACAACTGAAAATACAGTATTGTAATAAGGCCAAATTATCTCTATTTTATTCATGTCATAGAGGTAAATCCAGTGGCTGAAAAGGGAAAAAAAAAAAAAACCTCAGTTAACCTTTATGGTTAAGGTTAATATCGCAAAATTTCTCTCTTTTTTTTGCTTGGGTAGATATTGCTGAAAGAGCTAATATAAAACATATTCTTTGGCTATTTAAGTGCCTTTTCCAGTTTACAGTTCAATGGAAACTTAAATATAATATTTTGAGCAAAACATAGTATCCACTGAGAGAACAAACCAACTTCTCCACCAGTTTGATCTAAATGTTGATTTTAATCAGCAGATTCTGTAATTGGTTAATATGATAATGAAATGTTCCTATTCATATCCCTATCTAAAACAGATCTTTAATTACCTAGGGGAAAACCATTCCTTTGGTAGAGTGGTGCTAAGGGGGCCGTGGGTGGAGAGGCTGCCAGTAGCCAGCACAGTCATCAGCCAAACATTTATCGTGTCCTTCTCAGTGGGCCAACGCTACATTCCCCCTCACTCTGTAAAAAGCTCAGTCATCCCTTATCCTCCTGTGTCTTCTAAGCAGCAAACTGACAAATGCCCACATGGTTTTAAAATGCTGATTTTTCTTTAGGACGTAATCCAGCTTGTAACTGGTCTCCTCAGTCTTTTGCAGCTATTATCTTTCCTAGTATAACACAAACTTTTAAAATTCTTAGCACTGAAAGGAAATTTCAACAGAAACACACACATATGAAACAATACCCCCAACTAGATGGTCACAGAACTATTAACCGCAGCATTTTAAAAAGTGAATAACAGTCTTTTTTTTTTTTTTGCTACTACTTAATTTCAACTATCAGACCCCGAATCATTTTGTGTGGATATAGATTCGGGTTTCCCGCAAAGATACGATTTAAAAATAAAATCGCGCTGGTCTTGTGAGTCACATCTCTGACAAATGCCACTGCCCTTGCCCAGCACGGTGACACGCGCAGACCCCCGGAGCAGGAGCTGGGTATAGCAACTACACAGTATACCAAGGGGGTATTAAATGAGGCGTCTTGAAATAAACCGAACTAAACCCTTTCGTGCGCTTTGCTCCCATGGTGGTTAGTGGTTTCTGATTTTAGCTCTTCCAGCTGTTTGCATGTGGGTATGTTTCCAAATTTTTTTTTTCCCTGGGACAGGCTAAAAGTCCCGGGAAGTTTTTTCTGGGCTATATGACTCCCTGCGTGGGCGAAAGAAACAGGCGGTTGCTCTAATTCGGCTGCCGGGCAAGTGTAANGCTCTTCCAGCTGTTTGCATGTGGGTATGTTTCCAAATTTTTTTTTTCCCTGGGACAAGCTAAAAGTCCCGGGAAGTTTTTTCTGGGCTATATGACTCCCTGCGTGGGCGAAAGAAACAGGCGGTTGCTCTAATTCGGCTGCCGGGCAAGTGTAAAAGCCAACTGCCAGGTTTCAACGCGGCTCCGGGAGGAAATTTACGCGCAGATGAAGAAAACAACACCTCCCGGTCCTTTTCTTTCTTTTCTAAGGGAAAATAAGCGCTCCAACCCCACCTTAGCTTTTCTAACTCCCGTTTCCCAAAGGAGCCCTACGATCGCGTCTAAAGCAGGTTGCACCAAGCGATCTTAAACGAGCACCCCGAGGGGCCTCCCTCCAGCGCTCCCCCCCACCGCAATTTGCGTTCCCACTGAACCCGGGACGCCGTGGGTCGGGACAGCGGGTGACCTCCCAGGCCAGGGCAGCGGGAGGCGGCGGCTTTAGGGGACACATGGAATTGAGGTCCGGCGTGAGGCACGAGCTTTCATCCCCCAAATGGTAGAAAAACAAGGTGCGCGTGAGCACCAGTTCCCTCCTGAACCTTTCCCGGACAGAGCAGCCAGGGCAGACTCCCCGTAGACCCTCTCCTTCGGGTGCCCCCACCAGGCCAGGAGGGCAGGGCGGGACTGCCCCCAGCCCTGGGCCGCGGTGCGCCCCGACGCGCGCCCCAGCCTGGAGCGGCCCCTGTCGCCCGCGCGCCGCAGCGGCGGGACACGCCCGAGGCCCGGGAGGGAGGCGGAGGGAGGGGAGCGGCTCTTCCTACCTGGACCAGCTCCTCGGCGGGCAGCCGCGGGCCCGCGGCGGGCGGCGGCGCCGGCTGCGGCGGCGCGGGCTGCGCCTGCGGG
This sequence comes from Neotragus pygmaeus, assembly GCA_006410875.1. Classification (NCBI taxonomy): domain Eukaryota; kingdom Metazoa; phylum Chordata; class Mammalia; order Artiodactyla; family Bovidae; genus Neotragus; species Neotragus pygmaeus. Next base: position 851,684 of record SJYV01038749.1, on the reverse strand, counting down.
TGGTGGTGCGGGTGCTTCAGCTCGTCGCCGGGGAAGAGCGCCGCGTCGCGGGCCGGGTTCGCGGCGCNATATATATGTATGTATGTATAACTTGGTCACTCTGCTGAACAGCAAAAATTAACACAACAGTGTAAATCAACTATACTTTAATAAAAGATACTAAAACTGAAAAAAAGTTGATTTGTTTTCTCAACAGCTAAATCCCAACAATTATAAGAATTAAGGACTTCTAGAACTGGAGGCTGGAATTAGGATACATTATTAATCCATCCCAGTCACTGTTCTCCTGTTTCTATGCAAAGCCCTATAATCCTTTTGAACATGGCTAATCTGGTAGCCGTCTCCAATCAATTAGGGTGGGAAAGTGAAAATAGATCCACTTGGGATGCCTGATCTGGATAATCTCTAAGGGCAAACCAGTCTCATATTTTATGTCTATGACTGACTTATAGCACTCATCTATCAGTAGTCTACTCACACGGCATTTGAAAGTAAGTGAATATTCACGGCTGATCTTTTGTTTTTCAAAGCAAGACTTGCTTTTTATATAATTATGATGGTGTATTAATTGTCTATCTGCATACAATTTGTTCTTAAAATCTAGCATCCTACTGGTTTCCCTTCAAATTCAGTCATTGCCAGGATGGTGATTATATTGACTGAAATTTCAGTACACTACACGAGGTTAAAGAAAAAAAAACTTAACAAACAAAATCATTGCTACTGCCGTCCAACCCAAGGTTTGCACTCATCATACCATCCCTTTTTCTCATCGTCTTGACCAGAAGCTCTGTGCATCTGGATGAAGCATGTCATGTCTTTATTAATATTCTTAGCAGACACCATAGAGGTATGAGGGGAAGTGACAGAAAACTCTCTTTTACTGTGCCTGGTCTGTGATATCAAATAACTTAGAATACTTGAACCTTGAACTAGAAAACTTGAACCAATTATTTGCTCAAATTCCTTTGTAAGGAAGATCCCAGGGAAGAGTCAAATTTCAGACTCAATTTATTTTGTCTTTTTGTTCCCTTTGGTGAAGTCCTTGTTTTTCCATGACAAATCATGAATCTTTAAAAAAAAAAGGCTCTGATATTTATATTGACACATGCTTACACTTTTAACCTTCATGTATATCACGGAAAGAAAAATGTTCACTAGAAAATTACATTCATGTAATAATATATATTTTGCCAATTTTTATAAAGCACAGAATGTTTTAGTTTGAATTCCACACAAAGAGGGTTCAAGAAAAGGACTTGAGGACTGGATTGCCATTCATGTTGTTGTTGGTTGTGTCAGATATAGATTATTACATTTGATCCCACCTCAAACCATGTATAGACCAGGAGACTGAGTTTCAGAGAGAAAACAAGTTATAAATCAGAATTCAAACTCAGCTGTGTGTGCCCAGGGAATGTAAGAGTTGCTCTAACAGCTGGATGTTCATCCTGGACCAGCTTCCATACGTGATCTTAGGCAAATCACTTAGCCTGTGTGGACCTCAGGATTCTCAACCATGAAAACACAATTCTGTTTTGCCTCCCACATATGGCTGCTATGAAGACCAAAATCATCAATGAGCCTGCTTGACTTGGGATAGCCATTGTTTAAAAAAAATTGGGGACTTCTGAGGTGGTTCAGTGATTAAGAATCCACCTGCCAATACAGGGGACACAGGTTGCATCTCTGGTCTGGGAAGATTCCACTTGCCAAGGAGCAGCTAAGCCCAGGCTCTAGAGCCCTCAACATGAGAAGCCACTGCAATGAGAAGCCTCCCCACCGCAGCTAGAGATTAGCCCTGCTCACTGAAGCTAGAGGAAAGCCAGTGCGCACAGCAACAAAGACACAGCTCAGCCAAAAATAAATAAACGAATAAATACAATGGGGAAAAAAAAAACAAAAAACCCTGGACTGCAGCATACTGGATCGTCTCAGGGTGGAATATATTTCACTCATGAATATGTGTCAAGGATGTGTTGTGTGTTTCTGGGTCCTCTGCAACAGAATACACAGTTTCAAAAACAAAGACAAAACAAACTTTGTCCCAACACAGTTTTGTGGTGAATTGCACAAAGAAACTGACATCTTTCTATGTGTGAATAAGGAGGTCAATTTAACAAAGGGCCTAAGCAAGGGACATTTGGCCACTGATGTGTGCACCCCTGGTTTCTCTGCCCTAAAACTGCCTCTAGTTTCTCAGGATGCCCACCATCATTTAGGATCCGAGAGCCCCTGCCTGTGTGTCCTAGATTTCTTTCTTTAACAACAGGTGCCTGCATTACTGAGAGATGGTTTTATTGCATCTTGATGTCATGACTGCAGCTGCTGGTATATAAATAAACTGGAAGCCACCCTGGGGCTTTTTAAAAGCCCAAGACCTACAAAGAAGAAATGCCTTAATATGTCTTAGATTTTTTTAACAGAGAAGGAGAATGAAAACTTCCACTGAAACTAACTTTTAGTATTTCAACTAAGATTCAGTGCCAGTCATTTCTTTCCAGACATCATGTGACCGTTACAGGAGGAATGAACTAAGTGTAGGCCATGCTGGTGTGAGCTAAACTAGAGTAGCTACTTAATTTTTGCAGATGTGTGGATTTCACTTCAATAGTATCCTTTCTCTATTTTCTTCCTTTCCTACTCTCTGACTTTTGTACCATGTAACACAGAAATTACAGTTATTAACAGGTTGGTCCATTTGTTGGCAGAGGAAATTCTAAGTCTTCCATTTAACAAAATACTTCCCATTTGCATTCAACACGATGAGAGAAGAAGAGATGAAACCCTTAAAAAACCATTATGTCTATGCATTACCAAGGTTCTTAGTTTTTTACTGGATAGATGTGTGTGTGTGTGTGTGTGTGTGTGTGTGTGTGTGTGTGTGATTTTCTCTCTCTCCATTGCCAAAACTATGAGATTGAATTTTGTCGTGCAGTCTCTAGTCTGTAACTAATAGGAAAATTAACTATGGCTCTGGGGAGGTTTTAAAGACTGGCTACAACAATGGAGTATTACATTCTGCCACCATCCAGTCTTTGAGAATGGAAGGAATTGAATTTTAAGTAACTCTTTCAATACCTCCTTTTCAACACTTGTTTAATAGTACATGTCCTTTAACCAAAGAACACAGATGGTACAATAAGGTTTTAATTAGATTTCACGTTTGATACAATTAGCTACATTTGCAAATGTAAAATGTACAATAGAGCATTAAGAAATAACTTATCAAGTCACTTCAATTTGTTAGGTCACTGGCCTTCCCCAATTGCAGTGGCCACACAGCTTAAGATAACAGTGTCGTGAATTCCTATTTAAAACATACGTCAGTGGTTAAAATTGGGTCTGATTTGCAGGTTCAAAAATGGTCTTTCTTGACTTCCCTACTTAAGAAAATATGAATAAAGACGAAATCTCTCAAACACAGATGGAAAAGCTAATTCTGGAATTTGGAGAGAACTTATTCTAACAATGAGGCCAATTGGGCTGGATTAGATATTAAAACACAGCCACAGATGTATCTGAAATACACCTCGTGACATAAGTAGAATTTTCTTCATAAGACAGGATTTGGGAGGTAGATGGGAAGCAGTGCCAAAGTATGTCTCCCATGGTTTTGCCTTCATGAAACAGTAAAAAATGTAAATGATATAAAGTAGCATGCCCACTGCACATCTCCTACTCTTTTACCTAAGGTGTTTTGCCTCTGAGATGTCTGAACATGGTTCTGAGTGTCTCTTACTTCCACCCCTTCATCTTCACTTTTGTCATTCAGTGACTTAGTCGTGTCCAACTCTTTGCAATCTCATGGACTGCAACACACCAGGCTTTTCTGTCCTTCACTAATTCCTTGAGTTTGCTCCAACTCATGTCCATTGAATCTGTGAGGCCGTCCAACCATCTCATTCTCCATCAACTCCTTCTCTTCCTGCCTTCAATCTTTCCCAGCATGAGGGTCTTTTCCAATGAGTTGGCTGTTTGGATAAGGTGACCAAATTATTCTATTGGAACTTCAGCTTCAGCATTAGTCCTTCCAATGAATATTCAGAGTTGATTTCCTTTGGGGTTGATTTCCTTTGGTTTGATCTTGCTATCCAAGGGACTCTCAAGTCTTCTCCAACACCCTAGATTGAAGGTATGAATTCTTCAGCACTCAGCCTTTTTTACTGTCCAGCTCTCACATCCATACATGACTACTGGAAAAACCATAGCTTTGACTAGATGGACAGTTGTAGGCAAAGTAATGTCTCTGATTTTTTAATATGTCATCTAGGTTTTTTTATAGCTTTTCTTCCCAGGAGCAAGCATCTTTTTAAATTACATGGCTGTAGTCACCATCTGCAGTGATTTTGGAGCCCAAGAAAATAATGTCTGTCACTGTTTCCATTGTTTCCCCATCTATTTGCCATGAAGTGATAGGACCGGATGCCATGATATTAGTCTTTTGAATGTTGAGTTTTAAGCCAGCTTTTTACTCTCCTCTTTCCGTTTCATCAAGAGGCTCTTTAATTCCTCTTTGCTTTCTGCCTTAAGGGTGGTGTCACCTACTTATCTGAGGTTATTGATATTTCTGCCCACAATTTGATTTCAGCCTATGCTTCATCCAGCCCAGCATTTCGCATCTTTACTTTAAAATATATTAATTCATAACAAGAATCAGGGAGAAAATAGGCGGAGAAGTAGGGTAGGGATAGTTCGACAGCAAGGCACTGCACCTTGACCGGTGGTACCTCCTGCATTTGAAGCAGGAGGTGCCGCTGTGAAGCAACCTGTTAGTACGGCCTGCTGGAGGCAGTGACAGTCCATATACTGTGTCATCTCAGAGGAGCAGAAGGTGGGGAAAGACCATGACTTCACGTCAGTTGGTCAGAAACAAATGGAATGAGAAAGAGGAAATATCTCTGATGACACATCAACTCTGGCTGAGCGTGGGAGTCTTCAGTTGCTGTGTTTAGAAAAAGCTCTGGGGCTTTCCCTGGTGGTCCAGCAGTTAAAACTCTGTGCTTCTACTGTAGGGGGCACAGGTTCAATCCCCGGTGGGGGAACGAAGATCCCACATGCCCCGTGGTATAGCCAAAAAATAAATAAGTAAAATTTTAAATAAAAAAAGCTCTGTTTCTCCATTAGGAGGAAGAGTTGTGTGATAAAATACGTCTCTGTCATGGGTGAAAGAGGGGTGATTGATTGTAAAGGTTCATGTGTTTAAAAATCACCTAAATAGTCCCTCATAAAATTTGGTTAAATGAATGAAGGCATACACACCGTGATGGTAAATCATATGAGTGAACTTGACTAGACCATGATGTACCCAGATAGGTGGTCAGGTATTATCAGGTCAGTGTTTTTGCCTGAGATTGACGTTGAAATCAAAGGACTTTCAGTGAAGCAGACTGTTCTCCATAATGCAGGATAGCCTCATCTAATCAATAGCAGTTCAGATTAGAACAAAAAGACCAGTTTTCCCTGGAGTTTGAGAGAATCCTCTAGCTGATTGCCTTTGGATTTCATCAGCAGTATTGACTCTTCCTGACTGATGGCCTNATGTGGTGTTAGAGAAGACTCTTGAGAGTCCCTTGGACATCCAACCAGTCCATCCTAAAGGAAGTCAGTCCTGAATATTCATTGGAAGGACTGATGCTGAAGCTGGGAAGCTCCAATGCTTTGGCCACCTGATGTGAAGAACTGATTCATTCGAAAAGACCCTGATGCTGGGAAAGATTGAAGGCAGGAGGAAAAGCAGACGACAGAGGGTGAGATGGTTGGATGGCATCACCGACTCCAATGGACATGAGTTTGAGCAAGCTCCTGAAGTTGGTGATGGACAGGGAAGCCTGGCGTGCTGCAGTCTATGGGGTCACAAAGAGTAGGGCATGACTGAGCAACTGAACTGAACAGATAATCTAGGGACTTTACAAGAGTGGAGAAGACTTAAAACAGCTATTGAGGGATATTGTCACCCTGCTTATTTAACTTATATGCAGAGCATATCATGCAAAATGCCAAGCTGGATAAAACACAAGTTGGAATCAAGATTCCCAGGAGAAGTATCAATAACCTCAGACATGCAGATGACATCTGATATATATATAATATATATATTATATCAGATATATAATATTATATATATATATTATATCAGAACATATAAATGAACTGAGACAAATCGAGAAATTGTTGCTCAATCACAGTGATATCTCAGCTAAGACCAGAATGGATCATAATACAATGGAATACACAGTGGTTTTCTTCAGTCATGCTAAGATGCCATAGCTTTTATTACAGTTCAGGGCAAAAAGTCCTGATGATACTGGAATGCTTGTGTAGATCCACTGAAGTGGTTGATCATGGAAGATACATAAAGTCAAAGTCATGTAAATGAAATCAGAAGGGGTTCATGGACTGGGAGAATAAGAAATGAGGCTGCAAAAGCAATGAGAGTAAAGAGCAGGCATGGAAGAAGTGAAGCTATTCAGAGGTGAAAGACTTGGAGCCACGAGAACAAAGAAAGCACAAGGTTTTAACTCCTAAGATTAGAATATTTCATAGGAATAAGAATATCCCAAAACTTTAAAGATCACTGATTAACATGGAGTATGTCAGAGGTTATCTTAAGCACTTGTTTAATTAAACACATATTCTTTGAAAAGAAGTTTAAAGAAATTGTGTGTGTGTGTTTATGTTTCCAAAAATGAATTGAAATAATTAGGCTGAAAATGAAGGTTCTTAGAAAGATGATAGTGAAAAGAAATCTAATAAAGCACATCAGTATAAAGTGTAAGTAGTTATTTTTATCTCTCAAAAGGAAACTTTCCAGTAGTGTTACATATGTGATAGATCTATTTCCAGAACATCAATAAATTGTTTTAAAAAGAGACAAGACATATGCCTGGTTAATGATTACTAGTAAGGGAAAAGCATTTCTGCATAACCAATAAATATTCAGAAGATTANTTCACAGCCACCCTGTTCTGAGATCCGGCTGTGTGCCGAGGTAGCCTTCTGCAGAGGTCCAGGCTGTGTGTCGCAGTCACCCTGTTCGGAGGTCTGGGCTGTGTGCCTCGGTCGCCATCTCCCCAGGTACGGGCTGTGTGCTGCGGTCACCCTGTGCCCAGGTCCGACCTGTGTTCCGTTCTCGGCTTTGCGACCTGTTCTTGGCTCTCTGCCACTGTTCCTCTTTGCCAAGGTCCAGGCTGTGTGCCGCGATAGCTTTCTCCAGAGGTCTAGGCTGTGTTCCATGGTCCCCCTGTGCTGAAGTCCATGCTGTGAGCCGTGGTCGCACTGAGCCGATATCCGGTCTGTGTTCCGCAGACGCCCAGTGCCGAGGTCCAGCCTGTGTGCCACGGTCTCCCTGTGCCGAGGTCTGAGCTTTGTTCCACGGTCACCCTGCACCCAGGTTCGGCCTATGTGTCGCTGTCGCCCTGTGCTGATGTCCGGCCTCAGTGTCATGGTCACCCTGCTCCTAGGTCCGGACTGTGTTCCGCGGTCAGCTAGCAACTAGTTCCAGACTGTGTGACGTGGTCGCCCTTCACTGAGTTTCATGCTGTGTGCCGCCGTTGCCCTGCACC
>SJYV01038749.1:813263-837127 GCA_006410875.1 Neotragus pygmaeus | reverse complement strand
ATATTTCTTTTAATAGTAGACATTAGAAAAATGATGAAAAAAATCAGAAAAGACAGCTGCAAGTCTGGAGAGTTAGAGTATTAGTATTTCCCACCCCTTTTCCCCAATATACTATGTGACACTATTGAACAAAAATTACCTGTCTGAGCTCTACTTTTCCTATATATTGTCAACCTAAAAAAAAACTGCACAATATTAGAGATGGGAATTAAGGGAGCTAAGGTTTATATGGGGTGAAATGAGGACTATAGCCCAGGAGAGAGCATTTCAGATAGCTCTGAGAAACTGCTTCAAAGAGGTAGGGGGAAAGGTCAACGTATATGTGGATTTTGGTGCAGAGGCAGTATATGCAATCAAGCACATATTTTTTGCAGAAGCTTTCTGCTAGTTCACAAAGAGACGTTGTACCGTGAAGGAATTTAGTGCTTTTCTAGATAATGAGGAGATGCAGTAATTAGGCTCAAAAAATCAGTTCCTGAAAATACGTAACTATCTGAAGCCCTTTTTTGCCATTTTTTCCTTCTAGCACAGAGTGTCTCATTCCTGTTCTCCACCCTGAACTCCTTTCAGGGGGTGTTGAAAATCAGCAGCTGCAGCAGCTCATGATTTAATAATGGCAAGTGCCCATGGTAAGTGCCAATTTGGAGTTGATGGTACTCACTCACATACACACACACACACACATACATGTGTTAATGGAATATATTCCTTTTCTCATAAAAAAGAGAGGAAAGTTGTAGTTTGATTAGTTTGAGAGAACTGTAAAATTTTCTGTGCCCAAGTTTCTATGTATCACTTTTCCCTCCAGGGAATTTTCCCAGTTAGTCTAAGGAGAGAGGCTGATAATTTGAGGAGAGAGCTGCTTCCAAGAGTCACAGAGCCAGAAGAGTTTTCAGCTATCCCAGAACACTGGGAAGCAAAAATTGCATTTTTGGTCAAGGCGTCCAAGGCTTAAGAACACAACCCCCCAGAAAGAAGAGAAGTAGAAGTGAGTCCAATATCTTTGGTCTCTTTGAACAGTTGCTGATCGTAGTTTCCCAAAGAGAGAGGCCCCAGAAGCTATTCAGACAATGACTGAAAAACAGAAAAGAATTTCATAGTGCTGGGGATCGAAAAAATAGAGATTAGTCAGATCCTGTCAAGGAGAAGGGACTCAATATGTCCTTCCAGTTCTCATTTGGAATTCCTGGTGAATTAACACCATAGTTAAATCAAGATGGAAAGGGCCTCATCAGTACCTCAATTTTTATATAATGTTAAAGGAGAAGATCGCAGTTGGAGGAGTGGCATTACCTGACATTAAGACTTACTCTATGGGGACTTTCTTCAAGGTCCAATGGTTAGGAATTCGTATTGCAATGCAGGGGACATGGGTGTGATTTCTGGCTAGGGCATCAGGAGTCCACATGGCACAGGACAACTAAGACCATGTACCACAGCCACTGAGCCCATTGCCACCACTAGAAAGTACGTGTGCCACAACGAAGACCAAACACAGACAAATAAATATTAAAAATAAATACATAAAGGGTTAAAAAAGACTTATTATAAAGCTGTAATAATGACAATGGAATGATATTAATAAATGAGTAGACAAATTAATCAATGGAACAGAATAAAGATTCCAGAAATAGACTCACATAGTCAACTGTTGGGAGCTTGGGATCGACATACACACACATATGTAAAACAGATAATTAGTAAGAGCCTACTGTATAGCACAAGGAAACTCTACTCAACAGTCTCTAATGACCTATACGGGAACAGAATCCAAAGAAGAAAATATATAACATACATATATATACATATATACTGCATATAGTTGTTGTTCAGTTGCTCAGTTGGATCTGACTCTTTGTGACCCCATGGACTGCAGCATGCCAGGCTTCCTTGTCCTTCACCGTCTCCTAGAGTTTGCTCATATGTATATATATGTAACTGATTCACTTTGATGTATACCTGAATTTAATGCAACATTGTAAATTAACTACTCTCCAATGAAAAATAACTTGGAAAATATATAGTCAACCGATCGCTGAACAAGGAGCAAAGGCAACACAATGGAGCAATACATGTATATGTATTATATATATATGGAGTTGTGACTCCTAAACAAAAAGTACTGAACAACTAGAAATGCACACGCAAAAAAGCAAAACAAACAAACAATAAACAGCAAGAAATGAATCTGCAGAGTCCTTATACCCTTAACATAAACTAACTTCACTTAACAGTTCATTGAGATTATATGAATAACTTGACAAAACTATTATATAGTTCATTTTCAAAAAAAGAAAAAAGATGAAACTTGAAACTTTAGGAATAAAAGAGAAGAACGAGGGCAGGATTTGGTGAAGAAAAAGAGAAACAGAGCAGTGAAAATGACTATGCAGTTGAGAAATAGATCCAAGAACTTATTATAACAACTTATTATATAATACAATGGGAATTTCAAGCAATGGGGAAAATAATTAATTCAATAAATTGTGTTTGGACAAGTTGAAGAGGTATGTAAGAATTCTATCTAACATCAAATTAAGTGTAGATGTATTAATATCCAACTGCAATAAAATACATTTGTAAAAAGTGAAAGTAGAGATGTAATTTTGGATTTCTGAAGATATTTCATATTATGAGAGTAGACTGTGAAATCATAATATAAAAGGCTGATAGATTTTATCACCTAGAAACTAACACTTCTCTTAACGTAAAATGCTCTGAGCAAATTTAAGAATAAGTGACAAAGTAAAAGATTTATTTGACAAAGAAGGGTCAATTTTAAAGAAAGATTACATGATATGTGTATATATGTCTGTATGTGTATGTACACACACACATACACAATCTCAAACACTTATTTACCAAAAAAAAAAAAAGGTGGGGGGGCTCCAGTAGGAAAAAATGGTGAAAGGATTTACACAAGTAACTAAACATAACTGTAAATCAGTGTTAAATTTATAATAATATTTTCTTACAGTAAATCAAAAAGTAGCAGAGCTACCCCATGGTCAGTTTCTGGCTTTTGGCTAAGATGTAATTATTGATTAACCACTAGTGCCAGGGACAGAGCAAGGTAATACACAGACTCACATAAGTTAGAATTACAAACTAGTGCAAATTTTGTAGAAGGCAATTTGCTGAAAGGTTATAGAAGCCTTGAAAATTCATATTTCCTTTAACTTAAAGTTCCTTTTCTAAGTTTACTTCATTAAGTGATGAAGCAAAATACTCTTTGAAAATCTGTATAAAATAACAAATAAGGGAGAATCTCTAAAGGAAAAGTAAACACTGGATAAGAAAAATGCATTAAAAATATGAGGAACCACTAAGAGACTTCAATACACAAAGCTGTAAAAGGCAGTAGGTTGATATAGAAACTCAATATTTGCTATATATTTATCTGAAAAAATAAAATTAAAAATAATCCCTAACATATATCATTTAAAGCAAAAAGGAATGTACATAACAAACTAATGTTTATGCATAATAGACTGAACATATTTTTCTCTTGTTTTTGCTTATATATTAAAATTTTTTTTCTTCAAAACTTAATCATAGAGCACAATGAATGCAAAGAAAGTTTGGTTAAGTTTGAGAAATATCATCTGAACAAACCGTGTGTGTTAAGAACTGAGATATCCTATCTCGTGCTTATACTTTCAGTGGAAACACCCATAAACTGGTCATCGTGTCACAGTGACTTCCTAAGACCTGGTTTAACTTGCTGAGATGAAAAAACAAAAACAAAAAACAGAAGAGAAACACAATTAATTCATCCAAGTTTAAAACCTCCAGGGTCACCCATATTTAGTGACCCAAGAATTCTACGGTGTATCTGACTGCCGCAGACACAAGCCTGAGAACTGAAATAACTCCAAGGATAAACTCATTGAGATAGCCAGTATCCGCATTTAACCAGGAAGATACGTTTTCGCTGATTCTGGGAACAGCATCTGTACATTTCGTGCTAGTGTCTGATGTGAAGATTTTTAAGAATTTTCCATCACCAGCTTAAAGCTATGTTCTTCTGTGAGGATGCTGAGTCCCATCCTACCTTTATAATATATTGTGAAATCAATACAATTCAAGCAGAACATCATTCTCAGGAAGCAGAAACATCAATCATCGCTCCAAATTTGAAGTCTTCTGATGTTTTTGTCTCTGCAGTTTCCCAGTGAAAGTCCCTTTGCTTTTGCTTTTCTTTAGCTTTTCTTTCTCGGAGTCTGTGATTTAATCCTACTGGTCACCAAGGATAGAATGAAGGCAAAAGTGGAGAATGGCAGGTAATTGGAAGAGAAAGCCAAAAAGAAACTGAAATACTTTGCTTTGTTATTTAAAATTCAGCCTCTTGGTTAAGGGACAGGGCTGAAATGCTTCCCAGTGAAGGACAAAGGGGACAAAGGAAGTTGCCAGATCACAACACAAGCTTCTTTAACTGGTTGGGATTCCTCATGGGTCTCACAAACCTTCCAGGTAGCAAAAACCCAGAGGAAATGTGTCTTCAGAACAGAGGGCCTATAAGATTTGATAAAGCTTTGGGCAACACCTGCATGCCTGTCTCTAAGTTGCATCAGTCATGTCTGTCTCTTTTGCAACATCATAGACTATAGACCATCAGGCTGCTCTGTCCATGGGATTTCCCAGGCAAGAATACTGGAGTAAGTTGCTGTTCCTACCACTCTATTTATTTCAGAGGATCCCAGCTCTCACCCCTCTTGCATCCCTCATTGTATATCCCAGCATGTAGCTAAATAAACATCCTAATTCCATATTTAGAAGGCTCAAGATGGTAACCACATAGGACCTAGAAACAGACACTGACATTTCATAAAAATAAGAAAGAGAAAAAGAAGAGGGGCAAAAATAAAAGGGAACGTGTATCAGAATAATAATATTTACTCCAGGAGACAAATGAGTTCATACACTCTTCCACAGTGCCAGGAAAAAGTCATGAAAAAATATTTTTCCTGAAAAGGGAGATTAAATGAGTGATATCGACAAATTAATATTTGTCTGACAACCAGAGGTGATCAAAATGAGCTCAACAAATCTGGACAGAAACGGAAAAGAAAAATGGAAAAGAAAATCACTTCAGAGATGAAAGCCACACCAAGAGAAAAAAAATGAGAAATGAAGTCTGTGCTCACAGTCGGTACTTTCTGGGAAATGTGAAGAAGTTACATGAAATAAGAGAGAAAAGGGAGAGGAAGAGAAAGCATGAGGAGATAAGAATGATAAGGAAGAGAGATAAAGGAGAAGAAAAATATATGATATTATTCCTGGAAATGAAAATGAAATAAATAGAAGCAGGGACAGAAACTTCAACAATTCCAAGATAGCACTTATGTGAGAGAGATTTATATCTACATATCAAAGAGGAGCATGGTTTGCTAATATCCACTAGCATCAAAACCACAGAGTGACACAAAAATTTTGTATCTAACTAAGCCATGTGTCAATTGTAGAAACTATGGCTTGATGAGGTCAAACAATGAAGGGTTTAGGCAGTGTGCTATAGGTGAGTCTTTCTTGAATAATTATCGTTTTAAAAGATACTAAAAAATGAAGTTCACATATTCAAAAGATGAGTGAAAGTAAGGAACTCAAAAATGCCCAAAGTTTTGGTTAAAAAAGAACTAGCATTGTGTATTAACTTATTTAAGCATTAAACTGAAACTAACACATTCTGTGAATGTGGGTAGAAAATCAAATGTAAATTCTATAAATCATGATGCTGCTAAAATAATCACGAAAGTGAAGTCGCTCAGTTGTGTCTGACTCTTTGAGACCCCAGGGATGGTAACCTACCAGGCTCCGCCATCCATGGGATTTTCCAGGCAAGAATACTGGAGTCGGCTGCCTTCTCCAGCAGACCTTCCAGACGCAGGGATTGAACCCGGGTCTCCTGCATTGCAGACAGATGCTTTACCGTCTGAGCCATGAGGGAAACCTATATCATTAAGCAAAAACTAGTGGAGAAGAGAAAGCTAGCAGAGTCAGTTCAAGAGTTATTATTGTTATCATTACTAGGAGGTAAGTAAATCTTAAAGCACTGAAGCAGAAAAAAACAACAACAAAGTAGAATGATCCTAAATTCCAGATATTACTTAGAAGTTTCATATTTTAAATTAAAAAGTAAAATTTGGAAAAAACTAAACATATCTCTTATCTATCTTGTCATTGTTGTTTAGTCACTAAGTTGTCTCCGACTCTTTGTGACTCCATTGACTAGTCTGCCAGGCTCTTCAGCCACAGGGGATTTTCCAGGCAACAATACTGGAGTGGGTTGCCATTTCCTTCTCGAGGGGATCTTCCCAATCCAGGGATAGAGCCCACACCTCCCACACCTCCTGCACTGCAGGTGAACTTTTAACCAATGAGACAACAGAGAAGCTCCTGTCTGCTATTTATCTCCCTGAAGCAACAGAAAAAAGCAATATGAATTCTATACATTTTCTACCCGGAAGGCAGAGTATGGAGAGAGCTAGAGAATGGAGGAATTCCATTCAAACAGCTGAGATAAGATTTTAAACTTGTACTCTGGTCTAGCCCTCTCTTAGAGAGTAGGAAATGGGTCTGGGTCTGGTTCGAAATAGTTATTATCCATCTTAGCCAGGGCCATAATGGGATTTTTCTTTCTTCACCTGAAGAACCTGGTGGAATTCCTGATGGAGGAGCCTACTTTTGTACTGGGGGCTCTCCGAACACTGCTTTCCCAGGATTTACACACTATTGCCTTGCACATTCAGCCTCCAGCAATTCATGAAGTTAACCATATATGGTCTTATTTATTTGGCTGCACCAGGTCCCAGCTGGGGCATGTGGGATCTAATTCCCTGACCAGGGATCGAACCTGGGTTCCCTGCATTGGGAGTACAGAGTCTTAGCCACCGGACCACCGGGGAAGTCCCCCATTTAAATTTTTATTAGTCCACGGTCACAATAGCTTTCTCCCACGGCTTCTCCAGCTAAGCAGACCTTGGTGCTATATCTCTCTGGACGCACTGTCTTCCTAGCTTTGGGCCTGACGATCAGCTTTGGACCTTGGTTCTGTGACTGTGCTCATCCTCAGGAGTTTCAGTCTAGTTTTACGACTCAACGAACTGTAGCCCAGCAGGCTGCTCTGTCATGGGCTCTTCAGGCAAGAAAACTGGAGTGGGTTGTCGTGTCTTCCTCCAGGGAATCTTCTCAACCCAGAGACTGAACTCTCATCTCCTGTGTCTCCTGCTTTGCAGGCAGATTTTTTACTGCTGAGCCACAAGCGAAGCCTGAGTTCTCTGATGGTTCCTAGGAAAACTAAGGACAAGACTGTCAACTTCCACGCATTGCAATAGCCCTTTACCTACCAAGAGGAGTACAAAAGAACCATCATTTCTTTATCTACTTTTTGAAGGTTAATGTTAAAAGCTTTCTATACTTTTAGAGTTTCTGATTTGCTCTAATCTCTAATGGAGCCCTAATCCAAAAATCAATGGCAAATAAACCAAAAAGACTATGCTTTGTCATGTCTGGTAGATACAATTATATCTGTTCTTTTGGTCTTTTGATCCCAGTAGATAGAAAGGTTGGAAAACAAACAAACAAAAAAAACCTTTGGAGAGAAATGTTTAAGAGCAGAAAGGATTTTTACTTATCCTTGTATGTGGGAGACGAACCAAACCAGCTCCCACTACATCCACTTAGCCAATTCATGGAAGATTTAACTTTCAGATCTATGAGTTTCTGTCACATGCAAATACTGACTGAACACTTTACACATGGGATTAACTCCAGGTTCACGCAGGACAGCAAAATAGCTGGTATTTCAATTATTGTTGCAATGAATGTATATATGATATTGGAGAGACTCAGTTCAGTTCTTCAGTCGTGTCCGACCCTTTGCGACCCCATGAATCGCAGCATGCCAGGCCTCCCTGTCCATCACCAACACCCGGACTTCACTCAGACTCACGTCCATCGACTCCGTGATGCCATCCAGCCATCTCATCCTCTGTCGTCCCCTTCTCCTCCTGCCCCCAATCCTTCACAGCATCGGAGTCTTTTCCAATGAGTCAACTCTTCGCAGGAGGTGGTCAAAGTATTGGAGTTTCAGCTTTAGCATCATTACCTCCAAAGAACTCCCAGGGTGATCAACCTGGGAGAATGGACTGGTTGGATCTCATTGCAGTCCAAGGGACTCTCAAGAGTCTTCTCCAACACCACACTTCAAAGCATCAATACTTCAGTGCTCAGCCTTCTTCACAGTCCAACTCTCACATCCATACATGACCACAGGAAAAACCATAGCCTTGACTAGACGGACCTTAGTCGGCAAAGTAATGTCTCTGCTTTTGAATATGCTATCTNACCACACTTCAAAGCATCAATTCTTCAGTGCTCAGCCTTCTTCACAGTCCAACTCTCACATCCATACATGACCACAGGAAAAACCATCGCCTTGACTAGACGGACCTTAGTCGGCAAAGTAATGTCTCTGCTTTTGAATATAGTATCTAGGTTGGTCATAACTTTTAGTGGACACAAAATAACACAATGGCTAAAGACAATTGGAAAGTCTTTCTCTGTGTGATTGTCTATGCACAGCAGCTCAGTTGGCTTGGGAGGTGGCCCTGGGCAATCCAGACAAACTCTTTCTTTCGTTCCTCGCTTCTGTTACTAGGATGCTTTGCTCACATCTACATGGATCCACCTGGCTGGCCAGACATCTGCATCCAGCCACAGAAAAGGTGGGCAGAGGAGGGGGAGGCCGTATTCCTTCCTTAGATGAGAGACCCCAGAACTGTGCGTACCTGTTTGGTGCACTTCCTTTTGGCCAGAACTTAGGCACAGGATCAAAGTTAGCACAGCAGAGGTTAGGACATGTAATCTTTATTCTGGGTGGCCACCATGTGTGTAGCTAAAAAGCAACGCTTCTATTACTGGAAGAGAGAAAGAGAGACTGGATGTAAGGGCCAGTCAGCAGCTTCTGTCTTACACACTCAGTGAGCAAGATGCTCGGTGCTGAGTCAGGAGAAACAAGATGCGGTCCGCTCCTCACATTAGATGCATATAATTTAAGGAAACTACAACCCTGCTGCTGCTGCTGCTGCTGAGTCGCTTCAGTTGTGTCCGACTCTGTGCGACCCCATAGATGGCAGCCCACCAGGCTCCCCCGTCCCTGGGATTCTCCAGGCAAGAGTACTGGAGTGGTGTGCCTTTGCCTTCTCCGAACTACAACCCTAGTATTCTTTTTTTTTTAATGGTTTTATTTCTTTCCTTTTAAAAGTTTTATTGGAGTATAGTTGATTGAAATGTTGTGTTAGTTTCAGGTGTACAGCAAAGTGAATCATATATATACACACACACACATACTGTTTTTTAGATTCTTTTCCCATATAGGCCATTATAGAGTATTAAGTAGAGTTTCCTGTGCTATACCATAGGTCCTTATTATATAGTAGTATATATATGTCAACATCAATCTCCCAATTTATCCCTCCCCTCTCTTACTCCTTGGTAACCATAAATTTGTTTTCTGCATCTGTAACTCTGTTTTTTAGGTAAGTTCATTTGTACCCTTTTTTAGATTCCACATATAAGCTATATCTGTGATATTTGTTTTTCTCTGTCTGACTTACTTCACTTGGTATGACAATTCCTAGGTCCA
This sequence comes from Neotragus pygmaeus, assembly GCA_006410875.1. NCBI lineage: Eukaryota > Metazoa > Chordata > Mammalia > Artiodactyla > Bovidae > Neotragus > Neotragus pygmaeus. The sequence continues at coordinate 827,481 of SJYV01038749.1, read as the reverse complement.
CCCAAGTTGCTGCAAATGGCATCATTTTGTTCTTTTTAAAATCAGCCTAGTATTCTTTATAAGCAAAGTACAAGGCCAAGTTTGAGAAGGAGAATTGGGCAAAGGAAATCTCGGTTGGCATGAAGAGCGGGAATTCAGGAGAAGGGGCAATTCTGGGCAGAGGAACTAGCTTGAGACCACAGACCACGATGAGCAAGAAGGGAGAGCCAGTGTGCAGATGCAGAGAGAGGCAGGAGGGAGGAGCAGCCAGTCGGAGAGGAGCGGCTGTGGGTGGAGCAGGCACGTTCTGAAGACGGAGGGAGGGAGAAAGTCGCTGCCGTGATCTGATGGGTCTCCAGGGCCAATCCTAGCTCTTTGTGAGGCCTGACTGCAGCTTTCACCCTCAGGTTCTAGGAGACATCCCGGATTCCTCATAATAAATCTACTTTACCTTAAGCTAATTGGAAGAGTTTCTGCTCATGGAACTAAACCATTCATCCCCAGGCCCCTGGCACTGCCGCTTATTAGTTGTAAATCTTACCCAAGTCACTAGGCTCAAGTCACAGCTGGATTTCAGCTTCTTCAACTGCAAAACAACATTTATCTTTAATGGTTCTTTGAAGACTAAATAACATATTGTTTGAAAAGCACTTAGAAAAGTGATTGTTACTTAATGATCATTGCATAATATGAAGTAACATTACTTTGTGAAAACACCTAGCCGAGTGCCTGGCATTGGATTGGAAACCAGTGTCAGTTGACCAATGTATGCTCTCACGAATCATCTGCTCTCTTAGGACGTCCTTCGCCATCGCATGCCATCACAGGGGCTGATCCCTACTTCGCCTTCTCACGGAGGTCTCCTAGATGATCCTTCTCTTTGATGATGGTGGTTCTCCTGTATTGTCATCATTTCACTTCTGTCTCCTCCTCCTCGATATATGAAGGAAGTCACGCTTTCCTTGGTATCACCAATTTGTGCAGCAAACTTCAGACATGATAAAGTCTCCATAAATGTCTGATTAATGAACTAGTGGATGGTGGAGATGTCCAGTGTAGTCTGTGGGGCTGAAAACATCATATGGGGGTCATTTACCAACAGAGGGCACTTGAAGCTATCGGTGTGAATGTGGTCTCCTGGGGAGTATAGCATGGGAAGAGAAGAGGATGAAGACAGAATGTGACAAAAACTTACTGGGTGGGGAAGAGTGGGCTCAGAGAAGGCAGCAGAAAAAGAAGAACTTTAGAATAAGGTCCTTGAAGGGAGAAGAGAGTGCGGAGATGCAGAAACCAGGAACGGAGAACGCAGGAGAATATGAGGAGTTAGAAGGGTCAAAACTCCACGTTGTCATGGAGGAAGGACGATCAGATATTGTATACTGCAGTTTGGAGACTGTTAATGAGATATTTGAAAGCAGATTCAGAAGGCTAAGAGGAAAGTAAAATGTGTGTGTGTAGGTGGCAAGAAAACACTGTTCCTTTGGGAATTCAGTGGAAAATGAAGATGAAGCAGGGATGAAGAAAATATTAGGATAGGGAACGCAGGAGCAGGCAGAGGTCACTTACATGTACAACCTGCCCTCCTTTCCAGTTCATGAGCTCTCGAAGCTTTCTTCTTTGCAATGTCACACTTGCCATCCTCGCGAAGCGCCTCAACTTGATAAACCAGTTTTTATTCATCACTGTGTATACTCTATGATTTTATATACTGGTTGTCTTATTTCTACCAATATTTTAGATCAAAGTTCATCCATCTATCTGTCCGTACATCCATTGTCCATCCTTCCATACAGTATTTCTTGGGCCATCCTTAAGATCCAGGTACTACTATAGGTGTTGTAGGGAATCAGGACCGCCTTCGTGAAGATTCAGATATGCTGGCTGCTTTCTCTGGAGTTTTCTAGCTTTGCTGTTTTGGGAGTTGTAGCCCCCTCTTGGTAATTCAGGTTCCCCAGTGGTTTGCCTGACCCCAGGAACCATATACTGTGATCTGAGGATTCCTAATGACTGGCCAGCACAGAACTCACCTGACAACAGGCAGAAACCAGGCTCCACTGAAGAGCGCTGATGACAGTGGACCAGAGTCCAAGGGCAACAGGCCGTGGACTTGGGAGCCTCTCTGTGAGACCTGCGTGCATTATTCATGGCTTGTCATTTGCAGTTGGAGAGACAGGCTGCCCTCTGACATCTCCGAAGAAGTTCATGATTTATTGGAGGCATCAGAAGAAATATAAAACTAAATAGTAATATAATCCCCTAGGGGAAGCCTTCCTTCAGTATTTTACATAATATTAGAACTTTAGCAAATAGTTTCCCTGAGATAAAAACTTTGGCAAACAGTCAACTGAAATGTTTGAGAAGTGAAACCATTCATATTTTGATGTCAGGAGACTTGACTCTCATCCAGTCTTCTAAATATCAAATTTTAAGAAATCCCCTGATACAAAGGAACAGGAAGTCTGTAACTCAAGCAACACAATGTCAGCAGTTCTAACCCCGGTTCAAGAGCTGGTGGGTGATTTTGAACTCTTCCTCTTTGCTCCTTTCTCCATCTCACCAAAACAAGTGCTAACCTTTTAATGTGTGATTACTTAGGGTCAGAAAAAAAAAAGAAATATGATGCATCTTATCTCTGTAGGATCATACTTGTATAATTCAGGAATCAGTTTTGTTAAAAACAACAGAAAACCCAGCTCTGAGAGACCTCAGCTGCTGGGTTGGGCTGCTTTTCCTCATCTCATAAGTTGGAGCGGGCAGCCCAGGGCTGGTATAGCTGCTCCAGAATGCCGTCTCTTCCGGTCCCATCATTCTTAGCATGTGGCTTTGAGCTTCCTGTTTGCAAGACTGTTTCCAGGCAGGAAGAGGGGGGATGCCAAAAGCGATTTTCTTGAGAGACTTTGTAATTTTGTTTGGAAAGGAAAGTGCTTCCCTCTGACTTTCACGTCTATCTCCAGAATACGGCTTTTCCTGGCTTGAAGATGGCTGGAAAAATGGAGTAGTCAGCAGTCTCTCTGCTAGAGAAAGGCAAGTATCTGCTGCAACTCCATGGACACCATTTTGGAATTTTTGAAATGCAAGAACTCATACCTACATATTATTTTTCACATCAGTGAATTAAACCCCTCAATTAATAGCTGTCCAAAGACCAGCTCCATTCAGCATACAGTGGTGTCTCAACAGGAATTTTCATAATGTTTGATTAAGAGGCATTTCAGAATGTTTCAGTTCCACTCAGAGCTGGAGAGTAAAGAAGAAGGTGGAAAAAAGGAAAGGGCTGAATGTCTTCTTTTTCCTGAGAAAACAGAGTTGCCTCTGACTTTAGCTCTTCTTGGTGACAACCCCTAGACTGACGAGCAGATGAACCGCTTCAGGGTGGTTTGGTTTAAACCCCTGGGGAAAAAATCCCAAAGGAGCAATCCTAACAGTTTATTCCAGTGCTGGTCCCCTGCAGGAGTTCTGAGTGTGAGTTTGATGACATGTCCCCTGGGAACAGAAAGACCAATCTGAGTGCCCAGGCAGGTGCCAGAACGTCTTCCCTGTTTACTAGTTCTGCTGTGTGCTGGGCTCACCAGGATCGTGTGGCTGGGCCATGCATCCTCCGCTTTGAATTGGGTGGTTAATTCCTCATATCCAGGGAGCTGGTGGTTAAAATAGGAGTCTTCTCTGCCTCATGTGGCCAGATCTGCCCTCCTGCTGCCTTTTTCCCGCTCTGCCTGCCTGGTGGGCTCAGGATAGAGCCAGGAGAAATTCCTGAGCATGATCCCTGTGTCCCAAATGGCTATGCCACCTGTTGTCTTGCTTGATTTAAGTGAAACCCTTATTTAGAAGTGAAAATCTGGGAGATGGAGTTGGATAGACAAAGATGGTGCATTGAGAGAGAGGCGAGAGAGTGCTCAGATGATGGGCCGATTGTAAGGCTGCAGAGAGGAGAACCCCAGGACTTGTGGCGCTGGGGTCACGATGGAGATGAATTTCTTTAAGATAACTGGGATTTTTTTGAGGTGTACATTTTTTTTTCCAGTTTTATTCAGATCTAATTAACATGTTTAAGGTGGAGAGTATGATTTGACTTACATACATCATGAAATGATCACCACTATCAAATTAGTGAACATCCATCATCTCATACAGATACAAAACTAAAATAATTTTTTTCCTGTGATGAGAACTGCTAGGATTTAGTCTTTTAACAACTTTCATGTATAATACACAGCCATGTTAATGATATTTATCATGCTGTACATGATATTTATCTTATAACTACTATTTATTTAAGATTGGAAGTTTGTACCTTTAGCCTACCTCCATCCAATTCCTCTGCCCCCCACCTTCCAACTCTGGTAACCACAAATCGGATCTCTTTTTTTTCTCTGAAGAATAACTGACATTCTTGTGTGTCCATCCATTTCATGAATTCCTGAAAGCAATNGGATTGGGAGCTCGTGTACACATGTGGTGGATTCATGTCGATGTATGGCAAAGCCAATAGAGTATTGTAAAGTAAAATAAAGTAAAATAAATAAATAAATTAATTAAATGAAAAGAAATCTTATGAAAAAGAAAAAAAAAGAAATCAGTCTTGAATATTCATTAGAAGGACTGATGCTAAAGCTGAAACTCCAATACTTTGGCCACCTGATGTGAAGAACTGACTCACTGGGAAAGATTTTGATGCTGGGAAAGATGGAAGGCTGGAGGAGATGGGGATGACAGAGGATGAGATGGTTGGATGGCATCACTGACTCAATGGACATGAGTTTCAGTAAACTCCAGGAGTTGGTGATGGACAGGGAGGCCTGGCATGCTGCAGTCCATGGGGTTGCAAAGAGTTGGACACGAGTGAGCAACTGAACTCAGCTGATAACTTCACTGTTTGATAAAATCCACCAGTGGAGCTGCAGGGCCCAAAAGTGCTCTTGTACTTTTTATGTCTGGATGGTCCATGAAACATTTTTTTCACCTTGAAATTCAGTTGATCTCTAATATCATGTTCCATTTGTGCAGATTCATTTTTGCCTCAGTTAGGTGAATAATCACTGTATATAGCATTCAGCAGAGAGTCAAGGAAATGTACCAAAACAGTCATGTTTATCACCTCATATACAGTGTGAATGAAGTCTGAAGCCAGTGTTCCCCGGTTAGGTACCCTCACCATGTACTTTAAAACTTCTGGGATGAAGTGTCTTAAAGCAGGGTTTCCCAATCTCTGGGATCTAATGCCTGATGCTGTGAGGTGGATCTCATGCAATAATAATAGAAATAAAGTGTACAATAAGTGTAATGTGCTCGAATCATCCCCAAACCATCCCCCACTGCCATCTGTGGAAAAATTGTTTTCTATAAAACTGACCTTGGTGCCAAAAAGATTGGTGACCCCTGCTAAAGAATACACACACACACACACACACACACACACACACACACAGAGTGTATCACAAGGTTCATTACAAGTCCCCCACAAGCAGTGGCTTAAAAAGAGAGAGAAAAGGTGTGTACAGAAAGCAGGAAAATTATCTTTTATTCTCTGATTCAAGCATACTTTGGGCTAAAGGAAATGTCAGCAGGCAAAATTCTTTCTTTTATTCCAATTTTATGCAAATCCTCTTTACTTTGGTGGAGATAGTAATAAGGAAAAATCCCGCACACACACAGCGAAAGGCAGAGGACGCCAACAAAGCATCTCTTCTCTGGAGTTCCCATATCACTCCCTTCCTCATTCTTCTTACCAGCCTAACCTTCTATACAAACCCACTCTCTTTTCTTTCAAACTCATCTTTTTGAAGCAAAGAAGTAGAGAGAGGGTAAGAGGTCTTGATAAGGTGGCAATCTGCCACATTGGCCCGAGGCCCAGCTGGAGTCAGTGAAGGACTGTTAGCTGATCACAATCCCAGAGTAGAGAGAGAAAAGGTTGTGTTTTGTTTGTTTGTTTGTTTGTTTACTGCAGGTGGCAATTTCAAAGTTCACACTCTTTAAAGTGCCTGGCTGCCTTTCTCAAATTTTTTTTTTATTCAAAAGTTTCTGCAAAAAGAAAATCTAAATTATTATAGTTCTAAGAGTATTACGAGCTCTTTAGACGTTTGAATCCTTATGTATGTTTGCTGTGGGTCCTGAAAAAAAAAAAAAGCTCACTCAATTCTCTCTTTCATTTTCCTCTCTTGAAATAATTGGAGACAGGCTTAAATCAATGACCACGTCTAAAATCCAGACCTAGATTGTACTGGGACATTTAATACTATGACATAGACTGTCAGAGAGTTAGATAATGATTGATTATAGAAAGACTTAAGAGACGTCCTCTAGGTCTTGATTTATATAACTGTGTACACCTTCTGGCCTGAAACACTTCCTTGCATGCGAGATGTAACCAAGGATGAACAAAGTTGTCTGTCTTCATGATGTGGAACCTCTGTGTGAGGTCAGACCATCCATCAGTTGAGTAACATATAGCTGTTGAGTGCTTGCGTGCTTGCTTAGTCATGTCAGATTATTTGTAATCCTATGGACTGTAGCCCACCATGCTCCTCTGTCCATGAGATTCTCCAGGCAAGAATACTGGAGTGGGTTGCCATTCCCTTCTCCAGGGGATCTTCCCAACCCAGGCAGAGATTGAACCCAGGTCTCTTACGTCTCCCACACTGGCAGGGGGGTTCTTTACCACTAGCACCACTTGAGAAACCCGCTGAATGCCTACTATGGGCTAAAATGACCATTATTCTGTAGGTCACCGTTTCACATGTTGCACACTTATTCTTTGAAACAGTACATATTATGTTTTTACAGCAGAAATTCTGGTTTGCTTTGGAAATTTTTCTTACAATTTTAAATACAGCTTAACCCCGATATGCCTAACAAAAATATCATCTAAGATCTGTACAATAAAGTCACCTATAATAAAACCAGTAATATAATAAAAATAATTACCCTTTTTAGATATTACTAAAATATAACCAGATATTCTTCTTAAATCAGATTGTAGAGTAGATAGATAAAGCAAAAGTCTCTCTCCTGTCCGCTGAATTCAATGAGAAAAATGTGAAAAATAATTTCATGAAAGATTTCCTTTTTTGAGGGGGAGGATGGCATTTGTTTACAGATGTTATCTCAAGAGCCAGTGTGTGTACCTTCAACTGCTTTCTAATATAAATTAATGACAGCATCCGCTTCTGTGGCAGGACTATAACACTGTTTCTAAGTACACATTTGCCACTGTTTCACGGTGGTTGTAGTTATATATTGCTGTGTAACGACCTCTCTGCTCCCCCAATTTATTATAGTCACTCACAAGTCTGTGAGTTGTAGGGGTTCTCTGTGGGTATCCTGCCTGAGAGCTCTTATGTTTAATATTTGTCTTCCAATAGTCCCTGGGGTTGGTATCATGCAAAATCTCTGTGGGGCTGGATGGCTTCTCAGCATCCATATAGGTCTCCTGTGTGGAATCTGGGTTTCTCACAGTCTCGTGGCCGAGATCCCAGAGGAGGCAAACAAAAAGGAGTGGAAGACTTTAAATCACATGAGGTTGCATATCCTGCTGGTGAAAGCGGTCACAGACCTTTCTGTCTTCATGGGGAGAGGAGATAAATCCCTAGTCTTGATGGAAGGAAGGCCGGATAATCTGTGGTCAGCTTACATTCAACATACAGTTTAGCTGAGCACCGGTTTGAATCTGGCACTTTCTAAACTACTACATCTGCAGGTGCAGTGATGAAAACATCCCTAATGAGAAGGTTAGCTCTTCATCGGGACCCGAAACAGAGACGGGAGACAGTTGTAATGATCATCATCTTTCTCTTGACTTAGCTACTTTCTAACACATGCTTCTGTGTCCTTTTGCAAGTCAATTTAGACTGATTTTCTGGGTCATATTTCATGACACTCTTTAATAGGCATTTTACTGATGTCAAAGTACAGAGTTTCTACTGTGATTCCTGCTCTTCACATAAGAAGAAAGGCTTTTAAGGGAACAATGATACTTTGTTTTTGATTTAGACAATTAAACATAGTCAATCTAAGTCCTCTCATTACTGCTTCTGTAGACAAGATAATATATATATATTTTTACCCTTTATTAAGTGTCCACAACTTTTCCTGTTTAACTTTTTTTTCACAGTGGAACTTTCATTACATTAACCCTCATGAAAAAATAGGGCAGATTTTCAGTCAGTTTGGCAGATTCAGAAATAAAATGAACAAAAAACTCCCTTTACCAACTGTACTGATTAGGGTCATTTTTACCAGTGTTGACTAATGAGTTGTCAGTAGCCAAAGAATTTAATTCCAAATTACAACCCAAGTATGTATGGTGAATTAAAAGAAAATTTGTTGTTTGTAGAAAACACTGCTTTTAATTTTTATTTTCTTTCAAATACTCTAGGCCTGTCCTCCATGGAAAGACATAGATTCATAGAGCTGTGCATTTTTCTTTTGGCTCAGAATAAATGATGAGAAGAGCCATGATGACTTATTATGAGATGTATGCTTTGTAAGGGACACTGTTAACTACTATTAGCATATCTCTAAGGGAAATAATAAAGTCATAGAGGGCCCCGAAAGCCAATTATAGTGAGGTGGGTCATTTACAAGTGAGAACGTCTAACACAGAACAGGGGTTTACATTGGAATTAGTTACCAACTTTGTGTGTTCTAAAGTCTGGAGTGAACTTTCTGTGATTTCGTAAGACTGAGTGAATAAATATTTCAGGAAATAAAGTTTTGACTTAGAGTTTAAAAATGTATATTATAGTAATAATATATCACATTATTATATTACTAATATTATATAATACTAATATATTATAACACACAAAACATATACAATATATATTATATTTGCATATATAACATATATATATTTATATATATATATATATATATGTATATATAAAATATATAAAAAACTACTAATTCAGTTCCAGAACAGAATGGAATCTTTTGAGAGTTAGAAAGTTTTCTACTTTATGGAGTTTTCCAGAAGAAAACTTGGGAAGGGAATTATGAAACAATGTAAGCAAAATCCATCAACTGAATTAGGGGCCTATTTTTTTTTTTAAGGTTTTTTTGGATGTGGACCATTTTTAAAGTCTTTATTGAATTTGTTATAATATTGTTTCTGTTTTGCATTTTGGTTTTTTGTCAGAGAAACATGTGGGATCTTAACTCCCAGACCAGGGATACAAATCCCAACATGTCTGTATAACAGTTACAATGAAGTGATCAAAAGGGATACAGAGGGAGAGTGAGACCCTGCTACATCGATGTTCCTAAGAGGTTGGGATAAAATGCATCCTTGTGGACAAGTAAAGGGGAGGCCTAAGCAAAGAGAACAATCAAGGCTTCACTGCAATAGGAAAGGAGGCAAATTTTCCGTGTGGGTGTTTGTACCGAGGTATGGATATGGATCTTACAAAAAGTCTCTTCTAATTGGTTGCATTTTGTCCGTGAAGGAGCAAGGTCATCATCTGAGAGTGAGGCTGGGAAGAGGATGGGAGAAAACAAATACTGTAGGGAGAGAGGGTGCTTGCAGAACAGCATTATAAATCCACTTCAGATTACTGGCTAAGACCCGTCAGCACACTCCCGTTTTTCTACCATACAAAACTTGGGAGTGGATGCATAGAACAGGTGGAAACTTGCATCTTATTGCAGTTACTGGATTTCCAAATAAGTATATAATAAAGTAAGAGGTTGCTCAGATCATAAGGAATCTGCCCACAATGCAGGAGACCCAGGTTTGATCCCTGGGTCAGGGAGATCTCTTGGAGAAGGGAATGGCTACTCACTCCAGTATTCTTGCTGGGAAAAATCCACGAACAGAGGAGCCTGATGGGCTATAGTACACGAGATCACAAAGTCAGATACAACAGAGTGACTAACACTTTCACACACAAGAAAAATAAAGAAAAAAGTTAATTGAAGATGTAACATTAACTGTGAAATGTGAAAGTGTGAGAAGCTGAGGATCAGAATAAAAAGTGATGTGATCAGTAATGAATGTTTCATGAGCCCCAGTGGGGATGAAGGATGGTTGCTGGTAGGTACTGAATGAAGTGAACTGGAGAGGCAATAGGTTGAGTTTGAGATTGTAAATCGACTCTGATCACTGGCAATGAAAAGTTTTGGGTATGACCATGGCTCCGTTAGGGTGGAAGCAAGTTCATTTGAGGAGAGGAGGTCAAAGAAGTGAAGACTGTTATACTAGAAGCTGATGTGAATACTGGCATCGCCAAGGACTGAGTCAGGCAGAGTATAAGGGATAATAACTGCAATGCTAGAGCTAAAATCGTCAAGAAAGGGAGTGAATATCCTGAGTCCTGGATATCCTAGTTTATTCAGCAGCTTAAGATAATGGATGCTATATGAAGATCTTAAACTTTTGTTTTTGAAATGTTTTTAACGTGGACCATTTTTAAAAGTGTTTATTGAATTTGGTACAGTATTGCTTCTGTGTTACATTTTTGTTTTTTGGCCATGAGGCATGTCAGATCTTGTTTTCCTGACCAAGGGTTGAACTTGCACCCCCTTCATTGGAAGGCAAAGTCTTAACCACTGGAAGAGCAGGTAAGTGTCCCATCTTAAATTTAAAGCTGGCTTTAAGTGGCAGAGGAAGGAATCATCTAAAAAATTTATAGGGGCCAAGGAGCCCTGATCTTACCCATTTTCTATTACTGCACGATTTTCCTAGAAGTTAGAGTTGCTGCTGATATTCCCTAGAGGGAGAACTCAGAACATTCTAGCAATATTAAAAAAACACATAGGCTTCTCCATTGAATCTAATTTTAAGGGGAGAAAAAGAAAGCAACGTCCCCTTCCTATTTTCCCTCCTCCTCACATTTCAACCCCAACACACAGAGAAGACAACTGCCCCTCACAGAGCCGCCTATTGCTATGGGCAGGCTCGTTAGCTCTCGTCTTTCTTACATCCTGGCCCTGCTCCTGCCATCAGCACGTGTGGCTCAGATAGTATGGCAATGTTCTGAGGCACAATCTAATAGTGAGCCTTCCGCACTCGGAACTCATTTGGCGGTGAGGCTCATTATAAATAAGATCCTTTTATCAGTAGAATTGAAATTCCCATTACTTGTTACAGGTGCTTAAATAGCTACAGTTTAATTAACTAATGAGTATTTCTGAGGACAGTCAAACGGCATTTTCTAAATTGTGTTTTCACAAGCAGTCACCCGGGTAGCTCTGGGAACAAGCCGGGGAGGCTGTGGCGCGTTCAGCTGCCTGGTCCCAGCCCTGAGGGAGATGCCCTGGTACCTGAGACAGCTCTCTGGATTCATGTGCACCCCGAAAACTTTGACCTCTATCCCCATTTCACTAAACTGCCCTTTTGCAATATTTGTGCATTGCATTTTGACTTCAGATTTTACATGTTCTTCTCTGATTGGGGCATTATGAGATCATGCTAAGATTCTTTAGAGATTATTATGACAAATTTTTCTTAAACTGAGACGTTAGGAGCCATCAACCCATCTGAATACACGTTTAGTATTAGTTGAAAAGTGCCGAATTTCACCAAAAGATGCCAAAGTGTTCCAGAAAGGCTTCCAAGGATAAATATGAAGTGCTGTCTTTTTTATAGCTCTTGATAACAGCCCTCACTGTGAAAATAAAGGAAAGGGGGTTAATTTTAAGGGAATGAGAAAAACCTTATACAATGTTTATATCTACACGAAATAGTTCTCTTTGAGCTAGCCTTGGGAAACTTAAGCCAAACCTAAACTACCAGCTAAATAGTCCTCCTCACATCCCCGCCAGGCAGACTGGCCTTAAAGTGATTATATTACCCTGGAAGCTCCATGATTACTATGGGGAGAAAAATTCATGTGTATAAATGGGCACATATATTGACATGCTTGCATATGTAAGTGTCTCAGTTAATTGTTACTTATTTGTGTGTGATTATTTGCATACATCACTCACAAGTAATTTTCTAAAAGGCTGTACCACCTTGGTGGAAACAAGAATCATTGCTGAGTGTTAGTTCCTATGTTTATTCATTATATTGCTTTTATTTAGTTACCGCTAGATAAAACTAGGAACTTTTAGACCAGAGACCAATTGTTTGAGGACATGGGTCCAAGCTCTAAAGATGTGGGCTTCTAATCTCAAGACTGCACTTTCTCCTTGGCTACTTGCTTCCAGGGGCAAGTTTCAGGGCTCTTTGGGTTTTAAAGTACCCAGATTGTCAGTTAACATCAACACACTGCTATGTTCAAAATAGATAACCAGCAAGGACCTACTGGATAGCAAAGGGAACTCTGTTTAATATCCTGTAAAAACCTAAATGGGAAAACAATTTGAAAAAGAATAGATATGTGTGTATGTATAACAGAATCACTTTGCTATGTACCTGAAACTAACACATTAGCTATGCTCCAATATAAAACAAAAACTTAAAAACAGAGCAAAAACCAAAATCAAGGAAAAACATAACTAAATAACACACAAAAGTAGCCAGACTGTAAAAGAAATCCAAATCAATACAATAGCATTAGGAAGATTGTGACATTACTTTGCCACCAAACATCTGTATAGTCAAAGCTATGGTTTTTCCAGTAATCATGTATGGATATGAGAGTTGGACCATAAAGATGGCTGAGTGTTGAATAACTGATGGTTTTGGATTGTGGTGTTGGAGAAGACTCTTGAGAGTCCCTTGGACTGCAAGGAGATCAAACCAGTCAATCCTAAAAGAAATCAACCCTGAATATTCATTGGAAAGACTGATGCTAAAGCTGAAGCTCCAATATTTTGGCCACTTGATGCCAAGAACTGACTCACTGAAAAAGACTCTGATGCTGGAAAAGGTTGAGGGCAGGAAGAGAAGGGGGTGATAGAGGATAAGATGGTTGGATGGCATCATCGACTCAGTGGACATACATTTGAGCACTCAGGGAGATAGTGAAGGACAGGGAAGCCTGGTGTGCTACAGTTCATGGGGTTGCAAAGAGCTGGACATAGCTTAGTGACTGAACAGCAACAAGGAACTACATTGACTGTACTGAGCACAAAAGAAGAGTTTGCAAACTAAGAGTCTTCAAATCCAAAACTAACATGAAGTCCAGAAGGATGACATCACAAGAATGGCTCATAAGTGAGGATGCAGAAGTTGTTAAACTTTTGCAATGATTGATTATTACTGTGGGGGTTTCCAGATGGAAGAGGGATAATTATCTTGCATCATTTTAGAATAATTATGTTTCTTTTAAGAGATATTTTCAAGAAATAACCTAAGTTAAGTTTTGCTTGTGTTCATGAAATAAGCAAGATTTAAGTTTTCCTTACTTGGGTTACACGGTTCTGTCTGTCTGAGGGATTTTCGAACTTTCTTCTATTTTATTTTAACAACATTGAGCTGCATTGGCTAGAGTACCAGTGCTGCCACCGATTAGATTTCTAGTCACTTAAGTTTCACTTTTTATCAGCTGTCGGAAGCTTCTTGAGCTACACAGAAACTTCTGGAGTTACACGGATTGTTCTTGACATTGACATTCAGTCTGTGTGGACTCATGGCCAGGGCTAGTGTGCCCGCACCACTCTCTCTTTCAGGGATTCTACTGCTTCCTGTTTCCTCCTGTACACTGGGAGGGTTTTTCCATGCATCTCTGCTTTGGGTCCTGGAAGGGATGTTCCCTTTTAGGACATCCTGGGTTTCAGCTGGAGTGTCATTTCTGAGAGTTTTTCCCTAGGAGAAACCAGGACCCACACATTTGCCACTGGAAGTGATCTTTCCTTCTCACACTTTTCACCTGTTTGTTAAAAATCCATACATTTACGTCTTGGAACCAGATTTACCTGAAATTGGACAGAAAGGGAACACACATGCAGATAAAACTTCTAACTAGACAAGAGAGATTCTTGCATCATCAGAGACTTCGTTTACAATAGCATCAGTATTAGAATATTTTGCCCAGAAACCTTTTTACGAAGGATTCCTTTACTCCAGAAAGAAATACAGAAGGTTGTCTAGAACTACTGTTCAATGTTGGATTAAATACTATAGTAGAGTATTTTAAGTCAAATAATAAAAAAACTTCACAAATATCTAGACTTGTTGACTTTTAATCTTCCCTATTTGTTATATTTTATTTTATTTTTTTACTTTATTTTACTTTACAATACTCTATTGGCTTTGCCATACATCGACATGAATCCACCACAGGTGTACACGAGCTCCCAACCCTGAATCCCCCTCCCACCTCCCACCCCACAACGTCTCTCTGGATCATCCCCGTGC
>SJYV01038749.1:619900-810219 GCA_006410875.1 Neotragus pygmaeus | reverse complement strand
TAAATTCCATATATATGTGTCAGTATACTGTATTGGTGTTTTTCCTTCTGGCTTACTTCACTCTGTATAATAGGCTCCAGTTTCATCCATCTGATTAGAACTGATTCAAATGTGTTCTTTTTAATGGCTGAGTAATACTCCATTGTGTATGTGTACCTCAGCTTTCTTATCCATTCATCTGCTGATGGACATCTAGGTTGTTTCCATGTCCTGGCTATTATAAACAGTGCTGCAATGAACATTGGGGTACACGTGTCTCTTTCAATTCTGGTTTCCTCGGTGTGTATGCCCAGCAGTGGGATTGCTGGGTCATAAGGCGGTTTTAAGATTGTGGAGTAATAGGACAGGAGACCACTTTCTCCCCCACGAATTCATCAAAAGAACAATTCAACGCTGAGTAAATCCCACAAAACAACTTCTGAATGCTGGCAGAGGATATCAGGCAACCAGCAAAGCAGATCATTGGCTTCAAAAACAGGTAGTAAAAAATATATTTTAAAAGTACAGCTATTTTTAAATGGAATTAAATTTTTCATACTTTTTTTTTTAGCCTCACGTGATCTCTTTATTCATGAATCGTAGAACTTCACTGCATGCTATAAAGGAATTCCAGTACCAGAAGCACTTCAAAAATGGATTCAAATTCAAGGAACATATAATTTGCACATTTGGAATAAAAAGGCTCAGTTGAGAACATCCCTGTGAATATTTAAAACTATGTTGAAAATAATTTTGAGATAACATGGATAACAGAGGTGCCACAACTGAGTGTCTCTATTTCCTTTTTCTAGTATACATACTATAATATTAAACCTTGTAGGTGGTTATATCTACCGAGGTTTGCTTACAGCCAAAAGCAGAGATGAAGAGAATTTCATAACCCTATACTGAAAGTAAAAGAAAGTGAAGTCGCTCAGTCATGTCCGACTCTTTGCGACTCTGTGGACTGTAGCCCACCAGGCCCCTCCGTCCATGGGATTCTCCAAGCAAGAGTACTGAAGTGAGTTTCCTCCACTGTTGCAAATACTTTATATATACCAATGTCTTTCAACTCTAAAAGGTAAGAAGAATTATAATCTAGGAAGGTTAGATGTAACCTAATGATATATACTTGTATCATGAATCCAGTCTCTAAACTGGAGACTAATGATCCAAACAGACTAATGATTTAACTCTGCTTATTCTATACAATACATTTCAAACAGAATAACTGGGCATCTAGTATTAAAATACTGGTATAAAATCAGCATTTGCCCCTTTTGGGAAATCCTCGCAAAATATCAAGGAAGATCAGAAATAAAAATGTAAATGTGGACTCAGTGAAACATGGAGAAAGCTGAATATATGAGCTACAAGATAAGATAAATGGCTTCCCTAGGTAGTTGAAACCAAACAGAAAAACAGAAGGAGCAAATTTGGAATGTACATCTGTATTTGCAGAGCTCAGACAGAGCCAGCACACTCTACTTCCACAGGTGGGGAGCATCCCCAAGGGCCCAAGAGAGAGCTCTCCTCTTCAAGAGTAGAAATGAGATGCTTAGGGTTCAGGGAAGACCTTTCCTAGACCTACTTTAATTCTTTAAATCAGAGGATGGAGGGTGAATAAGGTTTTCCACAGATAAGCTAAATGTGTTGGAATTAGCCTCTCTAAGTGTCAGGGGAAAGAAAGAGGCTTTGCCTAGAAAACAACCTTTTACCACCATCTCTCTTGACAGGGAAAAATGAAAGACTGAAATAACTAACATGCATAAATATGCATATCTCCCAGGTTTGAATACTGCCTTACTGTAATCTCCTATATTCTGCCTCCTAAAAAAATAAAATTGCTTTAAGAAAATATCACTTCCTAAATATAAGAGAGGTGAAAAGATCTAGTGTAGGAAATCCCTCCATCCCTTCAAAATTATTAACCCATTTAAAAAAAAAAAAGACAAAACAACAATTAAAAAAAAAAGGACCAGAGAGAAAAGCTGGGAGTGTTAGACTTATTTTAGTAACTGTATCTGGCCTGTCTTAGCTTTTCCTCTGCCATTAGTCTACAGAATGACCAATGACTCAAGAACCTTCTTATTCAGGATTTTCACTTTAAAATGCTTTTGGCATAGTGCTTCAATTCAGGAAATGATCTCATTTGGCAAGTTTTGGAGCATTTAAAATTCTGTACATATTTCTCATATTTTACAAAACTTAGCAAATTTTGGTGTGCATACCTGAAAGCAAGAGGTTATCCTGTGGAGTTGTAGATGATTTATTTTTCAGTAATACAAACATGATGTGGTTCAGGGAAGTTCCTGACCTATTACTGTAGAATAAAGTTTATGTCAGCATTTCTCATTTATATGTGTATGTATCTAAAGATAAAAGTATAAATAATGGATATGTATCTGAAGCCTGGGTACCTCTAAAGATATTCAGAATATGATTGAGGGGAAACCCAAGTCCCAGGACGTATCTTTTCCAGTGATGCTTGGGTGTGGGTTAAGAGGTTATAACTTCTGCTCTTTTGGTTACTGAGGTTAAGAGGATATAACTTCTGCTACTCCTGTAAGTAGCAAAGATACTCCATGCTATAGCAAGGAGCATTTGCTACATTAAGAATCAAATGTGTGAAAGTTCCAGTTTAGTTCTAGCGTCTCCACTAAACTTCCTTCCATTATTGAAAGCACCCTAAGCCTCTTGGTTGGTTCTGGACCAGCCAGCACTATGTGTTGCTGTTACCACTCTTCCTTGGCCACCCTCTTTCCTTACCTGTTCAGGACAACCACGTAATTTTTACCTCTGTCAGAAAGAAACTGTTCATACCCTACACTAACCTTGAGAGACTTTCCTGGAGAACCCGGCCTTAAATTTTGATAGCTGATAGTTCATATTTAAAAAGAAAAAATAAAGACTGTCATGTAGCCTACATTGTTTCAGATTTAAAATCACACCTGAAATAATACATCTTTCCCCCAAATTAAATAGGTTCAGAAAGCAGAGTTGTTTTTGCCTGAACCTACTAACAAGCAAAATATAAAAGGGCAGATATTTCTACTAATAGCGGGTATAATTTTAAGTTTGTCCATAATTTTGTAACATTTAGGGGAAAAAAGAGGCTTCTTGACCTCTATGGAAATCGCTCTAAAATCATACATCGAGGTGATACTGAGATGCGTTGCTGCTGGAATAGTGATTGATTACTGGGAGCACCTTGACTGGCTGGTTCTGGCTTGAGGTCTTTCCTGAGGTGCAATGAAGCTGTCAGCTGGGAATGTAGTTGTCTGAAGACTTCCAGACTCATGTGGTTTTGGCAGGTCTCGGTTCCTGTCTGGCCATAGGCTGGAGACCTCATTTTCTTGCCACATGGGCCTCTCCATAGGCCGCCTGGGTGTCCTGAAGTCATGGCAGCTGGCTTCCCGAGAGTGAGATATCCAAGAGACAGAGAGAAAGAAATCTAAGATGGAATCTACAGTCTTTGATAATCTAACATTAGAAGGTGTTACTCACCTAATATCTGAAGGGGTCACTGAGCCCAAGCTCATACTGCTTGGCACACAACCGGCCAATAAATTGAGAGAGAAGCTGTTGAGCCAAGGAAGAGCTGCTTTATTTGGAATGCCAGAAGACTGAGAGATAGTGGACTCACGTCTCAAGAACTCGTGCCTGAATTACACCTCAGGCTTCTTTGATACTAAGAGGGAAAGGGGGGTGGCTGGTTGTTGCAACCTTCTTCGGGGTCAGATGCGTTTGTTCTTGCATCTGTCCATGTAGGAGATCTGTCCATGTAGGAGATCTGTCCATATAAGTTCCTGTAACTTCTCTAAGAAGAAGAATGTTATTCTCTGTTCTGCATCTTTACGTGGCTGGGAAAGCGTTACACTTTTACAAGTCAGAGCTTTCAGGATGAGTTCTCCTGTCTGTTTAAGGCTATAAGCAACATTTCTAACTTGTAGCCGAAGCTGCAGAATACCAAGGTTAAAGTAGAAGGAACAGACCCAGTATGGAGTAAGATTTGTTCTTCTCTATTATAATACAAAAGGACATGCCATCACTTCTGCCATGTGTGTGGTAAGTGACCATTTTACAGTTTCAATATGCTTGAAAATTGTAAAATGTAGTAAAAATATTTAGAAAGAGATGTTTTCAGTATTCAGTTTTCAGTATCCCCTTTGTACCGTACTTAATTAACTATATGTAATTTCTTTTTTAAGAGCAGTTATTTTAGCTATCTGTTCGTTGCTCTGCTGGGTCTTCGTCGCTGTGTGGGCTCCTCCCTGGCTGTGCTGTGCAGGCGTCTCCCTGCAGTGGCCTCTCTGGTTGTGGGGTTCAGGCTCTAGGGCACACGGGCTTCAGTAGCTGTGCAACGTGGGCTCGGTAGTTCTGGCTCCTGGGCTCTAGAGCACAAGCTCAGTAGCTGTGGTGCACGGGCTTCGTTGCTCTGCGGTAGGTGGGATCCTCCCAGATCAGGGATCAAACCTGTGTTTCCTGCATTGGTAGGCCGATTCTTTACCACTGAGCCACCAGGGAAGCCCTTACAATTTCATTTTTAACAACGGCTGTGTTTAACAACTAACTTACACACTTTCTAAAAATTTAACAACTCCCATGAGTTGGTGTGAACCCATCCCACACACCCCAAATTCTTTTCCAAAGTGGGCACTCTCGATTCCAGGTCAGTTTTGATAGGTTCCTATTGTCTTTGGTTTGCCTTTTTAAATGTCTGATTTCTGCCAATATAACGGGAGTCAATGTGAGATTTCTGAATGAGGTCAGGCTTCAGTTCAGGAAATGTATGTAGGGCCCAATGCCTTATGAGTGTCAGAATAGCTATAGATGAATCTCTGTTTTACAATCTCCCAGCTTTGCAACGTTAGACAGTTTACTTAATGTTTTCCGAGCCTGAACCCTCATCTGGAATTTAGGGTTAAACACATACTCACACACACAAATACACCCCAACAAACAGGTCTATCCTCCCACTGGAATTGTGAGCACGAACTGAGACAATGCAGGTGGTCTCCCTTCTAAGTAATGAGGCTCTTATTCATTATCTTGTGTAATGCTGACAACAGCTCTATTTAGCAGGTATTAATAACTCTGCTCTATGCCAAAAGTCACAGGGGTTAAGTGACTTGCCCAAGGTCACTTAACTAATGAAGCTGCTCCATAAATATGAAGTCATGATGACAGTGTTGGCTCAAAAACAATAACCTTCCCTGAGANGTTGCAGTCCATGGGGTTACAGAATCAGACACGACTGAGTGACTAAACATTGCAGCAAAGAAAAGGTCCTGTTTGTCAAGAATCTTTTTTAATTTATTTATTTTTAATTGGAGGATGATTACTTTACAATATTCTATTGGTTTCTGCCCTACATCAACATGAATCAGCAATCACATACATGTTTCCAGGGATATATTTTCATGAAGCCCTTAGTTCAAATCTTATTCATTAATATGGAAACAGTCAAATATGACCCATCTTTAAAAAATGCTTACTTTGCTANTTTTTTAATTTATTTATTTTTAATTGGAGGATGATTACTTTACAATATTCTATTGGTTTCTGCCCTACATCAACATGAATCAGCAATCACATACATGTTTCCAGGGATATATTTTCATGAAGCCCTTAGTTCAAATCTTATTCATTAATATGGAAACAGTCAAATATGACCCATCTTTAAAAAATGCTTACTTTGCTATACATCTGTCCACATCTAATAACTTATTTCTCCACTCTTGTTACTTCGTATTGTCATTAGGCCTATGTTCAAATTTTACTGGAAACACTTTATGTGTCCCATTCTCTCTTCTACTTGAGCATCCATTTTTATCATTTAATTGGCAACACTGAGCCTTACCTTACTGAGGTCAGTTGTTTACTTCTCTTTTGCGTGCCTGCTCAGTAGCTCAGTGGTGTCCGTCTCTTTGCGAGCCTGTGGACTGCAGCCCACCAGGCCCCTCTGTCCATGGGGAGCAAGAATCCTGAAGTGGGTTGCCACGCCCTCCTCTGGGGGATCTTCCTAACCCAGGGATCGAATCTGTGTGTCTTAAGTCTCCTGCATTGCCAAGCAGGTTCTTTACCACTAGCGCCATCTGCAAAGCCCTTGCCCCTCTTTTAGTCCTAAGTAAATGCATTTTTTTATGAATTAGGGTTTCCTGAGTGGTGCTAGTGATAAAGGATCAACTGTCAATTCAAGAAATGCAAGGTTCAATCTCTGGGTTGGGAAGATCCCCTGAANTGTCCATGTAGGAGATCTGTCCATGTAGGAGATCTGTCCATATAAGTTCCTGTAACTTCTCTAAGAAGAAGAATGTTATTCTCTGTTCTGCATCTTTACGTGGCTGGGAAAGCGTTACACTTTTACAAGTCAGAGCTTTCAGGATGAGTTCTCCTGTCTGTTTAAGGCTATAAGCAACATTTCTAACTTGTAGCCGAAGCTGCAGAATACCAAGGTTAAAGTAGAAGGAACAGACCCAGTATGGAGTAAGATTTGTTCTTCTCTATTATAATACAAAAGGACATGCCATCACTTCTGCCATGTGTGTGGTAAGTGACCATTTTACAGTTTCAATATGCTTGAAAATTGTAAAATGTAGTAAAAATATTTAGAAAGAGATGTTTTCAGTATTCAGTTTTCAGTATCCCCTTTGTACCGTACTTAATTAACTATATGTAATTTCTTTTTTAAGAGCAGTTATTTTAGCTATCTGTTCGTTGCTCTGCTGGGTCTTCGTCGCTGTGTGGGCTCCTCCCTGGCTGTGCTGTGCAGGCGTCTCCCTGCAGTGGCCTCTCTGGTTGTGGGGTTCAGGCTCTAGGGCACACGGGCTTCAGTAGCTGTGCAACGTGGGCTCGGTAGTTCTGGCTCCTGGGCTCTAGAGCACAAGCTCAGTAGCTGTGGTGCACGGGCTTCGTTGCTCTGCGGTAGGTGGGATCCTCCCAGATCAGGGATCAAACCTGTGTTTCCTGCATTGGTAGGCCGATTCTTTACCACTGAGCCACCAGGGAAGCCCTTACAATTTCATTTTTAACAACGGCTGTGTTTAACAACTAACTTACACACTTTCTAAAAATTTAACAACTCCCATGAGTTGGTGTGAACCCATCCCACACACCCCAAATTCTTTTCCAAAGTGGGCACTCTCGATTCCAGGTCAGTTTTGATAGGTTCCTATTGTCTTTGGTTTGCCTTTTTAAATGTCTGATTTCTGCCAATATAACGGGAGTCAATGTGAGATTTCTGAATGAGGTCAGGCTTCAGTTCAGGAAATGTATGTAGGGCCCAATGCCTTATGAGTGTCAGAATAGCTATAGATGAATCTCTGTTTTACAATCTCCCAGCTTTGCAACGTTAGACAGTTTACTTAATGTTTTCCGAGCCTGAACCCTCATCTGGAATTTAGGGTTAAACACATACTCACACACACAAATACACCCCAACAAACAGGTCTATCCTCCCACTGGAATTGTGAGCACGAACTGAGACAATGCAGGTGGTCTCCCTTCTAAGTAATGAGGCTCTTATTCATTATCTTGTGTAATGCTGACAACAGCTCTATTTAGCAGGTATTAATAACTCTGCTCTATGCCAAAAGTCACAGGGGTTAAGTGACTTGCCCAAGGTCACTTAACTAATGAAGCTGCTCCATAAATATGAAGTCATGATGACAGTGTTGGCTCAAAAACAATAACCTTCCCTGAGAACTGAAATCAATGGACAGACTTTAATTATATAGGGAACAAGTTATTGCGAGGCTTAAATACAAACAAGGCTTTTTCAGCATCCTCCCTTTATCAGGGAGGTCCCTTGGGCAGATAGAAACTCCGTCTTAAT
Organism: Neotragus pygmaeus; assembly: GCA_006410875.1. Taxonomy (NCBI): domain Eukaryota; kingdom Metazoa; phylum Chordata; class Mammalia; order Artiodactyla; family Bovidae; genus Neotragus; species Neotragus pygmaeus. Next base: position 802,403 of record SJYV01038749.1, on the reverse strand, counting down.
TAAATGAAAAATCCTACACCAGCAAATAGTGTCTGTGCTGCTCCTCATTTAGACATTGCGACGAGCGGCGAGATTGCCTCTGTACTCACCACACAGGTGAGGGGGGATTACAGGCCAGAGGTCTCTGGATGTCACGGCCTCCCCAATTACATGACAGATATGTTTCCATTGACACCCCGTCGGGGACAGGATCTGTTGTTATTTCAAGCTCACTGAATTTCAAAGAGAAAGCAGTGTGTTAACTGGGAGAGGTGGGATGGAGAGAGAGATGGGAGGGGAGGTTCAAGAGGGAGGGGGCATACGTATAACTATGGCTGATCCATGTTGATGTATGGCAGAACCAAGACAATAATGTAAAGTAATTATCCTCCAACTAAAAATAAATTTAAAAAATATGTAGTGTAGGAAGGGGTGTTTTCCAGCAAAAAAAAAAAAAAAAAAAGATGGACTTATGTGGTGTGTGCCGCATGAGCAAATGGGAGAGGCTTTTCCAGTATCTACTAGGTGGGTCCTAGTTGTGAGAAGTTAGCCTCATATTAGTGATAAATCTGGGAGTGTGGGAACACCAGGAAGGTACTTCTTAAGTACAATTGTTATCTATCTGTAAACCAGCACCCCCCCGCCAAAAAAAAAGGTTTTGTTTTTCAGTTGCAGCCTAGAAATGGTTCTAGAATCTTCGGAAATAGAACGCAATGCATAGAGTCAAATGAAAAAGAGCCAGAGTTTCAGAAGAGCTAAAGAGCCTACATGAAGACACCCCAAACGGCTTTTCTTGAACTTTCCATACACAAAGGGGCAAACTAGCAATGACATTTGACGTCCAAATATTCCTCATGACAGTGTGTTTCCAGATGAACTGCAAGTCTCAAGGCATTCTTTTCTTCCAAAGTTCATACAGTCACTTAGCAATCTAGACAGTGTAGTAGGTGAAGAAACATACAACTAGATCAGAGAAACAGAATAGAAAGCTCAGAAATAGGCTCATATAAATAGTCACAGATTTTTGACAGAGAAGCAAAGGCAACAGCATGAAGCAAAGATAGACTTTTTAACAAATGGTGCTAAAACAACTGGACATCCACAGGAAAAAAAAGAATCTCGACACACATACTTTACATCTTTCACAAACAGGTCAAACCTAACTGTAAACCCCCCAGAGGGTAATACAGGAGAAAGCCTAGATGATCTCAGATGTGGCAATAACTTTTTAGATACAGGACCAAAATATGATTCATGAAAGAAATAATTGATAAGCTAGACTTCATTAAAATTAAAAATGTCTGCTCCGTGAAAGGCAATGTCAAGGAAGCCACAGACTCAGAGAAAATATTTGCAAAAAACATCTGATAAAGGACTGCTATCCAAAATATACAAAGAACACTTAAAATTCAAGAAGAAGCAAGCAATCGGATTTTAAAATGAGTCAAATACCTTAAGAGACACCTCACCAAAGAAGATATACAGAGAGCAAATAAGCATATGAAAAGATGCTCCACATCCTATATCAACAGGGAAATGCAAATTAAATTAACCATGAGATACCACCGTATGCTTATTAGAACAGCTGAAATCCAAAACACTAGTAACATCAAATTCTGGAAAAGATGTGGAGTGACAGGACCTCCCCTTCATTGCTGATGGAAATGCAAACTGGTCCAGCCACTTTAGAAGGCAGTTTCTCTGTTTCCTAAGAAAACCAAACTTACTTTTATGACATGATCCAGTTGTGCAGCTTGGTATTTACCCAGAGTAGTTGACAACATTGTTGTTAGTGTTGTTTAGTTGCTAAGTCATGTCTAATTCTTTTCTGACCCCAAGGACTGCAGCCCACCAGGTTTCTCTGTCCATGAGATTCTCCAGGCAAGAATACTGGAGTGGGTTGCCATTTCCTCCTTCAGGGGATCTTCCCAACCCAGGGATTGAACCAGCATCTCTTGTGCCTCCTGCTTGGCAGGTGGATTCTTTACCACTCAGCCACTTGGGAAGCCCATATGACAATTTACATATACCCCAAAAACCTGTACATGGATACAACTTTATTAGAAGTGCCTAAACCTGGAAGCAACCAAGATGTCTTTCAGTAGACAAACAGATTAAGTGCACCGTGGTACATCCAGACAACAGACTATTACTGAGAGCTAAAAAGAAGTAGGCTATGAAGCCACAAAAAGACATGAAGGAAACTTGAATGCATTTTACTAAGCGACAGATATTAACATGAAAAGACTATTTTCTGAATGGCTTCAACCATATGATATTTTTTAAAAGGCAAAACTATAGGAATAGTAAAATTGCCAGCGGTTGCTAGTTGTCAGGGGAGAAAGGACAGGATGAACAGGCAGGGCACAGGGGAAGTGAAACTACCGTGTATGATCCTATAACGCTGGCACAAGTGTGATACACGTCAGTATGTCTCTGTCTAAACCCACGGAAAGTACAGCCTCATGAGGGAACCACAGGCAACTGTGGACTTGGGAGGATTATGACGTATGCATTTGTGGGGCAGTAGATATATGAGAAACTGCTGTACCTCCTCCTCAATTCTCCATGAACCTAAAACTGTTCTAAAGATACAGTCTTAACTGAAAAAATTAGGGAACAGATAAATAATGCAAATTAACAAAACAGCCACCAAGTAGCACACTGCCCAGTAAAATGAAAGCTTGTCTAGAAGAGGAATTTGCTGTTTGTTATCTGAGGATTTAGTGAGCTCCTGACACTGGAGGCTGCCACGTACATATTGATCAGAGACTGTCTGCTTCTTGAAAAGGGCACTTATCCATCTGGGAGAAACGTGGACCACGTGACATTCAAATAATAGTTCCAGTGCTCAGATACCAAGAACAAACACACAGGAAAATATGGCAGAAGCCTTGTAACATAGAAAGGACATTGCAACATATTTAAAGTGTGATCACATACTATGTGAGGCCCCACAAGCTGCTGCTAACATCTGAATAGAGCAGTCATACACAAATAAACAAATAAGTGAGCAAAATATAAAATTTGATATGGCAACTAAATACATGCTGAAAGGAAGGTCGAAGTAACATTGACTCTGAGGTTGCAGTTGGGTTCCTTTGAGAGATAGCTGTGTTAAAATACAATTGTGCACTGAATGATTTATATATATATATGTGTGTGTGTGTGTGTCCCATTGTTCCACTTGTTGACAATGATGTCCCTTTATTTTTGTTAATTGATTCCCTACCACAGAACCCAGAAAAGTTATCAATAAAGGTTTGTGAACAAATGAGACCACAGACAACCAAAATATCTAAAGTCAGCACTAAATAAGCCATGGCTCTTTTGCCAAGAATGACAAAGTATTTTGCTCAAGTTGGCCTTTGTGTTCACTCTTCGGCTGATTTGTTCCTGCTCCTCATTGCAGTGAAGACACTGCTTCTTTGGGCATGTGTGGTGGTGCAGTTATTGGGGAGGCACATGGCCAGCTGGGCTGGCTTGTCTACCAGATGAGGATGCAGTAAACAAGTCCTCCACTGAAGCCCTTCAGTATCTGAAGATCTCAGGCAGATTTTTTTTTCAAGAAATCAGAAAGTTTTGAGCATTTAATGTGATAGTAGTTCTTTGCTCTCTATTACCTGTACCACACGCATATCAGGGTTTAAACAGGCAGTACGATATTCCTGAGTGTTTGACCTTCATTTAACATTCATTTTTAGGGGGTCAACAATGCATCAAATATGAATGTTATGAGTCTGTTTCTATCGGGAAATGAATGAACTATATTCACTCAAGTTAAAGCCAAGACAGAAAAATGCCCTTAGAGAGAATCAGACCAGACACCATGAATTCAGAGGAGGAAAAGATTGCTTCTGGTTGAAGAGCACCAGGTTAACAGTTTAGAAGAGTAAGTGATGTTTCACTGAGCTTTGAAAATAGGTAGATCCAAAGCAGGCAGGAATCGCTGTGAGGGCCGAGTGCAGAGAAGGGCATGAAGCGAGGGTGTGCATGTTCACACATGCACACAGACATGCCCACACCCACAAACGCAGAGGGAGCGCTGAATCTTTGAGCATTCACACAGCGCTTTTTGTCCTGTCCCCCTGAAGAGTTACAACAGATGCTTGTAACCCAGACCACCCTCAACTGACCCACTTTGGCTACAATGCCAGAAAACAATAGCAAACTATTTTAGTGATATGTTTCTCATCTCATTAACTCTAGCGAAGAGCCTGTGTCAAAGTTTTAGTTTCAGAACTTGTAAAGATTCTCTTTCCCTGAGTATTTCTAACAGACATTCAGCCCCCTACACACACACACACACACACACACACACACACACAGCATAAACCATGCTGAGAACTCAATGGCTGCCACAGAGAAGGAAGATGTGGGTCTGGTACCTTCCATTCAAATATCTTGACCCAACTGGCATCAAAGGAACTTGAGACGTACTGTCTCACGCTTGAGGCTCTTTCCTATAAGCTTTGACTCACAATCAGTATTTAGGATCTTACCACCCTTCTCAACTGTTGGTACTGACAAAAGAGTAAAAAGTATCAGTCAGGTGAATGAGAACCACAGTATTTGAAAGTGAACATGGGAAAGAAAGCTCCACATTTCACCTGTGATTATCAGTTGAGCACCAAGAGGGATGTACCAGCAACAGTTGCTGGAGCATCCAAATGTATGAAATGTGTACATCAAAGCACCCCATGAGGAGAGCTCTGCTGAGTGGTTGCTTAGCGTGTGACAGAGATGCTCAGGGATGGCTGGAGACGCCTGATCTCCTGATTACTTGAAGATGACCCCAGATAGTAGTTATCTGATGAAGAGCAGAGAGAGATGGGAAGTAATAGTAATTACGGTGATCACCAGGCCACTGTCTGCTACCTCCAGACAGGCAGTATTTCAGTGGAGACAGTGTATCAACAGTTAGAAGTAATTTAAATTTAAATGTCTATGGTACTGGTTCTTTCTCCAAGGGCAAATGCAGTTAGTATTAAAGGGACAGCCATGAGCTGCTAACAAGACGTTCTCTGTTTATAGGCTCTCTTGATCATGTCGTCTTGAGTTTGAAACCAGGAAGAAGATGGCTATTTATTATTAGTATTTTGACTCTATTGATTTCTCTCCATGCACTTTGGGGATTAACAGCTCTGCTTTGGCTTAATAACATGAACTCACATTTCTTCCTGTGTTCATGCTGTTGACTGCCCTCCCATCCCCAGCCCTGTGGATCAGAGAAGGGCTCTGGGATTGACACAGCATGTTTGTGTACTCTCATCAGTTACAAAGCCAGCAGGAAAGTGTACCAGGTATAGTGGATATTAAAGATGCCCTTACAGGAACCAAGGAGAGGTAATCTAACAAATGTAGAAAGATTTGAAGTGATTTCAGTCTTACACAGTCCTGCTACATTGTAACTTTTTTAGATATATCCAACAATAATCTTGCAGAAGGCAATGGCACCCCACTCCAGTACTCCTGTCTGGAAAATGCCATGGATGGAGGAGCCTGGAAGGCTGCAGTCCATGGGGTCGCTGAGGGTCGGACACGACTGAGTGACTTCACTTTCACTTTTCACTTTCATGCATTGGAGAAGGAAGTGGTAACCCACTCCAGTGTTCTTGCCTGGAGAATCTAAGGGACGGGGGAGCCTGGTGGGCTGCTGTCTATGGGGTCACACAGAGTCGGACACAACTGAAGTGATTTAGCAGCAGCAACAATAATCTTAAAAATCTAGGAAATAGTATTATTCAGATCATAATACATTTCGATTGGACAAGAATGCTATACTATTTGCTTGTTCACAGTGACATATAATCCTTGTCTTGTCCTTTGCTAAACAATCATTATGTCTTAGTGCCTGTATCATTTATACCTTGATACATTGCAAACATCTACACTCAGAATTCCCCCCACCACTCTCCTTAACCAAACTCAAAATAACTCTAGGAGATGGATAAACCGTCATCAGAAGACAATGAGAACACATTAATAGTAACTGACAATTTGTCAGCAATTGAATCAACCCACCACATTTTTATGTGTTGAATAGATTGTGCTTTCTCTTCCTCATCAGCGTTAGAAGTGGGATACTAATATTCGCTTTTACAGACAGGGAGTCCAAAGCTCAGAGAAGATTAAGTGAGCAAGGTCAGAGAGATTGGGATGAGAACTTGAATCCAGACCAACTAGACACAACAGACTCCTTCTTTATGCTACATCATGTGGCTTCTCTTGTACTTTTCTCATGCACAGATTACATATCTCCATCTACCAATTGAAGTCTACACCAAGTGTTGAATCAGCACACTTTGAGAATGCAGATATGGAAATCTCATGATCTCTGCCCTCGTGGACGTTGTGACCTGGCAGAACTAATTACACCCAAGGCAGTTATAAGTGTCTGAAGAGGAGACTAGACTAAGTATGACACAAGCTTCAGGAGGACATTTGTCAGTCTGGTTTCAGAAACCACAGGTGGCTTTTGAAAGAAGGCCACTGTGGTAATTCAATTCTGGCCTATTATCTTGGATATTGTTAACAGTGAAGTGAATTTGGACAGGTACCCAGTAGTTTTATTTTTTCGATAAAGACAAACATGAGAACTTTTTTTAATGTTTGTATTTTTTGTGTTATTTTCAGATCATCATTCCAAGATGGTCTGAGCATAATGTTGCAAGTGAGCTTACTAGCTCCTTCTCATCTCTTAAATGCACACACATCTTCCGCCCAGAGGCCCCCTGATGGCAATCAGGTGCCTGCTTCCCCCTCTCAGAGTGCACTGACCCTTTCCTTTGGAACATCCTGACTTGTAACTGTATAATGAGTCATGATTTCATGCTCATTTAGAAAGAAACTCTGCTTACCTTGCTCACCACTGCATCTCCCTTGTCCCGGCTCAGTACTTGGTACATCCTAGGCTTTCATGATATAACTACTGAATGAATGAAGAATTGTATTAGAGTCTTACCTCTGAAGAGCTGACGAGGACTTGTGTCATATCATTAACTTGATGAATCTCGGTTTTCCTATCTGTAGAAAGAAAGAGAAACCATTTCTGACACACAGGGGTGTAAGGATCTCTTGTAATATTGAAAGCATTTTGTCTATGTTTAAGTGCTAAGCCAATATTTATTACTGAGTGTTTTCATTGTAGTTATAATTTGGAATGAACATGGAGCCAGGAGCATAAGCTGAAGCCAAAGTCAACACAGAGTGTAGAACGTGCTGCCCAGTCTCTGAAATGACACTGCAGATGCTTCTGGAAGATCTAAGCTAGAAAGCGCGAGGCGGCAGAGCTGTCAACAGAAACCTCTCATAACCCTGTGTTTTCACGCCATCATGGCTTCCCCCCAAATTATTTTCTAGGGCCATGACGAGTCCTAGTCTATGGGTTTGGGTAATTGCTTTTGCCCAATCTGAGCACAATCTGTTCCGCTACTTTTGAGTTATGCAAGGGTGAAGAAAATACAGCACAAGCTTGCAAGCTACATTAAAGAAATTCAAGATGTGCTTTGCACACAGATAAAACTTAAAAATGCCTGAAGTTTCAGTCAACTTTTACAAGGAAGAGTAGCAGGAGGAAAATTTGGAAACTATTAGTGGAAACATCCTGGAATACTTTGAAGGCAATGTGTGGTATTATGACATCATTCAAGTTGACTTCACAAAGTGAAGCTTGCCTCCCACCCTCACATCACAAAACACAGAAATAAGACTAGTCTTAGTTCTTCCCCCAAAGAGCCCCTCCTCCAAAGGAATGTTTACTGTGTTTTTACTTTTGCCTATCAAGGACAATGTAACTAAACCAATCACGCTTCTCTTCTTGCTCAAAGAAAAATGAAGAGTCCAGTTTTAATTATTTGCAAAAATTCTCACTCATTTACCTGAAAGTGTCTAAAGTTGTTATATTATTTATAATATCCATATTGGCCAGCATATATTATATTATATTTTTAGTTATATCATTTTGTTTTGACTTAATCCCGCTGTGATAAAAAATATCACAATGATACTTTTTGAAATACTTCATGATATATAGAGTGTTTTAAGAAAATGTAAAAAATCATCACAACCACAGAATGTTAAGCAAGTCAAATTTAGGTAAAAACTTGAATAAGTAGCAAGCTGGTGACAAAGATCTACTCTCAGGAAAAGTCATCAAGCTCTGACTGGGAAGAGGTGACAAATTCTGTGTCAGTTAAAGTGCCCAGGGCAAAGTCTCAGGAAGGCGAGATGTATCCACATATCTGAAGGTGTAACTAAAAAGGCTGTTATGTGAACAATTACAATAAATGAATAAAATGGACACCATCATAATCAATTCTCTGGGCCAGAGGAGTCCTTTATCAAAAAGCATTAACCATAGGAACAACAGCTCTATCCAGCTTAAAACACACAGATATACCATCGCCTAACAGAGGTACACAGTGGAAACAGTGTCAGACTTTATATTTTTGGGCTCCAAAATCACTGCAGATGGTGATTGAAGCCATGAAATTAGAAGACACTTACTCCTTGGAAGAAAAGTTACGACCAACCTAGATAGTATATTCAAAAGCAGAGACATTACTTTCCGACTATGGTCCGTCTAGTCAAGGCTATGGTTTTTCCTGTAGTCATGTATGGATGTGAGAGTTGGACTGTGAAGAAGGCTGAGCACTGAAGAATTGATGCTTTTGAACTGTGGTGTTGGAGAAGACTCTTGAGGGTCCCTTGGACTGCAAGGAGATCCAACTAGTCCATTCTGAAGGAGATCAGCCCTGGGATTTCTTTGGAAGGAATGATGCGAAAGCTGAAGCTCCAGTCTTTGGCCACCTCATGCGAAGAGTTGACTCATTGAAAAAGACTCTGATGCTGGGAGGGATTGGGGGCAGGAGGAGAAGGGGACGACAGAGGATGAGACGGCTGGATGGCATCATGGAGTCCATGGACATGAGTCTGAGTGAACTCCGAGAGATGGTAATGAACAGGGAGGCCTGGCGTGCTGCGATTCATGGTGTCACAAAGAGTTGGACATGACTGGGCAACTGAACTGAACAGAGGTACATACCAACGCCCTTAATTAATTTACATTGTAAAGACAATTAACAAGCCTGTTCCTCTCAAATATTGAAATTATGGAGTGCATGATTAAATTCCTGGGACTGTAGCACATAGGTATCTGTGACTAGATTCTGGAGGTAAATTCGTCTCAGTCACTGTCACTAAGTTGCCCTGTGCATAGATGTGTCTCACAAGTATCATAGAACAGACCAAATATTGGACAGTGAGTGGTTTGAGTGAAAATCTTCCTTCTCAGCAACATGTATGTGGATTTACTGTTATTAACTTGTGTCCCCAATCTCTAGCCTCACATGGGTCATGGTTGTGATCCATTTTTCTCATATTTTGTTTTCCCTTGTTGATTACAGTTTGTTGACTGTTGATATCTAGCATCCCTTCTTGAGTTAGCTGGGCTTTATTTCATCATTCTCTATATTTCCAGTTGTTCTTTTTTTCTCTTTTAGGATTGTCTCACCTTCCCTGTGGTTAGCTTCCTCTGAAAGTCCTGGTCTATATCAGTTCTCTTAACTTTGTTGGCAATTCTTCCAGGGTTTCTCAGAGTTCTTACATACTTTTGTAACTTGGAAAATTTTTAAAAATTTACCAAGGTAAAGAAATGTTCGCCCAACAATTCATAGCACATTTCACATTTTAATCTCTATTCATTTCAAAACAGTTGATGTATTGAACAAATTGAGTAACACTGAAATGCATGCAGTTCTTAGAGCCATTTCTTGTCATCTGTCAGTACCAGCATTTGATCACAGGAAGCTAGCATAGTTACTGGGCAGAATGATTATATAAAAACAATGTAGAGCTGAGTTTAGGGACAAAACTCCCTCCCTTTAGAGAGGGAGGAAGGGAGAGAATGATGTAACCAGAAGAAACAATATCTTTTATTGGATGTCTACTCCCTGAGAAGCATAGCACTAAGTGAGTTATTTCCTTTATCCTCACAATATACTTGAAGTCTAGGTATTGCTTTTCACATATAATGAAGCAGGCTACGGAAGGAATCAAGTTGTTTAAACTTGTTCAAAGTCACCCACCTCATAAGTACGTGCTGATCTGCCTGACTCCCAAACTTATTATACAGTGCACTTTATAAGTTCATGTTCTTCTGGCTACAGATAAAGAAGGCTGTTTGAGTTTTTCTCAAAGAAAGAAGGGGAAAGAAAAAGTAGTCAGTGGCTGCAGAAGACCATCCAAGGGAGACTCACTGGACAAGGCAATCAAAGTTCTGCATCCTGGAAAAATACTCTAATGGTGGGTAAAAACACTGCAGGTGGCTTTGAATGGATGAGTTATGCCCCACATCTTCCTTCCTCCTGTCAGTGCCCTGATATCATGCTTACCAGATGCCTTCTGGTCTAATGTGGCTTCTGCTTACCCTCAAGAGGAGTATAATTCGAGGGACATGAAAAACTGGGTCAATTCAAAGCCATGAAAACTAAATTAGCTTCCTGGTTTGCTTATGAGCCACTTGGGAGTTCAGTCAAGACAGTCACTTCCTCTGAGTCAGCTTCAGCTCCAAGACAACATCAGATTTCCTGACCAGGAAAGCTGAGCTCCAGATCCAGGACTGCAGTGACCCGAATAAGGAAGTGTTTGGGAAACTGCCTCAGCAGTTAAAATGTGTCCCCAGACAACATCTCTTTCACTCCCTTTCTCTTCTATTCTTTCTAATCACAAACTAAAACCTAAATAAGAGCACAAGGCAGATAGGATTTTGACTCATATAATATTTTTGGTTTGAGGCTTTTTAGCTCTTCTTTTTATAAGCATCCTTATTACTCTGGAAACTCCGAATAATGACCCATGGAGAAGATTGACATTTTAAAAATATTTATTTGTATTTATTTATTTGACCGTGCTGGGTCTTAGCTGCGGCTTACAGATCTTCAGTTACGATGTGTGGGATCTAGTTTCCTGTGTGTGTGCATGCTCAGTCAACTCAGTCATGTCCAACTCTTTGCCATCCCATGGACTGTAGCCTGCCAAACTCCTCTGTCCTTGGGATTCTCCAGGCAAGAATATTGGAGTGGGTTGCCATTCCCTTCTCCAGGGGATCTTCCATACCCAGGGATCCAACCTGAGTCTCTTGCATCTCCAGCAATGGCAGGCAGATTCTTTACCACTATTGACACCTGAGAAGCCCCTAGTTATCTGCCCAGGCATTGAACCCAGGCCCCCTGTGTTGGGAGCTCAGAGTCTTAGCCACTGGACCACCAGGGAAGTGTGAAGATTGATATTTAGAGCACTGTCCTTTTGAATTTTTTAATCTGCCTGTTTGGGTTATACTTTTTCATATAAGTAAACATACTTACTGAGCTAATCCCAAGCATGCAATCATATTCTCACTACAAACCTCCAACTCTTATTTTTGTTTTCTCCTTAATGTATTTTTCTTTGAATTTTAAAGTTCATAATTCCTTCTAAACACTCATTTCATCTTCCTGATAAAACCATGAAACCAAAGGATGGAATATTCTATCTAGGTTTGCACAGCTGATTTAGCCTGGATGCAAAACCAAGATGTTGGATGCCAACTTTCATCTATATAAAAATATTTCTATTTCTTTCTTGCACACAAAATTATTAAAAAAAGAACAGATGTTCTGTATTGGAGTAGGATAAGGGGGCAGTGCTTGCTGATACAATATATAGTATACAGATTTCATAGCAATGGATATATCCCATTAGCAAATCCTGTTGGCTCTACATTAAAAATGTTTCAAGAAGTTGATGTGTGGAACTTCCCTGGTAATCCAGTGGCTAAGATTCTGTGTCCCCAGTGCAGGGGCCCAGTTTCAATCCCTGATCAGGGAACTAGATCCCAAATGCCACAACTAAGAGTTCATATGCCACTGCTAAAGATCCCACATGCTGTAACTAAGACATCATAGACTCAAACAAAGTAAAATTTTAAAAATATTAAAAAAAAAGAACTTGATTTGTTCTTGTTATCTTTCCTGTTACAATCTTGGAACAAGGCAATATCACCTCCCATCTGTCTCACTGCCTCCTAATTGGTCCATTACATCTGCTGGTTGCTCAACCATTGCCCACTCCCATTTTATTCTCAACATAACAGCCAGAGCAGTTTGATAATATGTAAGTCAAAAGGTGATCTCACTTGAGGTAAAAGGCAAAGTCTCTCAGGGGTTTTGAAGACACTCAAGATATGTTGCTTCCTCTTGCCTTCATCTCTCTACACTTCTTGGAGCCGGTTGAAAAATATCAAGTGCATTTCCACCACAGAGTCTTTGCATTCACTCTTCCTTCTGGAATAGTCTTGTCCCAGACCTCCTCCCATCTCCTTCCTCCTTAAGTATTTTCATTATCCTGTCCTCTGAAATAGCCACTCTGGTGCTAGTGGTAAAGAACCTGCCTGCCAATGCAGGAGACATAAGAGAGGTGAGTTCGATCTCTGGGTTGGGAAGATCCCCTAGAGGAGGACATGGCAACCCACTCCAGTATTCTTGCCTGGAGAATCCCATGGAGAGAGGAGCCTGGAGGCCTACAGTCCATGGGGTCGTAAAGAGTCGGACATGATNTAAGAGAGGTGAGTTCGATCTCTGGGTTGGGAAGATCCCCTAGAGGAGGACATGGCAACCCACTCCAGTATTCTTGCCTGGAGAATCCCATGGAGAGAGGAGCCTGGAGGCCTACAGTCCATGGGGTCGTAAAGAGTCGGACATGATCAAAATGACTTAGCACAGATAGTATCTAAGATAAAAAAAGTACTGGTTTGGAAAGAGAAAGAAGTAAAAAAAAAAAAGTTAGAGCAAATATGCTGATGTTAGTTGTTCTTGCCTATGAAAGACCAAGAGCCTATTTGAAAACATGGGCAAAGGTTAACGGCAGTTCCATGCTCTATTTATAAATAGCCAGAGTGGAATTTTACTTGAGGGGTGGCAGCACTTGCAGAAATGGCCTCTTGGAATATAAAAAAAAACAATCCTAGGTGTGTACAGAGAAAGCTCTTCAGCCAGGGAAAGATAATCCTAGAGTTCTTTAGTCTCATCTGGGCCAGTAACCTCAATCTGGGCTTCATAGACATGTGACAGACTGTCTGTCTCTGGGAAGCCTATGTTAGTCCAACCAAAAGACTCAGGGGGATGCATTTATCTTTGAACTGCAGGCAGATTCTTTACCATCTGAGCCTCCAGGACAGCCCCAGTGCAGGTGAAATGGGAACCTCATCCTCTCCCAGGTTTTGTCTTCCATTTGGGCTATGGCGTCCTGGCTGCTCTGTACTGAGCTGTGTATGACAGTGGGGGGAACCCTGGCAGGCAGGATATATAAGGATATATAAGCTGCAGAAACACCTCACGAGGCTGCCAACAGGGTGTTTTGTTCTGACTCTTCACTCGGAGACTGAGTATAGGCTGGAGTGTTAAGCTAAATGGATTGAAAGAAGAAAAGAGAGGGGGTTTTGCCAAGGGCAATTTTGCTTTCTCTTCGTACATCAGGCCTGCCTTTACTCTCCAAGCAAAAGGGAAAGAGCTGCCCGTTCCNGTTTGTTTCCTTCATTTCCCTCCCTTAAAGTTCAGAGTTAAAGTGGTAGTTTTTGTAACTTTTAAATAATTTATTTATTTTGGGGGCCACATGGGGTGGTAAACCTGTTAATTTCTTGACTGGGGATCAAACCCATGTCCCCTGCACTGGAAGTGCAGAGTTTTAACCAGTGGACCACCAGGGAAGTCCAAACTTGTAACTACCTTTAGCTCAGGTTTTTTGGTACCATCATGCCAATTCCCTCCCTTGACAGGGCACTTGTTTCTTCAACTTTGGCAAAAGTACTATTAAATCAATCATCTAAAGATTACTAATGCTAACTGACTCCCACGTTTCAACCTCAAGAGTTGATTTTTGAATTGCTTGAATTGGTTACACTGCAAAAGAACAAGGTAGTACTATTTCTGCAAAACTGACCTGTTATATCATGGGCTGCACACAGGTTTACAAACTGTTTAACCTGCTCTTTATCTAATGATCAAATATTAAATTATAGTCTATTTGATGGTGGAAATTGCAAAATGACTTCTGCTGACTCAACATACAGGTGCCTTTCCTCTCTCCATAGCACATGACCTTCATTCCGTTAATAGATTTAGGTACATTCCATGTCCGCATGTTAGTAAGAGGCTCCAAAGTTCTTCTCTACCATCTTCCTTCCTTACAACTCCAAAGTCCAACTCAAAGATCTTCAAGATAAAGCCAGACTCAGACCTGTCATGCCTGTTTCTTAAACTGGATGGAGTTAAGGGGTTTACATTTGAGAATGGAAGAATTCGGGGACTGAGGTCTTCATAGAGGGGTGAAATCACACAGGAACATCAAACATTTGATCAGATATTTTGCACTGTGAAGTTTAACTTTCTCTGCCCGTCACTCTTGAATTTTAAGATGCTAGAAGAGAGTCTGGATTCTTCCCAGACTTGAAAAACATGTCAAAAACCACCCCACCATTTCCTGAGCCTCAGTGAAGTCCAGGAAAAGGGAAGGGCATGTGAGAGTTAGGGAAGCCACTCTGACAAGAAAGTACAGAGACTGGAGTAATAGCCAGCTTGGGAGGCAAGCACGTGGAGGAATCGAGGCAGAACCTGCAAAGAGCTCCCGGCTAGGACTTAGGTCCTAAGGAAAAGGATCTGAACTTTCATACCATTCTGAGCACCAGACACTAGGTCTGGAACATTTTAGACACTCAACAAAGAGCTTTGAAAGAACCACTTAAAAAAAAAATAGCAAGGTACATGCAGGACAATTCCCATTCAGTACAGACATGAACATTGATCATGCATCTATTTTTTTTATAGCTTTGCATCCTTAGTTCACTATGTCACATGCCATTTGATGAATCTGGGGCTGGCCAGGGGAAGATGTGAATCTCCTCCCTAAAAAGTGTGATGATAAAATTATGNCCCATTCAGTACAGACATGAACATTGATCATGCATCTATTTTTTTTATAGCTTTGCATCCTTAGTTCACTATGTCACATGCCATTTGATGAATCTGGGGCTGGCCGGGGGAAGGTGTGAATCTCCTCCCTAAAAAATGTGATGATAAAATTATGAATATTAATTCAAGGGCTTAAGAGAATTTTCCAAAGTCCTACTGAAAATGTCACCATCCATGGGGGAGGCGGGGGTAGAATTTTCTTCATGCTCTAAAAATATTACAGAATGTCTACTTAGCAATTTTATTCAAATAAAATATGAATCTTTAAGTTCCTCATAGATATATGATCCTAACTTATTCCTCTTATTTTCCTCTGTACTAAATTGCTTTGAAATGATTCATAAGCATTCAGAGAGGTTAGATTCACATAGTTATGAAAAAAAATGATGGTACTTTTAAGTGTATTTCTCATCTTTGATCATGAAAGGAAAGCTGCCCAATCCTCTAAACTCACAATAATCTGTGAGGACATTGAATGGTTCTAGATTGATCTGACATCTTTCATATTTTTAGGGTATTGGCTAGGGTTGCAATGAATGCCTTAAGATTTTTATAAAGAAGTCCCAGCTGGTAAGAAGAACTAAAACCCAGCAATGGAGCATATGAATCCACAGGTAATGGATCAGAATGCAGCAGCTCATCACACTCAGACCTAATTTTTGGAAATAGTAGTTGGCAACATAAGAAGCAGAATGTACTTGCTGTCAGGAAATATCTGCTTATCTAGCCACACAATGGTTGTACAAGTAAACACTGGAAGAAGATAAAGCCTTCAGAGATCCAGATCATTTTCAACCAAACTTGGCATGTTTGACATAATCACAAACTCCTAGGCATGTTGTGACAGAATTCTTAATAGAACAAGAGAGGAATACCTCGAAGTCCCTCAAGTTTGAATGAGGCAGAGGTCAGGAAAGCATCTCCTGAGAATGAGTGTTCTAAAACTGTGAAATGGGTTCACAGGACAAAAAGGTTCTTACTTTTGGAGTTCTGACAGAATCACCTGGGGAGTTAAAATGCACAGAGGCTTCAGGTTTTCTTCCCTGCCCGTAATCTGGTATGAGACTGGGAGGAAGGCCTGAACAAGAGGAGGTGAAAAGAACACTTCTTGGGTCTTCTTGCCTGTTTTGCATCTCGTATCTTCATATCAAACACGAGTCATTTTACCTGGGAGGAAACATAATTTAATGGTTACTCAGCAACCAGATGGCCTGGGTTCAAATGCTGCCATCCTCACATAGATGCAGTGTTACCAGGATGGGATGAGATCTTTAGATTTTCCACACTTCCACAACTAGTCTTAATTTTTTAAAAGTCTTCATTGATTTTGCTACAATTTGCTTTTTTTTTTTTTGCCCTGAGGCATGTGGCATCTTTTCTCCTTGACCAGGGAGCAACCCCACTACTCCGGCACTGAAAAGTGAGGTCTTAATCACTGAACCTCCAGGGATGTGAATTCATAAAATAGGTGGATTTATACAGAGTATCTAGAACAGTACTTGTCACACAGTGACCGGCAGGTGCGTGCTGGTAATTACTCTCGGCCAAATTTTACAAATGAGAAAATGGAAGGTTTGCAAGGTTAAGTAGTAGTTCACCCAGGGACGTGCAATGCTGGAGATTTTTAAATGATTCTGGCACATTTATAATTGTTCTGAGGTCCATTCAATACGGCAGTGAGGTGGGAGGATGGATTCAGTATTTAAAACAAAACAAAACAAAACAAAACACTTTTTGACCATGTCACACAGCATGTGGGATCTTAGTTCCCTGATCAGGGATCAAACCTGAACCCCTTGTACTGACAGCCTGGAGTCCTAACCACTGGACCGCCAGGGAAGCCCCAGGATTCACTGTTTGGAGGAGCATGTTGGATTTGGGGTTCTGTGATTGACTTAGTGCAAGACTGCAGAGCTGCACCATTTTCAACATTCAAGCGAATCCCCACTTCTGAATGTGAAAATAAGTAGCAAAACTAACCTACAATTATTTTTGTGAAAATCAACTGAATTAATAAGACGACTAGATGGGTTTTCTGGCTCATGTGCTTCAACCACATATATGCACAGGAAGGAAGCGGGCTAATCAGGTATAAATGTTATGGCTAATGTACAGTGAGAGAGGTGAGGATTTTCAAGATCAGTGCCTCTAATCACCCTTAGGCTGACTTCATTTGTGCAGGAGTTCTCTTGGCACTTGCTGCTCAATTTTGGAAAATACCGGTCTCCACAATGGGCTACAACTAGTGCCACATACTCTGAATATCAGGTCCTCTGATTAGCATTCCAGACCAAGTGACTAGACTACTATAACTATTCTACTCAAATAACCTACCGCCATCATATCCCCTGGAGAAGGAAATGGCAACCCACTCCAGTATTCTTGCCTATAAAATCCCATGCACAGAGGAACCTGGTGAGCTACAATCTATGGGATCACAAAAGAGTCTGACATGACTGAGTGACTTAGCACACACACATTACCAACAAGGTTTGCCCTGAGCTCGGGGATTCTGGCATTTCCCCCACACTCAAACTCCAGGTTATTTTATCACTCAGATCTGTGTCCTCTCTGAAATGTTCTTCTGATCTAGCTGGTGTTCTGGATTGAAGAACTCAGACCTTCTCTTGCTTACTAGCAGCTCTTGCCTGGGATACAAATCTCACTTCTTCCTTGCGTTGGGTGCGTCTCTCTTTGATCTAAGATCAATCCTAAATCAAATTTCCCTGGACAGAGGTGAACACTCAGAATCTATCTGATTCTATATGATTCAATTAGCTTCAACTCAAGTTAATTCAATACAACTCAGCTACTCTGAGCACCTGCTTTGAGACCAGCCCTACATGGGGCACAATTCTGCCTGACAAACAGAGGATAAAAATGCATACGGAGAAAATGTCACGTATTCATACGAACGGTCTGCCTCTCCTCTTCTCTCAACTTTAACTTCAAATAGACTCCATCTTTCCATTTTCTGCTTTTTCCCCCTAGAACAAGCCATCAGGCTTTTAAGAGTTCTTGTCACATAAAAGGCAAGGCTCTGGTTTGAGATATTACCAGAGATCTGACAACTGCTTTGGAAGCTGAGTTATAGCACTGCTCTCCCATGGGTGCCACGGGCAATTTGATTTCTTTCACGTGTGTGTGAGAAGACTGTGTATGTGGGGATTTCGCTTAATAAATGTGATTGTAAGAATTACACTGTATCCCAGTGCATTGAATATCATGTTACATCTCACCTTTTAAACTCTGTTCCTGCTTTGTGGGCAGTGTATCTAAAAAACAGCATGTGGGCACACACACACCCATCTGTACACACTCCCACATTTACATATTGGGATTTTCGCTTGTAGCTTGCATGCTGGTAAACACAGCGATGCCGCCTCTGCCAAATTTCTACACCACTGACCTGTGATATCACCCTGGCAGTCATCTCCTTGAAGATGGGGCTTAGCCACAGACACAGCGGGCTCCAATAATCTCTTCTTTCCTTTCTCTGGGGGCAGCAAGAGCCCATTAGGAAACTCCAGTGATTCTGTGTGCTTCTCTGAGCCATCACTTGCTCCTTCAGCTGCTGCCCCCACCTTACCTCATGGTTCTCTCTTTCTGGCTGAGGCTGGTGTGTGTGCCCTACTTGGTCAAACATCCCTCACGCACACAGAGGCTGGTGTGACACCCTGGGATTAGGCTGAATTCTACACTGCACTTGTATATCACTGTCCTTGGTAGTGACCTTCTGGTTGCCATCCAGCGAGTAGGAGTTAAACCCTAAGATATCAGAACAAACTAAATTGCAACCTAGAAGGAGTAGTCCATCACAGAGGGATATTCCACGTCAAATATCTTTGGAAAACTCCATACTCAAAACCCGTTTTAAAGAATAATGGTCCCCCTGGGCTTTCCTGTTGGTTCAGGCAGTAAAGAATACGCCTGCAATGTGGAAGACCTGAGTTCAAGCCCTGACTCAGGAGGATGCCCTGGAGAAGGGAATGGCAACCCACTCCAGCATTATTGCCTGGAGAATCCCATGGACAGAGGACCTGGGGGCTAGAGTCTGTGGGGTTGCAAGGAGTTGGACACGACTGAGTGACTAACATGTTGACTTTTTAAAAAGCCTATTAAAGGCTCTGATAAGATTTGCAATTAAAAGGCTATTGATCTTTAACTTTGCTTGACATTGTCCTCCAAAATCTTGACCTTGGAACTCTCCACTGTCCTCAGATAGATACCCAAACATGTCTTTATCAGCTCGGGCTACAATAAGAGAGCAGTATAGACAAGGGGGCTGGAACAACAGACATTGACTTCTCACAGTCTGGAGGCTGGAAAATTCAGGGTCAAGATGCAGGCAGATTCAGTTTCTGAGGAGGGTCCTCTTCCGGGCTTGCAGACAACTGCCTTCTCTGAGAAGTGTGTTCTCATTGGTGGAGACAGAGTGACTGTAGTGCCTCTTAAAAGGGCACTAACCCCATCCCATGGGCCCACCTCCATGACCTCATCTAACCCTAATTTCTTCCCCAAATCCTCGCCTCCAAAACCACCATGTTTGCGGTTAACGGCTGTGACATATGAGTTGTGAGGGGACACAAACATTCATTCCCTAATGGTACCCATTAACCAAAATTCCATGTTAACAATGCTTGTTGGAATTTTCCTAAAGCACCTTTTCCTGAATATCTTTAGGGGTATATATCACAGTGGCTGGAGCAAAGATTCTGCAGTCACCAAAGCTCATGATCCAAAAGATTGACCTTCAGCAAATCTAAAAATAGTGACTATCTTCTAAGGTCACTGCAACAGTCAAATATACCAAAACAACTCAGAGTGGTTACTAGACTCCTCATAAGTAGGGAATGAACGCTAATTATTGTGAATTACCTGGGTAGACTATATTTTAAGAAATGCTAAACCAAATTATTTTTACTGGTCATACTTCAGTTGTTTTTTTTTTTCCTTACTGAGTCAATTTTGGTTTCTCATTTTTAAGCTTCTGCCAAAATGAGTTCTATTATCAGTATTAAGCCCAGCATTTAATTTCTTTGTCAGCAAGGTAGCCAGTGCAGTGACCCTCTGTGATCCCAGCTGTAAATCTATCAAGCTCTGACTCTGGCTGCGCTGATCCTGGGCAAGAAGCACAGAGCTGAGCTCACGCAGTGTCGCTGGGCTCTTGTCTACTCGGCTTGCATTTTTAGCTGATACTCTTGGCAAAATGGAGGCGGGGATGTCTAGGGCTCTGGATCACCCTGAGAAGCTTGAATCTGGCTGTCCTGAGATAAAGGGTAAGGAGACATGAGGCCTGTTGGGTCTGTTGACTTATAAGCCCCATCTCTGGGGAGTGATTGGCACAACAATGCATGGCTGCTTTGAGGGAAGGGAATCCTGAACCCCTAACTGAGACAGCCCAGAGCTTGTTGCAAAAGTAATAAAACAAAAAGCAAACAAACAACCCCCCCCGCCTCTCCCCCTCCACCAAATGAAAACCCTTGCAAATAATCAAAGCAAGTAAAAGACTCCCATATTAGAAAAGGTGGTGTGCACACGTGCTCAGTTGCATCAGAATCTTTGTGGCCCCATGGACTGTAGCTTGCCATGCTCCTTTGTCCTTGGGATTTTCCAGGCAAGAATACTGCAGTGGGTTGTCATTTCCTCCTCCAGGGGATCTTCCCGACCCAGGGATCCAACCTGCATCTCCTTCATGTCCTGCATTGGAAGGCTGATTCTTTACCACTGAGCCACCTGGGAAGCCCCTTAGAAATGGTGAAAGGAGGGACAAATTAGGAGATCGGGGCTGACATATACTCACTACTATATATAAAACAGATAACTAATAAGGACTTACTGTACAGCACAGCAGGGAACTCTGCTCAATAGTCTGTAATGACCTATATGGGAACAGAATCTCAAAAAGAGTGGAGATATATGTATACACGCACACGCACACACACACACACACACACACACACACACAATTGACTCACTCTGCTGCACAGCAGAAACATAACATTGTAAATCAACTATACTATAATTTGGAAAAAAAAAAAAAAGCTTCCCAGTGTAAACTCTGGGTTTAACAGTCTTAATTTCTGCCTGGAGATTTTCAATGTCATGGAAAAGTAGGAGGTTCTTCTATTGCCAGGGCTCGTTAAGAGCCAATGGGAGAGGTCTCACCTATTCTTAGAATAATTCTGGTATCTTCTAGCTGAAGGAAGATTTAGATTGACATTACACTAGATGAAAATTGAGACTGAACATATAAGAGGAGAAAGCGGGATGGCAGGGCCTGGATTGGGTGAGTCAAGCGAGGCAGTCGCCTTAGGTATAAAATTTAAGAGTGCATAAAAAGCAATAAACAAGGACTTCCCTAGGAGTACCATGGTTAAGAATCTTCCTTCAGATGCCCAGGATGTGGGTTCAGTCCCTGGTTGGGGAACTAAGATCCTTCATGCCACAGGGCAACTAAGTTTGTGTGCCTCAACAAAGACCACGGAGGCCAAATGAGAAACATACATAAAGTAAATAATTTTTATGTGATATTTTAAAGCATAACAATTAATGCAAAAAATTTATGTTAAAACACATATCAAAATTTTAACTTAAGATCAGCATTACTGAAATTTGCTTTTGTCTTGAACTCTGATTGACTCAACACAGCCCTGTGGGCTTCAGTAAGAATACATGAGTAATAAGGAAAGGTTAGGTCAGCAAGGAAAATGGATAGACAGTTTCCATTATATTGTCTTTTCATTCTGTTCATGGGGTTCTCAAGGCAAGAATACTGAAGTGGTTTGCCATTTTCTTTTCCAATGGACCATGTTTTGCCAGAACTCTCCACTATGACCCATCTGTCTTAGGTGGCCCTACACAGCATGGCTCATAGTTTCATTGAGTTAGACAAGGCTGTGGTTCATGTGATCAGTTTGGTTAGGGTTAGCTTTCTGTGACTGTGGGTTTTATTCTGTCTGCTTTCTGATGGATAAGGATAAGAGGCTTTTGCTATAATGTTCATTAAAATTAATATAGTACACAGAAAATAAAATTTCCGTGTTAAAATCAATGGGGCTGTGGTTTATTTAAAATTTCCTTTTCCAAATCTTCAATGATATACCTTTTGTAATCCAAATAAAAGGGGAAACTTCCCTGAAGAAAACTGTCAGTCTTTCCAAAATAAAGCTCCAATACTTTGCTCCAATAAAGCTCCAATACTTTGGCCACCTGATGCGAAGAGCTGACCCATTGGAAAAGACCCCGACGCTGGGAAAGATTGGTGGCAGGAGGAGAAGGGGATGAAAAAGGATGAGACGGTTGTATGGCATCACTGACTCAATGGACATGGGTTTTAGCAAGCTCCAGGAGTTGGTGATGGATAGGGAAGCCTGGTATGCTGCATCCATGGGGTCGCAAAGTCAGACACGACTGAGTGACTGAACTGATCAGACTCTCTTACATGTCTCAAGCTTGACAAAATTTAATCTGTATCTAACAGCAAAAACAGTAACTGAACATCTTTTCAATTGTCTTAAGACAAGACCAAGATTTCCACAAGCGAAGAGAGGATTTCAGACAGAGAGATTTACAGGATTTTTTTGGGGATTTACAGGACGGATACTTATTATTTATTTTTTACTATAGAATTTTATATTTTTATCACTATTTGATTGCCAGGGAAACTGAGCTTGGAGAACAAACTGCAAACTAAAAGCTAATATAGGGAGAGAGGTACAATTTACAATAGGTCTGCTTTGCTCCAAAACTCTTTTTTTTTTTCCCCCTCTATATCTGTGCCCTGTTTATTTGTAAGGAGACAAAAGCACTAATTTATGCCACTTTTATTAGGGCACAATGTACATAAAGTACATTTATTTGTTAACCACAAAAACACTATGGAAATATAAAGTTCATTTATTCTTTCATTCATTCATTAGCTATTTGCTGAATACCAGGAAGTCAACTATTTTGATGTGAAATACTGAAGAGGACAAAAAATAAAAAAAATAAAAATAAAAAGAGCCTGATATTTGGTCTTAAAGTTTTCATAGATTTCCAGGTTTTAAACACTTGACTTAAGAGTTCTCAATTCTTGTACTTCATATCAGAAATGAATATGGAGCTGATTTATTTTCCTGGTATATACTGTCTCCAATTGCTTAGGAAAGTAGATTAATTATTCTCTAGGTAATTGTCCAAATTTCTGCTTCTCTCCTGCTGTTAGAAATTCGGCCCACAGGTCCAAATAAAGTATCTTATTTAAGAAGCCCTCTCCTTTTTTTCTCTTGGTTCCTCAGCTTACTGAATATAGTAAGATGTGTACAGGGNTCATCTGCATATCTGAAGTTATTGATATTTCTCCCAACAATCATGATTCCAGGTTGTGCTTCCTCCAGCCCAGCATTTCTCATGATGTACTCTCATATAAGTTAAATAAGCAGGGTGACAATATACAACCTTGACTTACTCCTTTTTATATTTGGAACCAGTCTGTTGTTCCGTGTCCAGTTCTTACTGTTGCTTCCTGACCTGCATACAGATTTCTGAGGAGGCAAGTCAGCTGGTCTGGTACTCCCATCTCTTTAGGATTTTTCCACAGTTTATTGTGATCCACACAGTCAAAGATTTTGGCATAGTCAATAAAGCAGAAACAGATGTTTTTCTGGAAATCTTTTGCTTTTTTGATGATCCAGCAGATGTTGGCAATTTGATCTCTGGTTCCTCTGTCTTTTCTAAAACCAGCTTAAACTTCTGGAAGTTAATGGTTCACGTATTTCTGAAGCCTGGCTTGGGGAATTTTAATCATTACTTTACTAGCGTGTGAGATGAGTGCAATTGTGAGGTAGTTTGAGTGTTCTTTGGCATTGCCTTTCTTCGGGATTGGAATGAAAACTGATGTTTTCCAGTCCTGTGGCCACTGCTGAGTTTTCCAGATTTGCTGGCATATTGGGTGCAGCATATTAAAAAACAGAGACATTACTTTGCCAACAAAGGTCCATCTAGGCAAAGGTATGATTTTTCCAGGAGTCATATATGGGTGTGAGAGTTTGACTACAAAGAAAACTGAGTGCTGAAGAATTGATGCTTTTGAACTGGTGTTGGAGAAGACTCTTCAGAGTCCCTTGAACTGAAAAGACATTAAACAAGTTAATTCTAAAGAAGATTAGTACAGAATATTTATTAGAAGGACTGATACTGAAGGTGAAACTCCAATACTTTGGCCATCTGATAAGAAGAACTGACTGATGGGAAAGACCTTGATACTTGGAAAGATTGGAGTCAGGAGGAGAAGAGGGTGACATAAAATGAGATGGTTGGGTGGCATCACACCTGTCTCTTATACACATCTCTAATATAGGGAGAGAGGTACAATTTACAATAGGTCTGCTTTGCTCCAAAACTCTTTTTTTTTTTCCCCCTCTATATCTGTGCCCTGTTTATTTGTAAGGAGACAAAAGCACTAATTTATGCCACTTTTATTAGGGCACAATGTACATAAAGTACATTTATTTGTTAACCACAAAAACACTATGGAAATATAAAGTTCATTTATTCTTTCATTCATTCATTAGCTATTTGCTGAATACCAGGAAGTCAACTATTTTGATGTGAAATACTGAAGAGGACAAAAAATAAAAAAAATAAAAATAAAAAGAGCCTGATATTTGGTCTTAAAGTTTTCATAGATTTCCAGGTTTTAAACACTTGACTTAAGAGTTCTCAATTCTTGTACTTCATATCAGAAATGAATATGGAGCTGATTTATTTTCCTGGTATATACTGTCTCCAATTGCTTAGGAAAGTAGATTAATTATTCTCTAGGTAATTGTCCAAATTTCTGCTTCTCTCCTGCTGTTAGAAATTCGGCCCACAGGTCCAAATAAAGTATCTTATTTAAGAAGCCCTCTCCTTTTTTTCTCTTGGTTCCTCAGCTTACTGAATATAGTAAGATGTGTACAGGGAGGGAGACTTGATATTCTGCAGCAATGTTTCTTGAATGAGTACACACACTTCATTGTCGACCTCAAGGCAACTGGACATTGAATCCTGGTGCCAGAAGAAGAGCACTGTGTTCCCTGAGCTTGTTTTTAGTTCAAGGGCATGGCAGAATTCCGAGAAATGCTGCTTCAGATCTTCAGTTGGATAACTTAAATATATTTAATGACATATGCCAGCACATTTGAAGTGTGGGACTTCATAGTGGATATTGCTGGTGGGTGGTTTATTATTTATTAATCTAATGACTTAAAATTCATGATAAAAGCCTTAGTACAAGAGATTGTCTAGCTTTGCCCGAATAATTACTAGTGGGCTGTTAATAGCTGTTACACTGGTAACAGGTCTATTAAACTATGCAGACTGAAATTGCTTTGGTGACCTCAGGTGCACAGCTCTCTGGGAATGGAGATACACTTGAGCAAGCAGAAGCAAAATCACAGTGCTCAGACAGGTTCTCTTAAATACAATATCTCCCTTGATAGAAGTGCTCAAATGAAAATCAAAGTTTATATGAGAGTCTGGACCTTGTTGTACTTTTGGGGATGTACTGTGACAGTAAGTATCGCAATACCGTAGGTGGCACAGTGGTAAACACGACTGCCAGTGCAGGGGATGCGAGAGACGTGGGTTTAATCCCTGGGTCCGGAAGATCCCCTGGAGAAGGAAGTGATAACCCACTCTAGTATTCTTGCCTGGAAAATCCCATGAACAGAGGAGCCTGGCAGGCTACAGCCCACTGGGTTGCAAAGAGTCAGACAAGACTGAGCCACTGAGCACACACAGTCAAAGCACTGGCATCAGCATCAGATAATCTACTTCCAAATCCCCGCTTCTTCACTTCCAAGACCGTCTGCTGCAACCCTGGGCAAGCAACATGACCTCTCTGAGACTGGCTGTCCTCATGGAAAATATAGGTATTATATCAAACACACAGTGTCTAGAGACCTAAATGGGACCATACGTGTGTGATGGAAACATATTAATGAGGAATTATTCAGAGAGGTCCTCCTCCTTTGATTTACCAAAGAGAAAGTTTTAGTTGTTAATCCAGTTTCTATAGAGTGCATCTTTGTCAGAGAAGCCTTTTGCAATGCAGAAGAAACCAAAAAGAATTGGACCTAAGACTCAGGAAGAAGATGGAAAGAACTCAGCAAAAGAGTTAAGTCAATAAGTAAATAAATAAATAAAAACCCTAGGGGTGGGAGAAAATTGTAGAGGAGAGTCTGGAGACTATGCGAGCCAAGAGCTGAGGAAGTGAGAGATAGAGACACAAGAAGCTTCCAAGTGTGCCCTTTGAGACACTGAAATAAAGAATTTGGTTTTTCATTTCACTTTGTTTTGTTTTAGACTTTTTGAATTTTGAACTTTTGCACATGACCTACTTAAGGAGACTATCCAGGGGTCCTAGATTTCAAATGCTTTTATGTGCAGAGGGATTATTATGGAATACAGCACAGAGGTAGTAATGAATGAATTAGAACATTTATAATAATAATAATAATAATACCTACAAAAGCAATGAAGAGGATGAGGATGATAATTATAATCACCATCATTACATCTGAAGTGAAATTTCTATCATTAGAAATTCACGATTGGAGATGTAGGAGAAATGATACTTAGTTATCCCTTTCTTCTGTAGAAATATATTTAATTAGAAAAAAACACTGGAGGAACTTTTGATATTTGACGAGATGGCAAAATTAACATAGGCTACTGGTCCCCTCCCCTAAAATCAACCCTAGAGAAATTAGGGAAATCAAAGGCTAAGAGGCTTTGGGGAAAATATGGAGCCATCTTCACGCTATCTGTGTGTGTGTGTTAGAGTGGGCTATGAACTTAGGCAGTGGAGAAGTCAGGCATTTAAGGAGTTATTTCCTGATCTTTTCCTACAGAAACTACATTGTCCAGGCTGCCGGAGTGGTCATTATGAAAGAAGCATAACAACTATTGGGGTGGAGAGTTGATGAAAACAACTCTTGAGCATCCATTATTTTAGCCCTTACCCTCCAATTTGCCATGGCTGAAGGATTACAGCCATGGACAAATACCTCTTCATGATACATCTTTTTTCCCTACAGATTTTAAGGTGATTTCGTGACTGACAGAATTGCCTGTGACTATTGACTCTATGGAGGAATAGCCATGTTATTCCATGGTGTCTTGGGCTCAAAGCTTGTCCTTTGCTGGGACAAGCAAGGACAACAGCAAGTCCAGAACTTAGACCTATCATATTACACAACGTATGGAGCCAGTAGCCCAGGTCACAATGACTACACGCCTGAAAGTTACAGACACATTTGGATTCATGTAGATGTAAGGCAAAGCCAATAGAGTATTGTAAAGTAAAATAAAGTAAAAAAAAAAAAGAAAATCAAAATAGATGACTATTTAAAATAGGGGCAATAAATGGCGACTGCAGCCATGAAATTAAAAGATGCTTACTCCTTGGAAGAAAAGTTATGACCTACCTAGATAGCATATTCAAAAGCAGAGACATTACTTTGCCAACAAAGGTCCGTCTAGTCAAAGCTATGATTTTTCCAGTGGTCATGTATGGATGTGAGAGTTGGACTGTGAAGAAGGCTGAGCGCCGAAGAATTGATGCTTTTGAACTGTGGTGTTGGAGAAGACTCTTGAGAATCCCTTGGACTGCAAGGAGATCCAACGAGTCCATTCTGAAAGAAATCAGCCCTGGGTGTTCTTTGGAAGGACCGATGCTAACGCTGAAACTCCAGTACTTTGACCACCTCCTGGGAAGAGTTGACTCACTGGAAAAGACTCTGATGCTGGGAGGGATTGGGGGCAGGAGGAGAAGGGGACGACCGAGGATGAGCTGGCTGGATGGCATCACTGACTTGATGGAGATGAGTCTGAGTGAACTCTGGGAGTTGGTGATGGATGGGGAGGCCTGGTATGCTGCAATTCATGGGGTTGCAAAGAGTCGGACACGACTGAGGGACTGAACTAAACTGTAGGGGAAAATATTGGTAACATGAAGTCAAGAAGTATTGATATTATGTATAAAATAGATAACTAATGATATGCTGTATAGCACAGGAAACACAATTTAATGCACTGTTGTTACTTGAATGGGAAGGAAGTCCAAAAGGGAGGGGGATATGTGTATATGGATGACTGATTCATTTTGCTATATAGTAGAAACTAACACAACCCTCTAAAGCAGCTATTTTCCAGTAAAAGTAACTTGAAACCATTAAAGAAACGAGTAGAAATAATTTGGTATCAAATACTTAGCAAATAAAATAGAACAGTCAACAGATGGTGTAAATACCAGAAAGACACAGATGCAACTTTGGTTGTTAAAGTGAAAGACAAGATGAAAGAAGATAGCAGTTCAGGATAAAAGGAAAGCCAGGGAGAATCGAAGCAGAAGTGCCAAAAACTAAATAATGTTCCAGGAGCCAAAAAATGGAAGGTAGAAAATATTTGATCAAAATTAAATTTCCCATAATTAAAGAAACATTTGGGGAAAAAAAAAAAAAGGAAGATTCAAGTGACTCTGGGATGCTAACCAGGGCTAATAAGGAGAAATCCACACTTCAACATAATGAAGTGAAATCCCAGAATAAAGACAAAACTCTACAAGCTTTCTGAAAAGGTGCAGATCAAGTACCAAGAAACGGAAGTTAGACAGGCATCATATTTTTAACAGAGCCCTTCGTGCTCTGCCTGCCACCCTGCCTGCCACCTCTGGTCGCTATTGTGCATTGTCACTCACTCTTGAATCTGAGCTGCTTTTAGTGACTTACAGCCAATGAAATGTGGCAGAGGTGACACTGTTTCTTCCAACACTAAGTCAAAAGAAGTCCAGCAGCTTCTGTTTTGATGATGCTCCAGATCCTCCTTCTCCAAAGCCAGCCCCCATAGAAACTTCATCCCCATGTAGGAGCTCTGGATAGGAATTCCAGGTAAGCCAAACCTTCTAGCCACTCCCTCAAGGCACCAAATTTATGAGTGAAGAACCAAGCTTGGATCCCTCAGCCCCAGATCTTCCAGCCCCCAGCTGCTAGGAGCATCCCCAGTTACTGGGGTCATCTCCAGCCGTTAGGGTTATCTCCAGCCCTTAGAGTCATCCCCAGTCATTAGAGTCATCCCCAGATGCTAGGGTCATCCCAACTGAGGCTCCAGACACAATGGGACAGAAAAGAGCTGCCTTCACTGTATTTTCTCGAATTCCTGACCTATAGAGTCCATGAGCAGAAAATTTTAAGTGATTTTTTTTTTGTCACAGTGTTTTAAAATTGTTACACAGGAACAGATAACTGGGACACCCAGAGTATTCTTAGCAGATGCCAAGAAACTCAAGTAGGCCTACTCTATTTCATTCCTATATTCATTTATTTACCCCTCCAAATATTTATTAATTATGTGCTATTTGTCAAATGCTGTCCAAAGTGCAAGGATAAAATGTTGCATTACTGAGCTCATAAATAACACAGTCATTTCTCAATTTGAGGGAAATAGTTTGACTCAGAGCTGCAGCCTCTCATAGTATACACACAGGGTCACACACATACACACACACACACACACATACACAAAGACACACTCACATACAGTTAATACAGTATTGCATGGCATAGAGTCATAAATCAAAGAAATGAAATTTAATGAATAAGTGAAAATACATGGACATCAGAATGTCTCTCTACTCTCTCTATTTTGGGGCCTTTTTACAAACCTAAAATTATTTTCATGAAAGAACTAGTGACACTCATAGCCTTGCACACAAGCTTCTGTGAGTACACACACATGTCCACAATACATATACATCTTGCCTTCTTAACTCTGTATGTTATACACAATGAGCTAACTGCTTTCTCTGAACAAAAATAAAGTTCTTGATCAAGAGAAGGTAATTACATAATGATACTAATGAAGGCAAGTTTTTTTTTCTTTACAGCAGCATATTCAAGCCCAACCATGGAGAACTCCAAAAGCAAATTCTATAAATTACTGAGGTTCTAAGCATTCTGGAGCTGACATCAACCTCTGCACTTGCTGAGTCCAATCTCCTTATTTTACAGCTGGAACGATGAAGCCCCCAGGCAGTGCAACCAGATGGGTCATGCTATCGGCCGTGGTGCCGAGCAAGCTAAACTCTGTGAGGTCGGCTGAGGTCCCATGTAACCTGGAGGAATTCTGGCATGGATTTCAAATCCTCCTCTCCATTCTGGCACCAATTCTGGTACCCATATGTCTCTGCATACATAGAAGCCGAGGCAGAGAAACACACGAGGATTGCCAAGGTCCTAGAATCCTGAAAATAGTTGCTATCCCCCGTTGCCATGACAACCCACTTAGAAAAGTACCTAGGTGCCAGACTTAGTTGTTTTTTTTTTTTTCTTTCTGGGTCCCAGAGGAGTACCAGAGTGAGATGATAACTCTTTTATTGCTACCTAGAGAGAAGCCTTTCTGCCCTGTGTAGCTTCCTCTGGCAGATCAGCACCCCAGGGATGGCGGCTGATGCAACTCTAGCTGGTTTTATTTTCTTGGGAGACAAAGGTCTCTGATGATGGTTGTGTCTTGAAAAATAAGGGGCCTCTATAAGCTAACACATCTATGGAAACTTGTGATTTTTTTCAGCGCCAACTTTCACCGCATTTTTGAGGCTCCCTGGTTTATTTCTCTCTACTTGTTTTCCACCAGAGCATCTGCTCCTTCCTGCAGAGGAAACATTTGTGCTGTTCAAATGGTTGGACTATGAGTCACATATTAAGCATGAGGTACTTTTCTGAATGATGCTGAGCAGGGGCTTAATTAAAAGGGAGGAAGAAGTTCTGGTGAGTGGGAGCAAGGTTGAGGTGTTGAGAGCCGTGCAAAGTGCCAGCCTCCCCCTGGGGATCACTTGCTCCTTCTGGCAGGAAAGCATCATCCATCTACATTTAGGATGTGAATATCCTCTGTGAATTCCCAGAACTGCAACAGGATGTTCCCAGAACCATGTACCTGAATGATGGGATAACATTATGATCACCAACATTCACACTGCATTTCCTATGTGTCAGACACTATTTTTAGCACTTTTGTATTTTAACCCTCTAAATCCTTACAGTCACTCAATGAGGTAGGTACTAGAGAGATAACATTTCAAGGATGGCAACTGATGCAACTTGGCTGTGGTTTTTGTTTAAATTAATTTATTTTTTTACTGAAGGATAATTGCTTTACAGAATTTTGCTGTTTTCTGTCAAACCTCAACATGAACCAGCCATAGGTATACATATATCCCCTCCCTTTTGAACCTCCTTCCCATGTTCCTCCCCATTCCACCCCTCTAGGTTGATACAGAGCCCCTGTTTGAGTTTCCTGAGCCATATAGTAAAACAGACTTATAGACATGGGGAGAGAGGAAGGCAGAGTGAGATGTATGGAAAGAGTAACATGGAAAGTTACATTCAGTTCAGTTCAGTTCAGTCGCTCAGTCGCATCCGACTCTTTGCGACCCCATGAATCGCAGCACTATATGTAAAACAGATAGCCCACTAGGCTGGTTTTATCCCCTATGGAGACAAACGTCTCTGATGACTGTTGTGTCATTAAAAATGGTGGGCATGTATCAGCTAACCAGCTCATGGACACTCTGCTATATAAGTGGCAATTTTAGGATTTACTTTCAGGCAGAGCTTGCTCTTAGCATGCCTTATCACCCCATTGACATGTAACTGTCCATCCAATCGACACTTGATGGCGGTTACACTGTTAGATCACCACTTGTTCAATAGGCCACCACTTCTGTGTTCTTCTGCCTTTCTCCACAATGCCTTTGGCCACCATCTCTTCTTCCCCATATGCCATCACTGTCTTAGTTTAGGTCCTAATTCTTTCTTACCTGGGCAATCAAATGGCAATGAGTTGTATCCCTCTGCCTCTCCCACTGGGTTTGCCCAGTCTGCTCTCCACACTGCAGCCAAAAAGACGCTCCTAAAAACATACCTCAGGTCTTTATCACTTCCACTTGAAATGCAAAACGTCTCCATCCTTTTCTGGATCTCACACTTTTAACAGTGCTCATGTCTTAGGCATACTCCTATCACAATTAGGTTTTTCTCTGCTCTAATTGTCGGTCTGTTCTGGCTTAACTGTGACCTAATGCCAGACAGAATTTTTGCTTTTTTGTGCTTGTTTCTCCACTTCCTAAAACATTTCCTTACTCATAGTCAACAAAGAAAAAAGAAAAGAAAGTTGAATTAATAGCTACTGAATTAAAATGGCTAGTTAGATCCCAGACTTCACGTTAGGAAGTTGCCATGAAACGTTCCCTACTGTATTTCAAGACTAATTATGAAATTGCCATTATAAACCACACATTCCTCTCACAGAATAATTAAAAAGCTCAATCCTGACAGCCACAATTAGTATACCACTCTGGAGACAAAATTTTTTTTCTGTCAGAAAACAAATGACTTTCAGTCTCAATCCAGAATCACCGTCAGAAGCATGATTTTGTTTTCGAAGATTAATGCCTGCTTTTCTTTCAGTACCCCAAATCAGACTCATTCTACTGATGGGCTCCACTGTGGTTGCTTTGAATGTGCATGATCCATTAATGCCATATGTCATAATACACCTTGTTAGGGAACATTGTTTCAAAGTCTCAGCCATAATCAGCCATTTTGAAAATACATACTACTGGGGATGAAGTATGGCGTAGTTTAGTGAGGAATGCCCAGGAAAGGCTTGCACCTTCTTAAAGAGAATCTCTTCATTTCAGTGGATGACACCTTCTTTTCTCCAGCCATATAATCTATCATCATGGATTTCCTTCACCTTCCTCAATGACCACAGCCAACTGCTTAAAAGACTATTGAATCCACCTCCTCCTCATCTCCATCACTACTACTTCTAACATTGCCTTGCCATCTTTTGATGGAAACTGCAATATCATCTTTATTAATTTTTCTGTCTCCTGTCTTATTCTTTCAGGGTCTTCTGAGTACTCTATCTAAAAATTAAAGTTTACCATGCCATTTTCTTATTTAAAACCCACTGAAAACCCTCCACAATTCAAGTTCTATTACCTGGCATTCAAAGCTTTCTATTATTTGACTGACAATTATAGAAATAGATACTAGATAATTATATCCATTATTCAAATATCAATTATTATTTACTGGCTGTCAAGGACTGTTCTAAGTGCTTTCGATACACTAACTCATTCATTCTCATAACAGTCCTAGAAAGTATTATTTCATCACTGTCTTACTTTCAAATTTCAAAACTTGCCATTCTCACTATATAATGTATATATGTAGTTTATACATCTTGAGATTTTATTCATATTTCTTCCTCTGCTTGGTTGTGACTTCCATCTGCTTCCTATTTTATCTTCTTAACTGACTACTGATCATTGATAACTCATTTTAGATGTATTATTAGTTCCTCAAAGCCTGTTCTTCCCTTTCTTCCAAATGTGGGAAAAGAACCTTTGTCTAAACTTCCATAACACTACATAAAAGCTGAACATGATATTCACATGCTGAACCCTCACTGTCTCTTTATGGACACATGACTAATCTGAGTCTTAAAGGGAAGGTACTATGTTTTATTCTATATCTACATTTGTATTTCATCCATTTCCAGCAAATGCCCACTAAATACTTATTGAACAGAATGGGTACTTTCCTGCATATTCATGAAAAAGAATATTTACATGGTAAATATGACTAAGCATTAGTGTAAAGAGGATGTTGAGGGGGGCAGGGAAGAAAAAGAGCTGGGGATGAAAGTGGATGAACAAGTTTAAACCAGGAAAACATCATGAAAAACTGTATTTTTGAGTCATTTTAAAATAACAAGAAACAAAGGAAAGAAAGAGAAAAATATATTCCACAGTCTAGTTTTCCATGAGGTATTTGCAAGCTTGCTTTTGGGCATGGAAAGAAGATTTGTTTTACCAAGGTACAGAGAATGTATTTGGAAGAATGGTGGTACTGAAATAACCATGTGGTGAAGTATCTTAAATATTATAGGAGGATGACTGTTGATATTACAGGCAATATGGAATCACTTACGTTCTTGCACCAGCCATTGACTAAGAAAGCAATTAAGAAAGATTATTAAGCAGCTGTTGGGTAGATCAGACATTAAAGATGACAGGAACAAGGAGAGTAGACAAGAATATATTGCATACTGCAAAAATAAATTGTGGTATATATATATGACAGAATACTATAGAGCAATGAAAAAAAAAACAGAAATGAAACCATCTAATCTAATCACCATGGATGAACTGCTGAAGAGTGATTCTGATAGCAAAAACAGCATGACTACATTTGCATAAAATGTAAAATATGAAAAAAAATATTAGTTATTTTTGAAGGAAACAAATATGAACAAGCATTTAACTTTACTGTTGAAAAGTCATTCATGAGAAAGATAAACAATAAATTTAGGAGATCAGTTGTTGTTTATAGAAAAAGAAAGAATATGCTTGTAAAACTATGCATAAGAGTCTTTTTTTCCCCCCAATATTTTATTTCTTAC
The DNA here is from genome assembly GCA_006410875.1 of Neotragus pygmaeus. Classification (NCBI taxonomy): domain Eukaryota; kingdom Metazoa; phylum Chordata; class Mammalia; order Artiodactyla; family Bovidae; genus Neotragus; species Neotragus pygmaeus. The sequence continues at coordinate 767,925 of SJYV01038749.1, read as the reverse complement.
CCTGGCAAGTGGGCATATTAGGTACTCATTCTCAATGTGCTGTATAGCACAGACACATATGATAGTAGTAATAATAAATAGAAAGCAATGGGAAATGTATTTTAATGTATTCTACTGCTAATATAGCTGCAGGTAGAAAGGGGAAGAAAAGATCCACAAATTAATATGAGGGAAAAAAAGAGTTAAGATCTTTACTGAGGCATTTCAGGTCAACAAAAGCACAGACGGATGAAGACAGTAGAGCCACTTAAGCGACTGACATCTTGGAGAGAGAGTTTCATATTTCCGAGTAGAGTTATGATGTTTAGATATAAAGATAGCTTAGCGACAGCAAGAAACATACGAGTGTTGAAAGAAAATTGGAGATAATCTGAGCACAGGCAATAGCTGAAAACATGTGAGCAGTGAGTTCACTGAGGGACAGGAGGAAAAAAAAGAAACAAAGGGCCTTAAAACGCTGCAGAGTTAGTGAGCCTGGTAGAAAGGAGAGTGAGCAAAGGAAAAGTGTGTTTATTTGTTGGCAAAGGCTCCAGAGACAAGTCAGCTTTTTATTGAGTTCGAACATAAGGAGAAGTATCCAAGAATGTAAGCCTTTCATCACATTTGTTTCATCTGTCACTGTATTTACTTTCCCTTGAGAATTTAAATGCAGATAGATCTGAGTGAATTTGAAATTTTCTATCTTATAATGTTAAGTCCAAAACTTCTAAATAGTTTTGAAAAATCATCAGGTCTGTTCGAGATTTATTTAAAACGCTTTCAAATGTGCCTGTCTCTTAAGTTTCAGCTATTTTTCCCTCTTCTACACATTATCACCTACATTTGACTTTCAAAAAGATAAAGAAAACTATGATGTTGCTAATATGTGTTGGGATGTTTCTGTATGACGAGAAAGACACAAAACTTGTACATAGATGACCTCGTTTATAATCAAGGACTTATTTAATCCACAACTGCTTTTTAAGCAATTTGCTTCTAGTATGCACAGACACTGTCCTAGGTGCTGAAAATATGACGGTGAACCAAACAGATCCAAATTCTTGCCCAGAGTTTACCTTCTTGTGGGAGGAGAGAGAATAAGCGAAATACATTAGTATAATATAACATACAGTTTTGTTGTATTTGTGTTGATATAAATAATGAAGGAAAGTGGCTGAAAGTTCATGAGGGTGGTATTTAATTTTAAGTAGGACGGTCAGAGAAAGTCTCACCATTTTGCCGATTTGATTAAAGCCTGGAGGAGGGAAGGAAGTCAGTAGTAATAATGATGTGGGAGCACACTCACAGCAAAGGGAATGGTAAGAATGAAGGCAGACATACCAACAGGATGGAGCCTGATTGTCTGGGGTGTGACCTGTACTCTCAGGGCAGGGAGAGGAGTAAGAAACGGGCTTGGAGAGGAAGGGGAGGGGAGGGAAGAGGAGACTAGGAAACCCTTTAAGGAAATGCTGCCTTTAATTTTAGTGAGATAGGAAGACTCCATCAGGCTCTGAGCAGAAAAGTGGCCCGATTTGAGTTTTATTTTAGCAAGATCAGTACAGAAAACAAGGGCAGACAGAGAGGTGCCCAGGGAGGGGGCAGGTGGGAGTTGCTGATGACTTAGACCAGGGTTGGAGCTGTGGAAGTTGGAAGAAATGATATTTTTCTGGCACAAAATGTTTTGGTTGTGATGTGAATATGCAATTTGCTTGTTAATGCATATGTGATTTTGAGACTGAGGTAATTGTAAGGTCCTTTCTGATGGATAAGTATTCTTTTTCTTTTTTTAGACCACTTGGAACCACCATTGTTCCACACGCGATGGCTACCCCACATGCAGTGACCTCCATTTGTTGCATATAGAACAGAAAGCAAATTTTTTCTCCTTAAACAACTGCAATAAAATTACTTCTAATGGCTGGTTACACTGCCATTTTTACAGTGCCAAGACAATGTCTCATGTTATTAAAGATGAAAGATGTTAAACATGAAAGTCTGATCCTGCGGTACTCTTTCCATTTTGAACCACCACTGCACAAAGAAAAGTACACTGCTGATAATTTAATACAGTTACAGATCTGGGGTGAATTTTATCAAACTGACATTAAAACATGCCGTACTGGTACCAGTTTGGTTGTTTTGTCACTGTCCTTGTGGTTGTTTAGTCACTAAGTCGTGTCCGACTCTCTCACCACCCAATGGACTATAGCCCACCAGGCTGCTCTGTCCATAGCACTTCCCAGGCAAGAATACGGGAGTGGATTGCCATTTCCTTTTCCAGGGGGTCTTCCTGACTCAGGGATCAAACCTACGTCTCCTGCATTGCAGACGGATTTTTTTACTGCTAAGCCACCAAGGAAGCGCCCAGTCTTGTTTACCAACACCTTAATAGGTAAATATTACCAGCAACCGAGCTACCAAGGAAGCATGGATATTCACTGGGCATCAAAATAATCACAAATATCAACAAAACGTAGTTGTTAGTTATGAGGTCATCCTTGGTAGCCAACTGGCTAGTCGCATGATCCAGGAGACATTTTATATCTTTTTAGACTGAATTCCACAGAAAATATAAAAATAGCACTAAGTTCAGATAATAATAATAAATATCCTACTGGCTCTTACAATAATGAAAACAGTATGATATTTTGTTATGATTCTTCTCAGAAAGAAGTAGCGATATTAGTCATATAGTACTCCAAATGTACTATGTAACAAATTACCTCCAAACTCAGTAGCTTGAAGTGGCAATCATTCATTTCCATGGATCTGCAGCTTTATTGGGTCTGTTCCCCTTGGCAGGGCCTAGTAAAGCGGTTCTGCTTCAAGGTGCGGGTCAGTGAGTGAGATGGGAGAAGCTGTTTCCTGTGTGTTTATCCTCCTTAAGCAGGGGGCTGGTTAAGGCATGTCCTTTTCAGTGATGGCAGGAGTGCAGAAGAGATGGCCAACCTGAAAAGTTCAAGAAGGGATGGGCTACAGTTCAGTTCAGTTCAGTTGCTCAATCGTGTCTGACTCTTTGGGACCCCATGAACTGCAGCACTCCAGGCCTCCCTGTCCATCATCAACTCCCAGAGTCCACCCAAACCCACGTCCACTGAGTTGGTGATGCCATCCAACCATCTACAGTTAACTGTACTAATTTACAAGAGTTGACTGTTTTATCTTAGTGTTTTGTGAGTTGGTTGTTTAAAAACGGCCACTATTGAGAAATACACATAGAGGACAGATGTATGGACTTGGGGAGACAGGAAGAGAGGGTGAGCTGTATGGAAAGAGTAACATGAAAACTTGCATTACTGTATGCAAAATAGGTAACCAACGGGAATTTGCTGTATGTCTCAGGAAACTCAAACGGGGGCTCTGTATCAACCTAGAGGGATGGGATGGGGCAGGAGATGGGAGGGAGGTTCAAAAGGAAGGGGATATATGTATACCTATGGCTGATTCTCAAGAGGTAGGTTAAGTGATCTGGTATTCCCATCTTTCAGAATTTTCCACAGTTTNATGCTAAAGCTGAAACTCCAGTCCTTTGGCCACCTCCTGCGAAGAGTTGACTCATTGGAAAAGACTCTGATGCTGGGAGGGATTGGGGGCAGGAGGAGAAGGGGACGACCGAGGATGAGCTGGCTGGATGGCATCACGGACTCGATGGACGTGAGTCTGAGTGAACTCCAGGAGTTAGTGATGAACAGGGAGGCCTGGCGTGCTGAAATTCATGGGGTTGCAAAGAGTCAGACATGACTGAGCGATTGAACTGAACTGAACTGATGGCTGATTCATGTTGAGGTTTGACAGGAAACAGCAAAATTCTGTAAAGCGATTATCCTTCAATAAAAAGAAAAATAAATTTGAAAAATAAATAAAATATTTAAAAAGCCATTATTAAAAGCTATATCATAATAAGTTACAAATAAGTACATTACTTTAACAACGAAGATAAATATTTAAAAATCACTTTCTCACTATGTTTCTACATTCTCTTAGTATCTAGAATCTTAAGGTGATTTAGGTCTATCCTCTTCATGTAGAAGAAATACTATAAATGGTATGTGCCTGTATGTCTCTTCCCAGCATTGCATTCACCAGTATCTCCCGGTAGCTTAAAACTGACTGTAGTGGGAATACTGATACCATGGAAAATAGCCAATGCTACAAATCAAAACATTTTTCCTCATGTTTTTAACAATTGATTTTTCACCCACACTGCTTAATAAGTTGAGAGCAGGTTGTTGAACATTTTCAAGGAGAACATTCATTTTGAGTGTTTTCTTGCATTACATTAGGTCTGCAAATACTGCATTGAGCAAAATCAGGCAGTAATGAAATACCTTCCACCTTCAGTCAAAATGTAACCTGGAAGGGTTAATTCTCACTTCATGCTGGATTTATTTCTGTGACTTTAATCCTGGTTTTTTCCATTCTTGTTATTATAATCATACATAGTAGCCTGCCTCAGAGAACCCTGCCCCCCTCTGCCTGACCCTTAAACTAACATGCTTCTGTTTAGCTCACAGGGAGATAACCTGATCCTGATCACCTGTGAATGTAAGGAAATGAAAATAACACATCCCCCTGCCTGAGACTTGCCATTCTAGCAAATATCTGCAAGAATTAAATGGTCTCTCTCTATTTTTTTTTCCTCCCTCCCTCTATCTCTGATCCATGAAAAACCTGGCATCCAGGCCCTGGAAAGATGCCATCTTCTGCCATCTTCTCGGTCAGCTGGTTTTCCAAATAAAGTCATTTTCCTTGCCTCAGTACCTAGTCCTTTGGATTTATTGGCCTCTCGTGTAGCGAGCAGAGTGAGCTTGGACTCAGTAACAGATCTGGTGAGCCAGTGCAGGAGCCTTGCTGTTCGTGTCTAGCCAGCCCTGATCAGGGGATATTAAGAGACAAGGCCCCAAGCAGTTGCTGGGACCATTGGTCCTGAGGGTCTTCCTTTCAAGCTTCCCTGAAGTGGCACTGATTGCCCTAGCACTTGGCAGTTGAGGCAAAGAACCGGCAAAATGTATTTTTAGGGTAAGTCCACCCAGTTTGATAGCTGGTTGGTTCATTTGTGGTTTTGTGTGCCTTTTTGTGTTTTGAGTCAATGGCTCAATTTTGTAGCCTAAGCCACTCTGGTATACATATGGGGAACATAGCCCCCTCCTCAATTTGGGCTTTTCCTTTATAGGACAGGGCTCTTCCCTGGTGGCTCAGATGGTAAAGCGGCTGCCTACAATGTGGGAGACCTGGGTTCGATCCCTGGGTTGGGAAGATCTCCTGTAGAAGGAAATGGCCACCCACTCCAGTACTCTTGCCTGGAAAATCCTATGGAAAGAGGAGCCTGGTAGGCTACCGTCCATGGGGTCACAAAGAGTCGGACATGACTGAGTGACTTCACTCACTCACTTTATAGGACAAGCCAGTTTGGTTGAGGTACCCTGTCAGGGGGGGTAGGTGTTGCTGGACTCTGGGAAGTGGTTCACTGGGGAGCTAGTTTTTGTAGGGTGAGCTACCTAGTTGGAATTAGCTCATTTGTTTTGTAGGGTAGATTTATTTTATAGGGTAGATTTATTTACCTGAGTTGGGAGCTGGTTCAGTTGGAACCAGTTCATTGGGGAACAAGCTTTCATGGGGTAGGCTGCCTAGTTGGAATTAGTTCATTTGTTTGTAGGGTAAATTTATTTACCCGAGTTGGGAGCCAGCTCATCTGTGCATTGATACAATCTGTTTGTGTCATTTCTGTTGAACGTCTTGTGTTTTGGTGTTATCAAACTTATTTTTAAAAGGCCTCCAATTAAAATAAATAAGTTTATATCAAAAAAAACCTTCAAGAGTGAAAAATAAATAAATAAACTACTGTGCAATTAAAAAAAAAAGGCAATTTCATCTATCCTGAAGGAAAGCTCTTTGGGGGTGCATATTAAGTTCAGAAGAGCAATGGACCCTGAATAGTTCACAATTACACAGTCTCATAGTTAAAAGCACCTTCAAAGGAGAGGAACATTCTGATAAGAAGCAGGCCTGGGGGTCTCCTTGGACTTGAAGTGTCCAATTCTAATTTCCCCTACCGGAGTTCTGAGTAACTTTGACAGTAGGGAACAAGTTGATTGATTCTCTAATAGATATCACTCTCCTTTGTAAATTAAATGTTCAAACAACCTTTTATCCAAAATAGCTTGACATCAGGGTCCCACTGGGGCCTTTTTTACCTTATCCTATATGGAGAGCTTTGGGTCCCGTCTTGGGGGAGGAGGCTTTGGCGCCAATCTGGAGTGTTCTCCCTGTGGAGGGAAACTCTGTTCATAAGGCACTTCGGACAAAGGTCACAGGTCTAATGAAACTGGGAAGTCACAGCGTGACTTTCCAGCTGGCTAGGTTTTGGTTCATTCTGGCTACTTCGGTAATAAGGCAGTTATTTTGTTACATTAGTCTACCATTTTTTCAGTCAGCCAGCTTTCTGAATGAACCCATATTCCTCGTCTCAGCACCTCATCCCTTGTATTTATTGGCCTCTCCTGTGGTGAGCAGAGTGAGCTTGGACTTAGTAACAAACTGATGGCACAACGGGATGGATTGTGGAAGCTAACAGTTCAACCGACCACAGTTAGGAAATGGCACAAAAGCCAGGTGGACAGGGAAGTCAGTGTTTCCATATACAAGTAAGAACAGATAGCTTTGCTTTTCTTCAAAGGCAACTATCACTCATTATTTCTAACATTTCCTAGTGAAAAATAAATATTTAAAATAGACAATTTGAATTACAAAATAGATTATCAATTTCTACTTATAAAACACTCTTTAATTATGAATGTAGACAAAACTGAATAAGTTGGCAAGAGTTGCTTGTTGGTGATTCCTAAACACTAGCAAGCATAATTCCAAGTAAATTTTTATTTCATTCTGAATTGATCGTATTCCACCCAAACCTTGATTCTTTCAAGATACTGCAAAGCTGACATGGCCTATGAGAGAAAAACAAACAAAAAAAAGCCTCTAAGTTTAACTCCAATAATTTAATAGTCTTCTTTTCCTTACACGCAGATTTGTCTATTAATTGGAAATAGTATTCCCAGCTGCACTGAGAATGTTTTCTGAACAAAGGGAGGAGGACATCTTAAAGATTGCAGTGGAAGTTAAGGCAAACCATAATTTGCATTTCAGAATACAAATGCCCCAGGGAAGCCTTCTTCCCCTGCTGCCTAGAACTTTGATTGGCATTTCAATAGGATGCCACCAAATGGGAGGTTGGTCCCAGGAAACCCATCCTCAAGGTTTCCAATGACTGTAATTCCAGGCATCTGATCTGAGAAAAATAATGCCTATGAGATCAGGACATTTAAAAATTTAAGGCATCCATGAAAGCCAATGAGAACCAGAAAATGAACCCAAGGAGGAGAGCAAGGACATGGGTCCTGAGAGTTTGTAGATGCTTCACTCTGGAGATCAGATGTATTTCTAATTCAAATTATTTCAGCTTGTGTGGTTATCAATAAAGATAACCACAGAGAAGATACATGTCCCACCTCTACCCCAAAACTCATCCTCTCCAGAAATAATGATTTTCCATAATCTCTTTTAGATTTTAAGTATTATAAAAACTGCACCTTGTTGGATATATAAAATTCTGTAAATTCCTGGATAAAATTTTTATTTTGGATGTTAAAATCTGGCCTCTTTAACTCTAAAAAACATTTTAAAAATGAGATAAACAAATTGAGGTAATTCAGAGTTCTTCTCTATTTGTCTCCACTTAAATGTTGACAAATTTCTGTATCACTCCTCTTTTCCAATTCTCCAAAGCATGCGGCTGGAAAATAGTAACCAGATTTTAATCTATTATGTTTATTTTTTCTTCTTTTGCTTGTATTTTTGGTGCCATATATAAAGAAATCATTACCAAGACCAACGTTAAGGAGTTTTTATTCTAGGAATTTTAGAGTTTTAAGCCTTACATGTAAATCTTTTTAAAAAACCTGAAACAGAGTTGACTAATATTAACAGTATTATATTACATTCAGGTGTACAACATAGTGATTTGATATTTTTATAGAGTATATTTCATACTAACATATTATAACATCAGAGAAGGTGATGGCACCCCACTCCAGTACTCTTGCCTGGAGAATCCCATGGACAGAGGAGCCTGGTGGGCTGCGGTCCGTGGGGTCACGAAGAGTCAGACACAACTGAGCGACTTCCCTTTCACTTTTCACTTTCATGCATTGGAGAAAGAAATGGCAACCCACTCCAGTGTTCTTGCCTGGAGAATCCCAGGGACGGGGGAGCCTGGTGGGCCGCCGTCTATGGGGTTGCACAGAGTCAGATACGACTGAGCAGTATTATAACATATTGACCCTATTCCTTGTGCTGTATTTCAAATGTTTCTAACTTATTTATATCTAGTAGTTTGTATCTCTATAATCCCCTGCACCTATCTTGCCCTTCCGCCAATCCCTTTCCTCTGTGGTAACCTCTAGTTTGTTCTCTGAATGCGTGCCTTTACTTCTATTTTATTTACTCATTTGTTTAATTTTTTAGATTTCACATATAAGTGAAAACACACAATATTTGTCTTTGTCTAAGTCTTTAATACATTTTTAGTTAATTTTGTAAGCTGTGGAAAAAAGTGTCCAGTTTCATTCTTTTGTCTATGAATATTCAGTTTTCCTATCACCATCATTAAACAGACTATATTTTCCCTATTGAGTATGCTTTACTTTCTTGTTGAATATTAGCTGACTACATTAGTGTAGATTTATTTATAAATCTACATAATATAGATTTATTTCTGGGTTCTGTATTCTGTTCCACTTGTTTCTGCTTCTTTTTATGCCAGTACTATACTGTTAATTACTATAGTTTGTAGTATACTTTGAAGTCAGGCATTGTGATACCCCAGCTTTGTTCTTTCTCAAGATTGCTTTTGCTACTGAGGGAGTGTCTTCAGTGGTTCCATACAAATTTTAAGATTTTTTTTTCTCCTTCTATAAAAAATATCATTGGAATTTTGATAGAGATTGCTTTGGATAGAATCTATAGATAGCTTTGGATGGTATAGATATTTTAACAATATTAATTCTTCCAATACATGAGCAGGGAATATATTTCCATTTATTTGTGTCTTTTCAAATATTTTTTTTACCGGTATCATAGTTTTGAAAGTATATATCTTTCACTTTCTTGGTTAAATTTGTTCATAAGCATTGTATTGTTTTTGATGCTATCACAAATGGGATTCTTTCTTTTTCAGACAGCAAATTTAACTGCATAGAATTGCTAGTGATTTTTGTATGTTGATTTTTATATCTTACTACTTTGCTGAATTCATTTATTTATTTTCACATTTATATCTGTACATAAAAAAAATTTGTGGACTTTTTAAGGTTTGCTGTGTAAAAAATCATGTCACTAGGAAATCTAGACAGTTTTACATTTTCCTTCCTGATTTTTGATGCCTTTTATTTTATTTTCTTGCCTGATAGCTCCGGTTAAGATTGCCATTACTAGTGAAAATGGGCAAATCTGTCTTTTTCCTCGTCTAAGAGGAAAAGCTCTGATTCCTTTGTCATACATTCTGTATGTTGATATTGTTTTATTTTTTTCAATTGCATTACTTATGCATTCATCTTTCTACTCAAGATTCTCCTGTACATGCAGTTTGATCTACCTTCAGCAATCTGGGAAAAACAAAACACATGTTTCATATGGGTACTCACAAGTAGCCTACATCTGGGTCTGTGTGTTTTCTTGTCCTTTCATTTTTTGTTTTGTTTTCTACATGGGGTTTTTCTTTGCCTCGCCGGTCTCAGTGTTGCAGTCACTGCTCTGACTGAATAGAATCAGTATGGGGCCAGTTATTGAGCTTTATGCAAGTTAACTCATCCTGTCCCTGGTCTCTGTAATATCTAGACTGAAAACACAAATGGTGTCACTATCTCCTTTTACTGTCATTTTTCACAGAAGTACTCTTCTTAGTGTGTTTTAGGATGTTGCTTCCTTAATCAGTTGAGTCCTATCAAAGTTTCATCTTTTAGAGTCTTAAGTATCTATACTTGTAAAACATGAATAAACTGAAACCTTACTTAAATAGAGTTGGGAGACCAGAAAAGGGAGCTTTCATGCCCTGCAATGAGGGTGGAGCCCAACAGCAAGAAGAAAACCCTCCTTCTTTCCTGGGAGGGGCTCAACCAATGAAAATCCATGGGCTCTCTCTGTTTACTCCAGCCCTTTCAACTTCTTTTTACTCTGTATAAAAGGGTTCTCCTTTCCTGCCTGTGTGTGAACTTGCATATGACTTACCAAGAACACAGATCTTGAATTGCAATTCTTTACTGATCCTGAATAATTCTGTCTTTGCTGGAGAACTATCTGACACATTCTATTTGTATTAGGTCAAGGAACTCCAACTCTGACATGCTTTAACGGTTAGAAGACAAGGAGGCAAGAGATAACAACGCTTAAGCTGTGGTACATATATACATAATGGAATAATACTCAGCCATTAAGAAGAACACATTTGAATCAGTTCTAATGAGGTGGATGAAACTGGAGCTTTTTATACAGAGTGAAATAAGTCAGAAAGAAAAAAACCAATANAACAAGATGCAGTGTAGGTATACTAAAGCAAAGTAAATCTTTCACTGACATATAACTAAGCCTTGGTTTCCAGCCAACGGAATCACAAAAAGATTCACTGTTTCCCCCCACTTTGAGTTATTAATTATGACAAAGCCTAACATCTCTATTGTCCCAACTTAAGCAAGTCATTCCCACAAACCCCTGCCAACTTCATCCATTGAGATGAGATGCAGATATCAACCTTATTCAAGATAAAACTTTCTTGTTTCAGGCTTCACCCTTTGACTCTATTCTTAATGTCACATGAATGCTATTTTATATTTTTGGAAGATGGTTAGGGTCTGCTGATCATCCTTACATACAGACTGCCTGGAGCTAACTCTAAGTACAATTCCAGGAGTGAGAAATAAAAAGAATAAAAAAAGGAAAACAAAGGTTCATGTGTTGGTATGTTAAAGTTCTAGGCAACCAAAGGAAAAACCTGGAAACATTATTTTATCTGTAATAATGAAAGCTTGAGGTCTTTTGGACACAGGAGGTGGTTAAAAGGGCCTTCAAATTGCAGGCTTAGAGATCTCCAAAATGCCTCTTCCACAGCTATCCTCCTAATGCACCTTTCAGAGGCTCTGCTCTGTTCTGTAATGGGTTTTGAAAGGTTCTACTCCCATAGAAAGATTCATCCCTTTTTCTCTAAGCAACTTTTGCTGAAAGCAAAACAAAATAGGCCTTTGAAGTAGGGGAAAAAAACAAAGACTTAAGACATAAAAAGGGAAGATTTCAAAATCTGAAGATTAATACCAACTTTAGGATGGCATTTTTGGAGACCAGCAGTGTCCAGCGAGTTCTGATGGCAATTTGATGACTCTTTGAGCTGGACACTGAAAATAGGACACTTAGAGACAGATCACTTACAATACTGCCAGTATTGCAGATCATTGATATTCACCAACATTGATAATCCTTGGAGCTCTAACAATTGTTTCCAATTTCAGTTAAGCTTGGGCTTCCCTTGTGGCTCAGCTGGTAAAGAACCTGCCTGCAATGCAGGAGACCTGGGTTCGATCCCTGGGTTGGGAAGACTCCCTGGAGAAGGGAATGACTACCCACTCCAGTATTCTGCCCTGGAGAATTCCATGGACTATGTAGTCCATGAGGTCGCAAAGAATCAGACACGACTGAGTGACTTTCATTTTCAATAAATCTCTTCAAGCAGTTGTTGCTTCTTGCAAGTATGGCCCCTGAACTAGTGAAACAACATCACTTGGGAGCCATTAGAAAAGTTCATTCTCAGGCCCTACCCCAGAGTTACTGAATCCAAAACTCTGAGGTTGGCCCTGCAGTCAGTTTTAATGAACTTTCTGATGCATATTGCATTTAAAGAACTCTATTAATGAGCATCTTCCCAGGAAGAACATCATCCAAGGTCACAGCCATCCTACTCTCCCTGTGGATGTCTCCATTTCCTTTGTGTAAAATATTCCTCTGGGTAACTGAACAATGTTCATATAAAACTGAAAAGGACTGGCAGAAATGTCTAAAGTACCAGGATCTGAGAGTGAGGGCAAAGTATGATATTTGGCAAATAACCCCAAGTCCACCCCATCTGGGGACCTTGATCTCCATCTAGATGAGACTTCTGGTTATTGGAATCTCTATGGCTCTGCTTCTCCAGCTCCTAAACCTGCTTCTGGCCTCACCCTCACTGGGTGACCAGCCCAAATCCCCTTCTCCCAGCTACCTTGGTTCTCCTAGCTACCTTGGTGTTTTGGTTTGTTCTCAACCTTGCCTTCTCCCTTTATTTTCCCATTGCTCTTCCAATCAGGCTTCAAGATGAAACAAGCCCTGAGTCAATGAGAGCCCTAGGAGACCAGCATTCCCTGGGGAGGGTGATTAGCACCGCTCTGTCTACTCTCAATCTGTAAACTTACAGATTGATATCTTCCAATATACCTAATACAGCAGCCATTTCTGGAATGATGAAGAAAGGGACTGAGAGAAGCTGGAAACAAACAAGTCCCAAGGTGACATAATTCTCAAATGCGTGATGCGGAAACCAAGCCTGCAAATTTCTCCTTGCCCATCCCACACCACACTCCCTCAGGTGTATCAGCCTCCTGTTTTGTCTGGAAAGTCTGTACTGTACTGTTGCTGTCTCTTATACACATCTAGATGTGTATAAGAGACAGACACAGAGGGATGGGATGGGGAGGGAGGTGGGAGGGGGGTTCAGGATGGGGAACACATGTACACCCATGGCTGATTCATGTCAGTGTATTGCAAACCCCACTAAATTATTGTAATTCCAATTAAAATAAGTAAATTTTTAAAAAAGGAGATAATGCTTAGCCATATATATTGCTCCTAAACCAGTACTGCAAAATGTATAAGCATGAAATATACTAGTTATTGTAATAAAGATGATGGTAAGAGGATGCTTTCCTTGTGTCTACTGCTGCTGCTGCTAAGTCGCTTCAGTCGTGTCCGACTCTGTGTGACCCCATAGACAGCAGCCCACCAGGCTCCCCCGTCCCTGGGATTCTCCAGGCAAGAACACTGGAGTGGGTTGCCATTTCCTTCTCCAGTGCATGATAGTGAAAAGTGAAAGTGACGTCACTCGGTTGTGTCCGACTCTTCGCGACCCCATGGACAGCAGCCCACCAGGCTCCTCCATCCATGGGATTTTCCAGGCAAGAGTACTTTTTGTCTGCTGCTGCTGCTGCTAAGTCTCTTCAGTCGTGTCTGACTCTTCGCGACCCCATGGACAGCAGCCCACCAGGCTCCTCCCCATGGGATTTTCCAGGCAAGAGTACTGGAGTGGGGCTGCTATCACTCTAACCAGAATGGCTATTCAGCTAATGTGTACCAGGATATCTACAGCATCCATGTTGATTGGTTCCTGCCCACGTTACACGTGCTGCTAAACAATGTAAGGATCGTAGTTATCTGTGATGCTTGCAAGGTACACTAAGAATAATCTGACAGCTTGGAAAAGTTGGTAAGGAAATAATACTTTGGAAGTTCTTACTGTTTTTCAAACTGATAGAGTTGCCAATATCTTGTTCTCTATTTGCTACAGGAATCTATTAAAGAATCCGAGGAGAATGCGCCCATCCATTTGATAGGAAACAAGATGCAGTGTAGGTATACTAAAGCAAAGTAAATCTTTCACTGACATATAACTAAGCCTTGGTTTCCAGCCAACGGAATCACAAAAAGATTCACTGTTTCCCCCCACTTTGAGTTATTAATTATGACAAAGCCTAACATCTCTATTGTCCCAACTTAAGCAAGTCATTCCCACAAACCCCTGCCAACTTCATCCATTGAGATGAGATGCAGATATCAACCTTATTCAAGATAAAACTTTCTTGTTTCAGGCTTCACCCTTTGACTCTATTCTTAATGTCACATGAATGCTATTTTATATTTTTGGAAGATGGTTAGGGTCTGCTGATCATCCTTACATACAGACTGCCTGGAGCTAACTCTAAGTACAATTCCAGGAGTGAGAAATAAAAAGAATAAAAAAAGGAAAACAAAGGTTCATGTGTTGGTATGTTAAAGTTCTAGGCAACCAAAGGAAAAACCTGGAAACATTATTTTATCTGTAATAATGAAAGCTTGAGGTCTTTTGGACACAGGAGGTGGTTAAAAGGGCCTTCAAATTGCAGGCTTAGAGATCTCCAAAATGCCTCTTCCACAGCTATCCTCCTAATGCACCTTTCAGAGGCTCTGCTCTGTTCTGTAATGGGTTTTGAAAGGTTCTACTCCCATAGAAAGATTCATCCCTTTTTCTCTAAGCAACTTTTGCTGAAAGCAAAACAAAATAGGCCTTTGAAGTAGGGGAAAAAAACAAAGACTTAAGACATAAAAAGGGAAGATTTCAAAATCTGAAGATTAATACCAACTTTAGGATGGCATTTTTGGAGACCAGCAGTGTCCAGCGAGTTCTGATGGCAATTTGATGACTCTTTGAGCTGGACACTGAAAATAGGACACTTAGAGACAGATCACTTACAATACTGCCAGTATTGCAGATCATTGATATTCACCAACATTGATAATCCTTGGAGCTCTAACAATTGTTTCCAATTTCAGTTAAGCTTGGGCTTCCCTTGTGGCTCAGCTGGTAAAGAACCTGCCTGCAATGCAGGAGACCTGGGTTCGATCCCTGGGTTGGGAAGACTCCCTGGAGAAGGGAATGACTACCCACTCCAGTATTCTGCCCTGGAGAATTCCATGGACTATGTAGTCCATGAGGTCGCAAAGAATCAGACACGACTGAGTGACTTTCATTTTCAATAAATCTCTTCAAGCAGTTGTTGCTTCTTGCAAGTATGGCCCCTGAACTAGTGAAACAACATCACTTGGGAGCCATTAGAAAAGTTCATTCTCAGGCCCTACCCCAGAGTTACTGAATCCAAAACTCTGAGGTTGGCCCTGCAGTCAGTTTTAATGAACTTTCTGATGCATATTGCATTTAAAGAACTCTATTAATGAGCATCTTCCCAGGAAGAACATCATCCAAGGTCACAGCCATCCTACTCTCCCTGTGGATGTCTCCATTTCCTTTGTGTAAAATATTCCTCTGGGTAACTGAACAATGTTCATATAAAACTGAAAAGGACTGGCAGAAATGTCTAAAGTACCAGGATCTGAGAGTGAGGGCAAAGTATGATATTTGGCAAATAACCCCAAGTCCACCCCATCTGGGGACCTTGATCTCCATCTAGATGAGACTTCTGGTTATTGGAATCTCTATGGCTCTGCTTCTCCAGCTCCTAAACCTGCTTCTGGCCTCACCCTCACTGGGTGACCAGCCCAAATCCCCTTCTCCCAGCTACCTTGGTTCTCCTAGCTACCTTGGTGTTTTGGTTTGTTCTCAACCTTGCCTTCTCCCTTTATTTTCCCATTGCTCTTCCAATCAGGCTTCAAGATGAAACAAGCCCTGAGTCAATGAGAGCCCTAGGAGACCAGCATTCCCTGGGGAGGGTGATTAGCACCGCTCTGTCTACTCTCAATCTGTAAACTTACAGATTGATATCTTCCAATATACCTAATACAGCAGCCATTTCTGGAATGATGAAGAAAGGGACTGAGAGAAGCTGGAAACAAACAAGTCCCAAGGTGACATAATTCTCAAATGCGTGATGCGGAAACCAAGCCTGCAAATTTCTCCTTGCCCATCCCACACCACACTCCCTCAGGTGTATCAGCCTCCTGTTTTGTCTGGAAAGTCTGTACTGTACTGTTGCTTTGCAGGGACAGAAATGTAGGGCTTGAAAGTTATAGGTGTTGATGAGGTTGCTTAGTTCTATTTATAACCGAAACATAACTGGTGCTATTGTTTCAGACACAGATCATGGAAAAAAAAGGTAAAACAGTTCTTAATCACTTGGCATTTCTTTCCTCTTCTTTCACAGAGGGCAGTGTTACTTTTTCATCTGCACTTTAAAAATGCCCTTGGGAAATGCCATTGAAGATGAAAGAGGAAGAGAAAGATGGGGTTTATCCTGGCAGGCTTTGCAGGTCAAATGTAAAACAAAGGAGGACAGTGGCGCATATAAAGGAAAAAAATCTATTTTTTTCCTGCTTTAATCAACATGGGAGTAAGACAAGCATTAATTAATATTTTTAAGTTTAAAATAAGGGTGCGCCAACTGAAGTCAAGGGCAGGAGTCCAAGTAGTGAGAAAGATTCTAGTATGAGAATCTATATGAAGGACATAGAGTGAACCCACACATCTTTTCAGAATGGACTCGCGAAACCATTTTTCTCTCTCTTTCCAATCAGAATCAACTATATATGATATCTTTCTCTCTCCTGAGGCAGTAGCTCAAGGAAACAGGCTTAAAATGGCAGCTGGAAAGATTTGAGCTGGATACCATCAGGGTTGCTGGTTGTGTTTTTCTAGGACAAGTTACTAGGACCTACAGAAGGGTCCCTGCCCACTGGGCTGAGGACCTTTGACTCTAGAGCTGCCTGTCATCCTCGCCTGAATGTGAAAGCTTCCCCAGATGACCTCTGCTACTGCTGTGTCACTTCAGTCATGTCTGACTTTGTGCGACCCCATAGACGGCAGCCCACTAGGCTCCCCCATCCCTGCAATTCTCCAGGCAAGAACACTGGAGTGGGTTGCCATTTCCTTCTCTGGATGACCTCTGCAGTTACTCACAAAATAAGGGTCTCACGACCAATCACCAACCTGAATTTAAATCCTGGTTCTATTTCGTTTGATCAGTAAGATTTGGGGGCAAACGAATCTCTATCTGAGACTCTGTTACATCATTTAGCACCTGAGAGTAATTCAGTTTTTTGATATGTCTGATCTTCTCAGCAGGATCAAGCTACACACTACTGGGACTCAGTGCTAAATGAAGTGTGAGAGCCCCTTGTGCAAAAATTATTGAAAATTTCAAGATGGCAATGGCAGAGAATCAACCCCAGCACAGGAATCTTGTGAACACAGGATGCTTCTTTGTTCAAAGTCCTGGGAGCTGTGCAGGTCATATGCCCATGAAGCCTGCAGTGCTTCAGGATCTGCTGATCATCAATGTCTGTGAGCCTAGTAGCTTTTGTTTGAGGACCCAGATCGAGAAAACCTGAGTGGATGCATGACCCTCTGCCAAGGCCTGGCAGGCCTCATACTGCTCTGTTAGAGAACTGCCCTGAGTGGGTTATGCAATGGTATGAAACAGGCCCTTTTTTATGGATATGAAAGTGAAAGTTGCTCAGTCATGTCCGACTCTCTGTGACCGCATGGACTACACAGCCTGTGGAATTCTTCAGGCCAGAATACTGGAGTGGGTAGCAGTTCCCTTCTCCAGGGATCTTCCCAACCCAGGGATCAAACCCAGGTTTCCCACATTGCAGGTGGATTCTTTACCAGCTGAGCCACCAGGGAAGCCCTTTATGGATATATTTAATTCAAAAATTTTTTGTACCCCCTAAGCTTATTGTTCAGATTAAATAACAAATGTAGACTACAGGTCACATTGTAGAAATAAATCAGCATTTCCCCAAATAAGTTCCAGCAATCACCTATGGGAGAAGACTGCTTCTTACAACATAGATTACCAGGTCCCATGGCAGATCTTATGAATCAAAAGCTCTGTGGTTGGAACACAGAAACTTAAATTTTTACCAAGTGTCTTGAAAGAGTCTGAAGCCGTGAAAGCATTAAATGACTGCAGTAAATACGTTACCCACCTACTCCTTCTCAGTTCCCAGAATGATACGTAATTTGTGTTTGACAGAAGCTTCTGTGTTAGTCAGGGCTTCCCTGGAGGCTCAGACAGTCAAGAGTCTGCCTGTAATGCAGGAGACCCAGGTTTGATGCCTGGGTTGGAAAGATCCCTGGAGAAGGGATTTTTGTATGTAATTTGTGCTTGACAGAAGCCTGCTGCTGCTAAATCACTTCAGTCGTGTCCGACTCTCCATGACCCCATAGACGGCAACCCACTGGGCTCCCCCGTCCCTGGGACTCTCCAGGCAAGAACACTGGAGTGGGTTGCCATTTCCTTCTCCAATGCATGAAAGTGAAAAGTCAAAGCGAAGTCGCTCAGTCCTGTCTGACCCCTAGCGACCCCATGGGCTGCAGCCTACCAGGCTCCCCTGTCCATGGGATTCTCCAGGCAAGAGCGCTGGAGTGGGGTGCCATTGCCTTCTCCTGACAGAAGCCTAGCCAGTACCAAAAATATGTGATTCTCAACAGTGACAAATTCCCTTTTCTGTAGCAATAATTATTGCAACAAGTGTACCAGTGCCAACTGTGGTTCACTGAGCATTCTCTACCTGTCAGCTGCTTAGTAGACACTGCAATTAATCCCATAATGTCTCGAGAGCCAGGTATTGTCTTTCCACTTCACAGGGAAGGAAACTGAGACTCAGGCACTAAGGGACTTGCAGAGCCACGGTCTGCAGACTCAGACATTAGGGCCTGGCACTGCCACGGCCAAGGCCTGGCTCTCGGCAGGCCCAGAGTCCACGTTGGGCTGCCACTAGGCCAGCTCTCTGAGCAGAAAAAGAAATCATGAATGCAGGTCAACTTTCCTTATGAATATATTTTCTTTATTTTGTGATCTAAGTGCCTTGGCCTTCTGAACAGTAAATTTAGAGTCTGGATATAGAACTGTCTGGAGGGTTAAAGTGATGGAGTGGATCTCTCCCTCACAGGAGGGGCTTCAGGAAAAGTGTTATTAAACTGCATTGCTTCTTCACATCTGAAGCTAAACCACACATGCCTAGTGAGACATTTGTTACTGTCTTTTTTTTTTTTTTGGTTAATAAATCTGGCTAAAAATACTCCAAAGATGAAAAATGTAAGAGACAAAGAGACACATTAAAAAATGTGAATGGGTGTATGAGAAAGAAAGCTACAGCAGGCAACTAAGAAATAAGACGCCAAGGGAAGTTTGTATGTATTATATCAGTGTCTCTTTTTACGAAAGGAGTCATACAAAGACTGGTAAATGAGCTCTTTTCAGTGTTTGCTTTTCATACATATGGAGCACAAGGGGGGAAAAAGACTATGTATGTCTTGGTCTTGTTTTCCATGTAATTGTCAGAGTCAGATTTTCAGTATCTACAAAGTAACTTTCTGGAATTTTGATTAGGATTGTGTTGAATCTTCCTAAACAGACACATGGATATCTCCCCATGGGTTTTGTTCTTTGATTTCTCTTATTAGAGTTTTATAGTTTGTCTCATATATATGCATATGTGTGATGTGTAGTAGCATTCCTATAATATCTTATGTTATATCTATAACATTTCTATAAGTTTATTTTTGCTTCATTTTTGTCTGCTAAATTTTTCTCTTCTCAAGGGTTATAGATAATATTCTGAGCCATATCCTGTGAGCTGTCTTATAGATACTGAAGCTCCCACACAGTGGCAGAAGTTAAGTGCATGATGACCAGCCTGTAGCCATGGCATAAGCTTCCACAATTTTGAAAACTCTCCTCAAAGAAATGGGAACAAACCAGTTCTGGAACTGAAGATTAACTGAACTTACAGCAATCAAGGTGATGCTGACCAGAACACTGATGACCAATTTCAGGATGGTCGTCAGAGCCGACTGTCTTCACATACAGCCCCGTCCTCTGCCTATACTCCACGTGTGGTCAGTTGCTCAGTGTCCAACTCTTTATGACCCCATGGACTGTAGCCTGCTGGGTTCTTCTGCCCACGGGATTTTCCTGGCAAGAATTAGGGTACTCTACTTAAACTCCCCTTTTAAAGTTCTTGGCCCCTGGCTGTCAGCGGAGGGAACTGGCCTTTGGACATGAGTCCACCCTACCACCTGGTTGCCAGCCTTCAAAAAGAAGAAAGCTTTCCTCTCCACCAGCCTTGGCTCTTTATTGGCTTTGGAGCATCAAGCAGTCAGACCCCACCTTCAGTAATGCTATTATCATTTACATATGTTGACCCATTTAATATTAAGGACAACATTGTGAGAGACGCACTATTTCTGTCTCAGTTTTGCAAATGAGGAGACAAAGGTAGAGATGTTAAAACAAACAAGCACTCATGTCCACAGTCATTTACCTAGAAAATAGCTCACATGAAGTTCACACTCTGAAATCAGTAGAACGAGCTCACTTGGAAGAATGACTTCCTTAGGGAAGTTACTTTCTGTTTGGACACTAGAACTGTTAGTAAAAGATATCTTGTACACATCTCAATCATTTTATCCCCCGTATACTCAGGTATGGCTGTTTCTTTTCCAAACAATTGTGTGAATAAAGGAGTCCATATCTGCTCTATCTCTGTGCCTTTTCAGATAGTACTGTCCAGCATATCCCATAGCATTCTACACCAATAAGATTAATTACCTTATGCTTTTCCCTGATCGTGCACTGCTCTTTATAAATGTCTGTGTTCCTGGTTCTATTTGGCTGTGAGCCCTCCTAACAGGACCCCATGCTCTTCCTTTAGACAGAAGCCAGGGTCTGACTCTTGTTTCTCTCATGATATATCTCACTGAGCCTCTTTCTCTGGTTGTCCCGGTCAGTAGAATGCCCTTTCCTTGGCCCTGAGAGCGCATATTAACTTTTGTTCTTTCTGAGTTTTTTGATTAGGAGGAATTTGGGTGAGAAGGAGATCCATCCAGTCCATCCTAAAGGAAATCAGTCCTGAATATTCATTGGAAGGACTGATGCTGAAGCTGAAGCTCCAATACTTTGGCCACCCGATTTGAAGAGCTGACTCATTTGAAAAGACCCTGCTTCTGGGAAAAATTGAGGGCAGGAGGAGAAGCGGATGACAGAGGATGAGATGGTTGGATGGCATCACCGACCCAATGGACATGGATTTGGGTGGACTCTGGGAGTTGATGATGGCCAGGGAGGCCTGGTGGGCTGGGGTTCATGGGGTCACAAAGAGTCGGACATGACTGAGCAACTGAACTGACTGAGGAATATAGCAACAAGAGCTTAGATATATTCCTTTATTAAACATTTGGAGGTGCATCAAGTGCTGATAAACATCATTCTGAGTGGAAACTATATTGTATTTTGTGTTCCAACATGAAATCATTCAATTATGAATGGAGTTGAAGCCAAATTTTTTAAAACCCAGAACAGGTAGATTCAATAACATAGATACTCCATGGTAGTTTGGGCTTTCCTTTTGGCTCAGATGGTAAAGAATCTGCCTGCAATGTGGGAGACCTGGGTTCTATCCCTGCATTGGGAAGATCCCCTGGAAGAGGGGATGACAACCCACTCCAGTGTTCTTGCCTGGAGAACCCCTATGGACAGAGGGCTGCAGTCCATGGGATTGTAAAGAATTGGACATGACTGAGCAACTAAGCAGGGCACACGGCAAAATGGTATTTCATATGTTAGACTTTGGGGCAAGACTGAGGATGAATTCTAATTCAGCTAGAAGAATATTCAAAGTGTCACCTCATACCAAGCCAANATTGTAAAGAGTTGGACATGACTGAGCAACTAAGCAGGGCACACGGCACAATGGTATTTCATATGTTAGACTTTGGGGCAAGACTGAGGATGAATTCTAATTCAGCTAGAAGAATATTCAAAGTGTCACTTCATACCAAGCCAAGAGCTACACTGTTCACACAACAAGTAGATATTCCTCCACATTCATTTTGACAAATGTAGGAGATCACTGTTGGCATTTAGATAACCCATATTCACATTTGGGGCTCTCATCATCATGACAAAGATTGGGAACAGAATGGAAAATGTCACACTATCAGGTGTTTTTCTAAGAGTACAAGACTGTGTCTCTAATAGCTTGTGTTTTTTTTCCAGAGCACATTTTCTTTATGATGAAAAATGATAGCTCGACATGAATATTCTCTCCACCAAGCAGAGAACAAAGTTCACAGAGAGGAATACTAATTTTTCAGCCAATGACTATTTTGGTGCTTAAATAATCTAAATACTGTGGGCAACTGCTTTAGGTGCAGAGAAAATACATTCAGGAAAGAAGTGACCATCCCCAGCTAATGACACGGCAGTCNCTCTCATGATATATCTCACTGAGCCTCTTTCTCTGGTTGTCCCGGTCAGTAGAATGCCCTTTCCTTGGCCCTGAGAGCGCATATTAACTTTTGTTCTTTCTGAGTTTTTTGATTAGGAGGAATTTGGGTGAGAAGGAGATCCATCCAGTCCATCCTAAAGGAAATCAGTCCTGAATATTCATTGGAAGGACTGATGCTGAAGCTGAAGCTCCAATACTTTGGCCACCCGATTTGAAGAGCTGACTCATTTGAAAAGACCCTGCTTCTGGGAAAAATTGAGGGCAGGAGGAGAAGCGGATGACAGAGGATGAGATGGTTGGATGGCATCACCCACCCAATGGACATGGATTTGGGTGGACTCTGGGAGTTGATGATGGCCAGGGAGGCCTGGTGGGCTGGGGTTCATGGGGTCACAAAGAGTCGGACGTGACTGAGCAACTGAACTGACTGAGGAATATAGCAACAAGAGCTTAGATATATTCCTTTATTAAACATTTGGAGGTGCATCAAGTGCTGATAAACATCATTCTGAGTGGAAACTATATTGTATTTTGTGTTCCAACATGAAATCATTCAATTATGAATGGAGTTGAAGCCAAATTTTTTAAAACCCAGAACAGGTAGATTCAATAACATAGATACTCCATGGTAGTTTGGGCTTTCCTTTTGGCTCAGATGGTAAAGAATCTGCCTGCAATGTGGGAGACCTGGGTTCTATCCCTGCATTGGGAAGATCCCCTGGAAGAGGGGATGACAACCCACTCCAGTGTTCTTGCCTGGAGAACCCCTATGGACAGAGGGCTGCAGTCCATGGGATTGTAAAGAGTTGGACATGACTGAGCAACTAAGCAGGGCACACGGCACAATGGTATTTCATATGTTAGACTTTGGGGCAAGACTGAGGATGAATTCTAATTCAGCTAGAAGAATATTCAAAGTGTCACTTCATACCAAGCCAAGAGCTACACTGTTCACACAACAAGTAGATATTCCTCCACATTCATTTTGACAAATGTAGGAGATCACTGTTGGCATTTAGATAACCCATATTCACATTTGGGGCTCTCATCATCATGACAAAGATTGGGAACAGAATGGAAAATGTCACACTATCAGGTGTTTTTCTAAGAGTACAAGACTGTGTCTCTAATAGCTTGTGTTTTTTTTCCAGAGCACATTTTCTTTATGATGCAAAATGATAGCTCGACATGAATATTCTCTCCACCAAGCAGAGAACAAAGTTCACAGAGAGGAATACTAATTTTTCAGCCAATGACTATTTTGGTGCTTAAATAATCTAAATACTGTGGGCAACTGCTTTAGGTGCAGAGAAAATACATTCAGGAAAGAAGTGACCATCCCCAGCTAATGACACGGCAGTCCGCCCGTACTGTTGCATTTAGTGAAGGGTTATCCTGCTGTCTTTTCTTCTGAAGTTTCATGGAGAGACACATTAACGGGGTGAACACTTCCATCTAAGTTTCCATTTAGGCCACCCTATTAACTTTCTGTTAAAAGCTTTTTCTTTTTTTCCCCCCATGTGAACATTTTCTTGTAAAATCTCTTGCCAAAAGAAAAATTCTTTTTACGAAACTTTGACTGAAATTTAGAAGCATGTTTTAAGTTACAAGCCTTTGAAAAGATGTATAGATTTTTCAGCTCTGTTTAAAAAGAAATCATTCTATCCTTTTCTTTGGTATAGGCCAATACAGATGGATATAAAACTGCAAATCTGAATTTTATTTATCCTACTCGAGAAGCAGTGGGTCAAACTTTTGGTGAAAGTTAAAGTACTACTTTTGCTAAAAATTGAAACTCTTGATCATTGCAACCCTAGGATGACGCTATTCACTGCTTCATCCCATACGTGCAGGTAGAAAAGACAGAATCAGTATTCTGAAACAAATCCCTAGTTAACCCCTGTGAAATATTTATAAAGAAGTCACTTGGCATCTCATAGGGGATTGCTAGTACCTTAAATTATGATTAGCCAGGAGAGCTAGGAAAGGGTAATTCAATAATGTGCATTAGGACCTTCTGCTCCCAAATACCAAGTGTGTTGTCTCTTGCTACTAAAGCTTAAGTCCTTTGCATGTTGAGGTTTTTGCAGTCATTTGTGGACATGCAGGTCCCTGGGAAGTTCTCAGTATTAAGGACTAAGATCACAGGAAAGGAAACCGTAAACAAAAAGAAGAGAAAACCTACCGAATGGGAGAAAATACTTGCAAACAAAGTGACTAACAAGGGATTAATCTATAAAATTACTAACAGCGCATGCAGCTCAATTAAAACAAATGGGCCAAAGATCTAAACAGATATTTCTCCAAAGAAGACATACAGATGGCCAAAAAGCACATAAAAAGATGCTCAACATCACTAATTATTAGTGAAATGCAAATCAAAGCTACAAGGAGGTATAAACTCACACCAGTCATGATGGCCATCCTCAATAAGTCTACAAATAATAAATGCTGAGGAGTGTGTAGAGAAAAGGGAACCCTCCTGCACTCTTGGTGGAATGTAATTGGTAACAGTCACTATGGTGAACAGTATGGGGACTCCTTAAGAAACTGAAAATAAAACTACCACGTGATCCAGAAATTCCACTCCTGGGCATATATCCAGAGAAAACTACAGCTCAAAAAATACATGCACCCCAATGTTCATTGCAGCACTATTTACAATAGCCAGAACATGGAAGCAACCTAACTATTCATCAACAGAGGAATGGATAAAGAAGGTGTAGTATATATGTGGAGAAGGCGATAGCACCCCACTCCAGTACTCTTGCCTGGAAAACCCCATGGATGGAGGAGCCTGGTAGGCTGCAGTCCATGGGGTCACTAGGAGTCGGACACAACTGAGCGACTTCCCTTTCACTTTTCACTTTCATGCATTGGAGAAAGAAATGGCAACCCACTCCAGTGTTCTTGCCTAGAGAATCCCAGGGACAGGGGAGCCTGGTGGGCTGCCATCTATGGAGTCGCACAGAGTCGGACACGACTGAAGCGACTTAGCAGCAGCAGTAGCAGTACATATATACAATGGAACACCGTTCACCCATAAAAAGACTGAACTAATGTCATTTACAGCAACATGGATGAACTTCAAGATTATTTTACTGAATGAAGTAAGTCATACAGAGAAAGACAAATATATGATATTGCTTATATGTGTAATTTAAGAAAATAGTACAAATAAACCTATTTACAAAACAGAAACAGAATCACAGATGTAGAAAACAAACTTATGGTTACCAGGAGGGATAGGAGGGTAGAGATAAATTAGGAGTTTGAAAATAACATATACACACTGCTATATATAAAATAAATAACCAATAAGGCCCTACTGTATAGTGCAGGAAACATCTCAAAACTCTGTAACAGCCTACATGGGAAAAGAATTCTCAAGAGTGGACATATGTATATGTATAACTGATTCACTTTGCTGTACAGTAAAAACTAAGACATTTTAAGTTAGCTATACTCCAATACATTAAAAAAAAAAAGAAAAAAGATCACATTGAAGAGAATCCTATAAGATTAATGGGTTAGTCTTGTTTTGTGAAGGCTTAGTAAAACTTGAGGTCAAGTTCAATTTAGCCTTGATGACAAAAGTTTAGCCTCCGTCAAAAGAGGTCATAGTGGATACTTTTAAAGAGGAAATAGAATATCTAAACAAACTCTCTAGGTAGGGTAATTGGACACATGGATGGGCTGGCTATCACAATAGAGTTGGGGGAAACAGATTTCAAAGTGAATTGTAGGATCATGATCGTGTAAGCCAGTGAAGAAAGGAAATGAGCCACAGTCCTTAAGGAAGGATAGAAGTGTTCATGTAGAAAAATGATGACATATTTGAATCTTAGAAAAAGCGTTCCATCCAGGAAAAAAATCAGGGCAAGTGGATCAGAAGGAGAAATGAGAGAAAGAAATCCACCAAAAAAAACTGTAATCTGGATGAGAAATGATAAAAGAGTTATAGCAGTATCTGAGCGGAAAGGACGAAGTTAATGTATTGATACTCTGAAAGTAAAGAACATGATATGGTTAAGGCTGATTTGAAGATTTTATATGAATAGAAAATGCAGGCTTAATTTTCAGTATGTTTATTGGGCAGTATTATAAAGGACTAACCTTCTATGTCACATTGATTTGTTGTTCAGGTTGCTAGACACTAAACACTTCATCTTTAAAAAATGAGTATCTGAAAATATTCCTGAAATGTAAACTTCTATTCATGTATCTACTAAGTTGTACAAGTTGGAAGGGATGATAATCTTTGTACCTAACAGGACAGATTTTCAGAAACTATTTACTGAACAGATAAACCAGGAAGTAATCATCATCATCACAATGGCAATATCTTCATTATACTGTTTACAAAATACATGTCACATGTGTTATCGCATGTGATTGTATGTGAGCCAGGTAATCTCACAATTGGGAAAACTTTAGAATAAATAACTTTCTCATGGTCACAGGTCCTTTAAATCTAATGGGTGAGATGAGAATCACAACTTTCTGGTTTCCAGTAAACCAACTACCTCATCAACCAGTGTCAAAAAATGATTCTAGGGGTTCAGTGATCTTCCCAGCATGTTTCTGTATCAGTTGAACAGAAAAAGCATGTCATTGTTTGGGTATTCCTATACAGTATTTCTTATTAATGGCATCAATTTAGCTTGGATAAATGTGTTATTATCAATCAATCAATTCAGCAGAGGTATTTCTACTGTCTTCATATATTACCAAATAGTAAACCCTACAATCAATACTAATATTTCTTTATTTGCAAACATATGGATATGAGCAACCATGGAGAGTGACATAATTGTCTCACCTACAGTTATTTTAAACAGGATGATAGAAATGCACCTTAGTGTGCAACTTTAAAGAAGGGAGTTCAGTTCAGTTCAGTCGCTCAGTCGTGTCCGACTCTTTGCAACCCCATGAATTGCAGCACGCCAGGCCTCCCTGTTCATCACCATCTCTCGGAGTTCACTCAGACTCATGTCCATTGAGTCCGTGATGCCATCCAGCCAGGAGTGATTGAGCACAAATAGGTTAATTGGTAGATAACAATTAGATTTTGCAAGAGGAGTAAGTTTATCAAGTAGGTAAAAAGGGGAAGGTGCTATAGGGAAGGGGACCGTGACAACAAGGGTAAGATAAGAAGAAACATCATACTGATTCATTTTCCCTGGAAACGCATGTACCTTTCACTACACGTAACACACAACCCAGGGGAAGAGAAGACACTTCCGTTAGAAAAATAAGTATATGTAAAGGCATAGATACAACTGATGTCATGCAGCATTTATTTTTCTGAGTCTAGTTCTTGTTTCTTCCATTAAGCTGCCACCTTTACTCCTGGGCATGGATTTGTTCATCTCACAGATGACTTATGCTCATCTGGGCTTGTTCAGAGAAGGGGAGCTTATGGGATGATGGGGTGTTAAAGGGCATCACCCATGACAGAATGGAGTCAAAGCTGCGTTTGGAAATTTCAGTAGGCTGTGGATGGATGGAGAGTTCCAAGAAGACTTTTTGAGGGGAGGGAGACTGGGATCTGACTCACTTCTGTGGCCCATGCAGTCCAGACTGATCAGACACTGTCCAGTTCTGCCTTTTTTAGACAGAACTCCTGCCTCTACTGTATCACAGTCTTCCATGCCCTCCTTACTTACACACATGGTACATTTCCCACTCCTCACAGCAACACTGTGGCATAGTTACCTCCCTCCAAGGAAGTAGCCTCTGGAAGCTGAAATACTTTTTCTTCAAAATCATACAACCAGAAATTGATGCTGTTGCTGCTTCTAAGTCGCTTCAGTCGTGTCCGACTCTGTAAGACCCCATAGACGACAGCCCACCAGACTCCTCTGTCCCTGGGATTCTCCAGGCAAGAATACTGGAGTGGGTTGCCATTTTCTTCTCCAATGCATGCATGCATGCTAAGTCGCTTCAGTCGTGTCCGACTCCGTGCGACCCTATGGACAGCAGCCCTCCAGGCTCCTCTGTCCACAGGATTCTCTAGGCAAGAATACTGGAGTGGGTTGCCATTTCCTTCTCCCAGAAATTGATGAGGGTGAACTAAATATTAGATGTTTCCAAAACCAAGCTCTGTCTATTCCAACTATGTATAACAGGAGAAAGATTCTCCCTCTTCCTCTTCTCATCCTTTTCCTTCCTCTCTTCCCTGGAGTTTTATTCAGTGTTTTTACAGAAAAGGAGCAACGCTGACTAGGATACAGGCTGTACAAGACAAATCTTGGTGACAGGGAATCACTTTCATGTCTTTATGAATGTATGTGTGTGTGTGTTGGTTGCTCAGTCGTGTTTGGCTTTTTGTGATCCCCTGGACTGTAGCCCACCAGGCTCCTCTGTCAATGGAATTCCCCTACGGGAGTGGGTAGCTATTCCCTTTCCCAGGGGATCTTCTCAACCCAGGGATTGTATCCATGTCTCCTGCATTGCTGGAGGATACTTTACCATCTGAGCCACTAGGGAAGCACCTTTATGAATATAAGAAGGTCTTAAATCCCAAATATTTGTATGCATTTGGTAAGAGAAGCAAGGCATGTTAATTATGACCAGGAGAACATGGTGGCTTTTAGCAGAAGGCATGCTCTTCAACTTTGAGCCACGTGAAAGTCAATGGTAACTGTTCATGTATCTACCTGTCCTGCTATGCTGGGGGCTCCTGGAGGGCACAGGCTGTGCCATCACGATCACTGCCTGCCTGGCTTCTGGCTCTATGTCTGGTCCATAGTATGCACTCAGTAAACATTCTCTTTCTCCTTTTAAACATTTGTTTTTATTTATTTATTTGGCTGTATCGGGTCTTCGTTGCAGCACGTGGGATCTCTGATTTTTGCTTCAGCACGTGGGGTCTTTAGTTGTGGTGTGAGAGAAACAGTCCCCTGACCAGAGGCTGAACTCAGGCTGCTTACACTGGGAATACTGAGTTTCAGCCACTAGACCACCAGGGAAGTCCCCAGTAAATGCTCTCTTGAATGAATGAATACTTACATGAAAAACTGATTCTATGTGATGATGAACAATCTGTGCTCCTTTAGTCCTCACTGATTATTACTCCTCAAGTAATCTATAACACACATGAAACATCTCTGCTAAGACTCATTTTATATGCAGTACATGTGTCTGTGCTAAGTTGCTTCAGTTGTGTCTGACTCTTTGCAACCCCATGGACTGTANTGTCCGACTCCGTGCGACCCTATGGACAGCAGCCCTCCAGGCTCCTCTGTCCACAGGATTCTCTAGGCAAGAATACTGGAGTGGGTTGCCATTTCCTTCTCCCAGAAATTGATGAGGGTGAACTAAATATTAGATGTTTCCAAAACCAAGCTCTGTCTATTCCAACTATGTATAACAGGAGAAAGATTCTCCCTCTTCCTCTTCTCATCCTTTTCCTTCCTCTCTTCCCTGGAGTTTTATTCAGTGTTTTTACAGAAAAGGAGCAACGCTGACTAGGATACAGGCTGTACAAGACAAATCTTGGTGACAGGGAATCACTTTCATGTCTTTATGAATGTATGTGTGTGTGTGTTGGTTGCTCAGTCGTGTTTGGCTTTTTGTGATCCCCTGGACTGTAGCCCACCAGGCTCCTCTGTCAATGGAATTCCCCTACGGGAGTGGGTAGCTATTCCCTTTCCCAGGGGATCTTCTCAACCCAGGGATTGTATCCATGTCTCCTGCATTGCTGGAGGATACTTTACCATCTGAGCCACTAGGGAAGCACCTTTATGAATATAAGAAGGTCTTAAATCCCAAATATTTGTATGCATTTGGTAAGAGAAGCAAGGCATGTTAATTATGACCAGGAGAACATGGTGGCTTTTAGCAGAAGGCATGCTCTTCAACTTTGAGCCACGTGAAAGTCAATGGTAACTGTTCATGTATCTACCTGTCCTGCTATGCTGGGGGCTCCTGGAGGGCACAGGCTGTGCCATCACGATCACTGCCTGCCTGGCTTCTGGCTCTATGTCTGGTCCATAGTATGCACTCAGTAAACATTCTCTTTCTCCTTTTAAACATTTGTTTTTATTTATTTATTTGGCTGTATCGGGTCTTCGTTGCAGCACGTGGGATCTCTGATTTTTGCTTCAGCACGTGGGGTCTTTAGTTGTGGTGTGAGAGAAACAGTCCCCTGACCAGAGGCTGAACTCAGGCTGCTTACACTGGGAATACTGAGTTTCAGCCACTAGACCACCAGGGAAGTCCCCAGTAAATGCTCTCTTGAATGAATGAATACTTACATGAAAAACTGATTCTATGTGATGATGAACAATCTGTGCTCCTTTAGTCCTCACTGATTATTACTCCTCAAGTAATCTATAACACACATGAAACATCTCTGCTAAGACTCATTTTATATGCAGTACATGTGTCTGTGCTAAGTTGCTTCAGTTGTGTCTGACTCTTTGCAACCCCATGGACTGTAGCCCGCCTGGCTCCTCTGCCCATGGAATTCTCCAGGCAAGAATACTGGAGTGGGTTGTCATGCCCTCCGCCAGGGATCTTTCCAACCCAGGGATTGAACCTGTGTCTCTTATATTTCCTGCTTTGGCAGGCAGGTTCTTTACCACTAGTGCCGCCTGGAAGGCCCTAAAATGGAGAGCTTCATGCTAAATAAATTCTGCTAAAATAATGAGATTATGTTTAGTATTGATGTTTAGCAAAAGTCTGATTTTCTCAAAAACAAACAAACAAAAAATGTTCAAACTTTTTCTGCCTTGAAGTGATTCTAAATATCAGGTTTCTCCTGCTTTCCCTTTCTTTACCTTCCCTGACAGAGCATTAGTAGTCTAGACATAATGCATAGTTAATAGAGAATATTCTGCTATTACACGTGTACATGGAAAAATAAGAAAACCTAGTTAAGAAGCCATAGCCATACAACTTTCTGTGCAATCCTTAAATCTTGTTTTAATGACTGTTTTATACAAACCAGTATGTAAACACATTTAGAAAGTTTTCTGATCATTTAAACCAGACCTCATTGGGGTAATTGTATTCTTATCATGTATTTAGGAATCAGCCTCCCCAAACAGTATTGTAGTAAGACAATGAGACAATATGCACAGGCAAATTGCTCAAACAAACAAACAAAAAAAGCCTATCATCTTGGACACATTAAACAGGAGATATTAGACATAACAGGAGATAATCTGACATATAAAATATCTTCATTTATTCAGATGAATCATGCAAAAATATAACCATCACAACCGGATGGTGCTGATGATCCACTAAAAACTTGCCGAAGAAGACAGACTACTATGCCAGCGGCTTTATTTTATATGATAAGAAAGAAAAAGCAATATTCTTTTTGCAGTCTTGACATGGAGAAGTCACAATTCTTTTCTTCTGCCAGTGGATCAAAATGACAACCTTGCTGCAAGTCGCTTGCGCCCTAACCCCACGTGGAAAAGCTGCCAAGATTTCTGCGGAAGAGTCAGACAGATCTATGCATCAGTTTTCCCCCTCTTCTCTCTCCTACTCCACCCCTGCAGTGTCCTGTATTATTTCTGTAGATCTCTTTTGCTATAGATTGAGTCTTAAGAACCATTTCTTTGTATCTCTCTGCTTATTTGCCTAAACAGTCATTGGGTCCTCTTGGGGTCCCCTGGCTTTCTAGGGAGATCTTTCATAAGGTCTGATTTCCCCTGGGGGAATGGAAGTTGTTTCTCAGACCAAGACCCAGTTTCCCCTTTTCTGCCCATACTCTGCACAGGCTCAGGGAAAGGCCAGTTTCCTGTGGAGAACTATTTTTCTCATATACTGGGGAGATGTGTCAGGAAAAAATGGCCTCTCAGTAACTGAAAAGAAAAAAAAGATTTTTCACCAGCCTATTTTGTTCCAGACATTGTTCAAGGGCATCAGCAAAACTCTGGGAAGTAGGTATTATTATCTCTGTTTTTCAGATGAGCCAGTAATTTGCTCAAGGTCATATAGTTAAGTGGTAGGTGTAGAATTTAAACTTTGATTTATCTGTCCTCAAAACTCTTTCCATCGTACCTACNACTCTGCACAGGCTCAGGGAAAGGCCAGTTTCCTGTGGAGAACTATTTTTCTCATATACTGGGGAGATGTGTCAGGAAAAAATGGCCTCTCAGTAACTGAAAAGAAAAAAAAGATTTTTCACCAGCCTATTTTGTTCCAGACATTGTTCAAGGGCATCAGCAAAACTCTGGGAAGTAGGTATTATTATCTCTGTTTTTCAGATGAGCCAGTAATTTGCTCAAGGTCATATAGTTAAGTGGTAGGTGTAGAATTTAAACTTTGATTTATCTGTCCTCAAAACTCTTTCCATCGTACCTACTGACCCAGGAATATGCCTCCAATCAGAGCAAAGCAAGAAGTACAATACCAAGCATCTTTATACGAGCTGACACGGTGCCTTGGTACTGTAGGACTAGTGGGAAGGGGTGTGGAAGGAACATTTAGCCCAGTTGCCTCACTTAAGGATGAAAACCAGGGGCCCCAGGCACCCAGTGCTTCACACAAGGCCACATATATGGCAAGAAGGCCAACCTTCTAACTCCTAGTTTGCAATTTATTGCTACAGACTGAATATTTGGGACTCCTTAAAATTCATATGCTGAAATCTAATCCAGAGNTTACAGGTGATAACTTAGCCTAAGTCCCCAGTGTTCTAAGGGAATTAGATTTGAAGTGTCCTGACTGAAGCCACCTCCTAGTAAAATGCTCTGCTTGGGTTTCCTCTCTGCTTCCTTCTGATGTGGCTTTAGTAATTCCGTCCTCCCCTTTCCACCTGAGTGAAGCTAAATCTGTCTGCCAGCCTCATGGCCTCTCACGTTTAGTTAACAAGCACATAATGGGCATTTGCTATTTTCACTGGTGTGAAATTAACTGCCTCTTTGTGGTGGGTCTAAACCAAGCATTATTCAAACTTGGGTACCCACACCACTTCCTTGATCAGTGGAGTACACTGCAGATAAAAAAGAGTAAAACTTTTCTGTTGTTTTTTAATCTGAGTGTTTCATACACATGGCAACATAGAGGAGTCATCTTAATTCACAACAAAAAGATGAATGAGAGGTCTGAATGGAAACTGGGATCCCAACTTTTGAAAAAACAGAAACATCTGCATGTTTATGATAACCAGTAAGAAATGTACAAAGTACTTAATTTCTTAAAATGATTTTGTTTTTCCTTGGCTGCACCATGGCATGTCGGATCTTAGTTCTCTGACCAGGGATTGAACTCATGTCCCATGCAGTGGAAGTACAGAGTCTTAACCACTGTACTGCCAGGGAAGTCTCAATTCCTTAAAACAGTTGATCAACCTTTATTAGTGGTAAAAATTATGGCTATCCTGGCTTTATAGGGAGTTAGGTAGACACCCCGGGGACTCACTGGGGTCTGGATCCAGTCTGCTGGATCTGCAAACTCAACAATTAGATAAACATCAGCTTAGAGGGGACACAAATCACTTAGTATCTGCTTACTGCTGCAAGGATCGGTACAGTTTATCTTAAGGTACAGTTTTAGAAATTAGGGAATCCTGGATTATTTGGAAGCACCTATTTNAAAAGTCTGATTTTCTCAAAAACAAACAAACAAAAAATGTTCAAACTTTTTCTGCCTTGAAGTGATTCTAAATATCAGGTTTCTCCTGCTTTCCCTTTCTTTACCTTCCCTGACAGAGCATTAGTAGTCTAGACATAATGCATAGTTAATAGAGAATATTCTGCTATTACACGTGTACATGGAAAAATAAGAAAACCTAGTTAAGAAGCCATAGCCATACAACTTTCTGTGCAATCCTTAAATCTTGTTTTAATGACTGTTTTATACAAACCAGTATGTAAACACATTTAGAAAGTTTTCTGATCATTTAAACCAGACCTCATTGGGGTAATTGTATTCTTATCATGTATTTAGGAATCAGCCTCCCCAAACAGTATTGTAGTAAGACAATGAGACAATATGCACAGGCAAATTGCTCAAACAAACAAACAAAAAAAGCCTATCATCTTGGACACATTAAACAGGAGATATTAGACATAACAGGAGATAATCTGACATATAAAATATCTTCATTTATTCAGATGAATCATGCAAAAATATAACCATCACAACCGGATGGTGCTGATGATCCACTAAAAACTTGCCGAAGAAGACAGACTACTATGCCAGCGGCTTTATTTTATATGATAAGAAAGAAAAAGCAATATTCTTTTTGCAGTCTTGACATGGAGAAGTCACAATTCTTTTCTTCTGCCAGTGGATCAAAATGACAACCTTGCTGCAAGTCGCTTGCGCCCTAACCCCACGTGGAAAAGCTGCCAAGATTTCTGCGGAAGAGTCAGACAGATCTATGCATCAGTTTTCCCCCTCTTCTCTCTCCTACTCCACCCCTGCAGTGTCCTGTATTATTTCTGTAGATCTCTTTTGCTATAGATTGAGTCTTAAGAACCATTTCTTTGTATCTCTCTGCTTATTTGCCTAAACAGTCATTGGGTCCTCTTGGGGTCCCCTGGCTTTCTAGGGAGATCTTTCATAAGGTCTGATTTCCCCTGGGGGAATGGAAGTTGTTTCTCAGACCAAGACCCAGTTTCCCCTTTTCTGCCCATACTCTGCACAGGCTCAGGGAAAGGCCAGTTTCCTGTGGAGAACTATTTTTCTCATATACTGGGGAGATGTGTCAGGAAAAAATGGCCT
Organism: Neotragus pygmaeus; assembly: GCA_006410875.1. NCBI lineage: Eukaryota > Metazoa > Chordata > Mammalia > Artiodactyla > Bovidae > Neotragus > Neotragus pygmaeus. The sequence continues at coordinate 733,176 of SJYV01038749.1, read as the reverse complement.
CTCAGTAACTGAAAAGAAAAAAAAGATTTTTCACCAGCCTATTTTGTTCCAGACATTGTTCAAGGGCATCAGCAAAACTCTGGGAAGTAGGTATTATTATCTCTGTTTTTCAGATGAGCCAGTAATTTGCTCAAGGTCATATAGTTAAGTGGTAGGTGTAGAATTTAAACTTTGATTTATCTGTCCTCAAAACTCTTTCCATCGTACCTACTGACCCAGGAATATGCCTCCAATCAGAGCAAAGCAAGAAGTACAATACCAAGCATCTTTATACGAGCTGACACGGTGCCTTGGTACTGTAGGACTAGTGGGAAGGGGTGTGGAAGGAACATTTAGTCCAGTTGCCTCACTTAAGGATGAAAACCAGGGGCCCCAGGCACCCAGTGCTTCACACAAGGCCACATATATGGCAAGAAGGCCAACCTTCTAACTCCTAGTTTGCAATTTATTGCTACAGACTGAATATTTGGGACTCCTTAAAATTCATATGCTGAAATCTAATCCAGAGTGTGATGATATAAGGATGTGGGGCCTTTGGGGAGTGATTTAGCTCATAGGAGTGGAGTCTTGTGAATGGGATTAGTGCCTTTATAAAAGAGACTTGCAAAAGCTCTCTTGCCCCCTTTATCCTCTAGGACATTGGGAAAAGATTGCTGATCTTCTGCACACCAGGAAATGACCCTCACTAGATATTGAATCTATCTGTGCCCTGACCTTGGACTTTCAGCCTCTAGAGCTGTGAGAAATGCATTTCTGTTCTTTATAAGCCTGGGTGGCATTTTGGTAGAGAAACCTGAACAAATTAAGATACTCATTGAGAATGATATTCTACCTCCCACTTAATAGTCTGGTTTGCTTTAATTTAGTTTCCTTTTTTGTTTGTTTGTTTGTTTTTTCCTCTTTTGTATTATGATCTTTACCCTCTATTTTAACTGATTATTTTCCATAAAAATATTCCACTTTGTTATAAGGTAAGTTGCTCAAAACAAACAAACAAACAAAACTGTCTTTCTAGGGACTTCCTGGTGATCCAGTGGCTAAGACTTCATGTTCCCAATGCTGGGAACCTGGGTTCAACCCCTGATCAAGGAACTAGATTCCACATGCCCCCAACTAAAGATCCTTCATGGCGCAATGAAGATCCAAGGTGTTGTGTGCCATAACTAAGACTTGGCCCAACCAAATGAATAAACAAATAGTTAAAACAAGCTATATTTCTGGACATATTGAATAGGCGATATTAGACACAACAGTAATTTGTCCTATAAAATATCTCTATCTATTCAGGTAAATCATGCAAAAATAATAACTGTCACAACCTGATGTGCTCCTGATCCACTAAAGAAGTAGAAGAGAAGACAGACTACAAAAATGTGAATTCATCAACCTTCCTTTCTCCCCATATAAACAAGTCTGAACAATTCCTTAGAAAAAGTACACATCAGATTACTATGAGTTAAAATGGATTAGGACAAACTACAGGCCTATTTGGAGTTAAATTCACAGACATCCAAAAGAGTTTCCTTTCTCTCTACTGTTCACTTCTTTTGAGCTAAACTGATTTTAAAATGCTGTCAATGTCCTCAACAACTTGCCAGTTAGCAAGTTTGCAACTTGCCAGTTTGTTTCTGCTTAAACCTAAAAAATAAACAAACAAAAAACAAGCAAAAAAAAAAAAAGCATAATAAAATAAAATTGAATAGCTACTTAACAGACAGACAGCTTTAATGTTATCCCAGAGTCAGTTGCTGTCTGAGGGAACAAAACATTTTTCCTTGTTAGCCAATTTTCTGCCATCTTGGGAACAGTTAGCCATCCATTCATCACTATGCCTGGGTAGCATAAACAGGAGAATGGTTATAAAGATCTTTTATCTTGTTCCCAAATGATAAGAGAAACCAAATGCTTGTTGTTCCTCTTAATGGAGTTTGAGTGAACAATAATAAAAAGGAATCAACTAAAGGACTATATTCAAATACTTCTCACAAGGCGTTGTCAAAATCTCTTTCTCTTTTTGACACTTGTCTTTTGAAAAGGTTTTTTGTTTTGACATTTTCCCTGAGTGCATTTGTCGCTCATATCGAACACGATGACTGACCCTGGGATCTGATCTTGATAAATTAAGAAGAGACAAAGCGCACTCCACAAGCAGAAGTGTGGCAAACACCCCGCAGATAAGTGTGTTCCAAACTGGAAGTCGAAGTCCAAATCAGGAGTTCTGATCATTTGTTTTGACTGTATGTCACTTTACCAAGAGATTACGAATTTGCTTTTTAATGGATTCTATGAGTGATGGACAGGGAGGCCTGGCGTGCTGCGGTCCATGGGGTTGCAGAGTTGGACATGACTGAGTGACTGAACTGAACAGATGAGGTAACTGCTGTTGACTCTAGAAATTCCTGCCACATATACATTCTCCCATCCAAGTGGGATATGGAAAGAAATGAGCAGCCATTGAGGAAGAAAGAGATAGGAGGTATGGCAAGGATGAAATAGCATCAAGAAGAAGTCTATTTGATCCCTCATTAAGTAAGCATTGGTTTAAGTCCATTTCTCTAGAAGCAGAGCCTGAGATTTCTGTACAGACATGTTTGGGGTAAAATTGGTAAGAAAAGCAGGAAAAGACAGGGTAGAAACTAAGCAGAGATGAGGCTCAGCTGGAGAACACATTTAGCTGGATCTTATAAGGAGCTGCAGAGGTGTAGAGTCCATTATAGCACCTGCTGGCTCCATGCAGCAATAAAACACCAGAAATGTAAGTAACCTGAGCTGAGATGTACTGCAAGTATAAAATACTGGTGGCTCAGTTATAGAATCTACTTGCAATGCAGGAGACACGAGTTTGATATCCGGGTTTGGGAGGTCCCCTGGAGAAGGGAATAGCAACCCATTCCAGTATTCTTGCCTGGAGAATCCAATGGACAGAGGAGCCTGGTGGGCTACAATCTATGGGGTCACAAATAAGTGGACTCAGCTAAGGGACTAATGTTTTCACTTTCCTAGACAAAGTGCCAAAAAAAAAAAAAAAAAAAAAAGAGTAAAATGCCTGACAAATATTTTTTCATTGATTACATGTAGAAAGGATAACATTTTGGATTAACTAAAATATATTCTTTAAAAAATCGCACCCATTTTGTTTTACACTTTCAATGTGACTACCAGAAAAATTTTAATTGCATAAATGCTTTGCATTTATTTTTATCAGCTTTAAAATGCTAATCTGGACTTTTTTAGCCAAGGAAGTCTGATATACAGTCATGCGATATCTTTCCTCCTCCCTCCCTTCCTCTTTTCCCTTTTAACTTTTTTTTTTTTTCAGAAGTTCCCTAACCACTTTTATTATTTAACACTTAGCAAGGTTGGACTGTTTTCCAGTAGTCTTACTCAGGTTACACTGAGGCCTGAGATCTCATCATCCAAACAGCTGGGCAGACACATCCATAAATGTACTAGCTTAAACACGGTTACAAAAGGCTCCTGACAGCTTGGTTATGGGAAGAGAGATTAGCAGTAGCTCTTTAAAATAAGAAGCTCGTCCAGTGTTCAGAAACACATTATCAACTGATTTCTGCTACCATTACTTCATCTGTAGACCCATTTTGTTGATGGCAGATCAGAGTTGTTATGTTGACAGGATATCTAAGCATAAACAACCCACCACATTCCATTTCTGAAGGCTTGCAGTTTGTAGATACTCAGAGGACACTTTAATAATCGATAACAGCAGTTGAAAGCCAAATTATATTTACAAATAGATTAGATTGAATTGTATGTACACATTTATCATGTGACATAAACTGTGCTGTGATTTTTACCACTGTTTGTACCCCAGACTCAATCTTCTTTAATGGGTGAAATCTTTTGGTGCACGTGTATTTTAAAGAAGCTATTGTTAAATGAAGTAATATTTTTGCTGGGAACTCTTTCAGTGATGGAAGCTTTTCTTCTCCATCATCAACATCATCACTATCATCATCAATGCCGCTATCACTGTGTCACCACTGATGATATTTTTAAGCTTTTGCCCATGGTGTATGTTATCTATATCAGGGACCACAGATGATATGAGATATTGAACATTTGGGAGAAAAAGGTAAAAATTAACATGGTCAGCAAAATCAATAGTATAGCCAGTGGCTTATTTCCTTTGGCAAATCTCAGCTCAAGAGAATTTGAAGACAGGTAGCATTTCTGCAGCTGATTCACTGGAAAAGAGCCTGATGTTGGGAAAGATTGAGGGCAGAAAGAGAAGGGGGTGACAGTGGATGAGATGGTTGGATGGCATCATTGACTCTGGGAGACAGTGAAGGACAGGGAAGCCTGGCACGCTGCAGTCCATGAGGTCTTAAAGAGTCAGGCACAGCTAAGAGACTGAATAACAAAGCAATTCTAGAATACTAATACAACCGAACCACAGGGTGTGTTACTGGCTGGCTACTGAATTTTTTCTTGCTCTTTTCCTGCCCTTTCAGTTCCCTTGTATTTTAAAGGGAAACTCAACAGCCACTCCTGTAGAGCAGCATAAGGAGTAGGCAGTTGACCAAAACTCCATTGTCAGGGAGAGCAACTGTTACAGTGGATCTAGGCTGGAACAAGGAGGAAAGGGAAACAGTGCAATGAACTTCCAGATGGATCAGATGCCAGGAAAGTAATGAATATTTAGTAGGCCTACCAATATTAGATCTAGAAAGTACTAATAGTGCCTTGATTTTGAAACTCAGAACTAACATTCATTTATCTAATTTCTGTTTCAATTAGATGATAACAGATATTTTTTTCAACGAAGGACAGAAGCCACATCACAGCCAAGTAATAAAATACTACTTGTGTATGCGAAATCATTCAATTATTTGATGCAATTAAACTAATATCTCAAGAGTGATTTGAAAGGAGAATATTTTTGTAAAGAAGACTTAAACAGAATTAGAAAAATAAAGCATTTTTCTGTAATTTTTTGGAAAAAAAAAAAAAGCAAAGTAGACTAAAGAAATTAGTCTTCAGTGTTTAATGTTCATCATTACCAAAGCCCAACTCTCTGATGGCTTTCTTAATGATCTGGATGAAACTCTAATTTTGTAAATAGGACAATTTTTAAGGGAGGTTTTTCTTGTTAGTGCTGTCTTTTTTTTTTTTTTTTTTTTTTTTTTACTGCTGCCTACATGAGAGTAAGTGTGAAAAATGGGGAAAAGTTTGCTTCACGTGCATCATTCTTAGACATTTGCTCTTTGAATCTTGCCGAGTATTACTTTGCTGATAATTTCTTGAACTAGAATCTTCCAGTTGACTCTCTGATTTCAGAAAACAATAAGGCTTCACATGGCAGATCTTTTCTGCAAGGAATCTCAAAGGATCTTACCAACAACCATATCACCCTTCACAGAAATCCCTAGGTAAAAAGTAGTTCAATGAGGAGAATAGCATTTCTAAATGGCAAATCTAAGGGTCTAAAAAGCCAGTGACTTAACCTAAGACTTGAATAGACTGAGGTATGAAATTCTGATTTTCTTATCCCTGTATGATAGTGTACTTCATTGTGACAAAACTACTCCCTGTGAAGTTTAGTCAACCAATGATCAGGCCTTAATAATTTAAGTTGAGGGAAAGCATGATGACATGAACATCAGAACAGGACTAGCTGTTGGCCAACTTGCAGGAAGTAGGCCCCTAGAGTACTTCTAGTTACTATGCCAACAATCCTTCTGATATGTAAAAAGATACAGGTTCTGCTAGTCAGTTCAGTTCAATAAGTATGCCCTCTGCTCTCTGACTAGCCTCACAACAGATTCTTAGGAGATTGAGCTCATAGTCTGAGATAAAAGTTCAACTTGTATTTGTTTCAGCTTCTCTATCTTACTAACAGAATGCTCAAAATGGATTAAAGATCTACATGTAAGGCCAGAGACTATAAAACTCTAAGAAGAAAACATAGGCAGGAAACCGGAAACAAAAAGAAAAGAAAATGGGAGAAAATATTTGCAAACAATGAGACCAACAAGGGATTAATCTCCAAAACATACAAACAACTCGCAGCTTGGGATATCAACAAAACAAACAACCTTATCAAAAAATGGGAGGAAGATATAAATAGACATTTCTACCAAGAAGAAAAGCACATGAAGAGAGGCTCAACATTGTCATTAGAGAAATTCAAATCAAAACTAATGAGGTATCGCCTAATACCTACTGAATGAATGGCCGTCATCAAAAAATCTGCGAACGGTAAATGTTGGACAGGGTATGGAGAAAAGGGAACCCTCCTACACTGTTGGTGGGAATGTAAACTGGTAGAGCCTATACAGAGAACAGTATGGAGGTTCCCTAAAATAACCAAAATAGAACTATCATATGATCCAGCAACCCTATTCCTGGGCATATATCCACAGAAAACCATAATTTGAAAAGTGCCCCAGTGTTCATCGTGGCACTATTTACAATAGCCAGGACATGGAAGCAATCTAAATGTACAGCAAAAGGAATGGATAGAGAAGATGTGGTATATATATACATATAAACATATACATATATATATAGGGTATATTGCTCAGCCATAAAAGAACAAAATAATGTCATTTGCATCAACATGGATGGACTTAGAGATGATCATACTGAGTGAAGTTAAGTCAGACAGAGAAAGGCAAATATGATATATCACTTGTATGTGGAATCTGAAGAAAAAGGGTACAAATAAACTTACCTACAAAACAGAAATAGAGTCAGAAAATAGATAGATGCAGGAAAATTTATAGTTACCAGGACGTAAGGGCAGGGGAGGGGTAAATTAGAAGGTTGGGACTGACAAATACACGTCACTGTATATGAAATAGATAACTAATAATACCTACTGTAAAGCACAGGGAAATAAAACTAAGACAACATTCTAAATCAACTATATTTCAATAAAAATTTTAAAAGGTGAATGCCACGTTTCTTCAACTTGCATTAAATGATGTTATATCAGTGCATAAGAACTGGTAGTAAGGAGGGCCAAAGCAGTGACTGCATATTATTTTGAAAGATTACTTTATGTCCAGTGGAGCAGAGTGACAAGCCAAGACAGTAATGGTTCATTCCTTTGGGGTCATGAACATAATTTCCATAATTATGGCACAAAAATCAAGGGATCAGTTATCTTAGGATGCATAGCAATGCACATCCATGCTGTCTACCACATTGTACAGGAGTCTCATGTGAATGTTTGTACAGCACATCAGAAACACTGATGATTGGAAATATTTTAAAATACAGAATATTACATCTATACTGGAAGGATTTCCAGATATTTTTACTCCCAGACTTGAAACCTGGACTCCATACTTTGTCAACCAGTAAAGAAAATGGAAACAACAAACAAACAAACATACACAAATATGCCTGAGAACTTGGATCTAGATTTCGCCTAATGTATTACTCTACTGTGTATTGTGTTGTGTTCAGTCCAGTTCAGTCGCTCAGTTGTGTCTGACTCTTTGCGACCCCATGGACACTGCACTGTGGTTATCCTCTCTTTATTCACTGCCACTACTCTTGATTACCTCCTCCCCAACTCAGATCTATTGCCTGAGTCATTGCATGGAAAGGTATAATGGATCTAACCAACGCTGTGTCTGTGCTTGAGAATCTGTTGATACAGATGACACATTTAAGAAAGTCAAAGTGTTCTGAAGACTTCCCTGGTGGTCCAGTGGCTAAGATTCCACGCTCCCAATTCAGGGAGCCCGGATTCGATTCCTGATCAAGGAACTAGGTCCCATGTGGTGCAAGTAAAAGATCCTAACCAAAAAAATGTTAAATAAATAATAAAGAAGTAAATAAAGTCAAAGTGCTTTGACAATGTACTCCTAACTGCTTCACTGGCCAATAAGTACATTCTTTTCACATTTCATGAAAACACAATAGTTTTCAAAATGTTGTTTCTTCTAGGTTGGCTACTTGTAATTTTTCTTTTTGAAGAATGTATATGAATACATTTCCTGATTGGATCCTATACTATGAACTTAAATTCTTGCTTCTCTGTCTATATATTCTGTATTTAATTGGTTTCAATTATTATCCTGTGCTTTAATTGATTTATATACAAATTAGTAGCCCATGCTAATATGTTAATAAAATACTACCACATTTCCAGAGCTTGGATTCAGCACACTTTATATGCTCTTAAATATTTCACTCTGAATGAACTGTATTCAATTTCATTATCTTTCTCCCTTATAAGTCACAGATCAAAGAATACTTCCCTTTAAGCAGATATTTTACAGGGAAATATCCACCATTGTTTCAGAAACTGATTATGCAGATTGACTCTCTTCCAAAGAAATTAGAAAATTAACTCAGCACCACAGCTGTGGGACTTAAATTACAGAACTAGCTATATTTTGAAAACTTTGAAAATCTGCCAAAAGAGAAAATTATAAGATTGATTCTGTAAATGATGCTGTTCAAAGTTAAACTACTTCTCTAATGGACTTGTTAGAGGAGATTTTTTTTTTTTTTCACAGCCATATCTTCTCTTACTTTTGATCAATGGATATCTTCTATCACATCCTGTTGTGAATGATTCTATCTGCTGAAAATGTAAACCTATAATCATTTGTGAAAAGCAAAGGCAGTCCTTGATCAAGTAAATGAATCATAAACAGAGTCCAATACTTCAAATACTAGTCTCATCCCCACACCTATTTTTTTCTTGAGTATTGTCACTAGAATAACAAACATGATGGGTGGAGCAGCGGGGTGGCAGAAGCGACTGATGCTTTGTTTTTAGACATTCAGTGCTGAAGTGAGACATCATTCCCATGTAGAACCCATTTATTCCTTCATCTAGTAATAAACTGTCTATACATACATTAAAGTGAACATAGTGTAAGTGTAAACAAGCTTCAAGCATTTTTGCAAATGCGACACGCAATGTACCACCCACACAGATGCCGCCCCCGACCCCACAATGCTTCTTCCTATTCCTGATCTTTCTTCCTCCCCAGGGGAGGCATTATCTAGACTTTTAACATCAGGGATGACTTTGCCTATTTTTTGTACTCTATGCAAATTGCAGCTTAAATAGGTACTTTTCTCTTTCTGGCTTGTTTCCCTCAACACTATATTTGAGAGTGGCTATATTTTGTTCATTCTCATTGCTGTAGTACTGCATTGTGTGAATATCCCAGGATTTATTTATTCATTCAACTGTTGATAGGCCTTTGGGTAGTTTCCAGGTTGGCTTGATGAATGCTGCTGCTATGAATATTCATGGGCCCATCTTTTGGTGAACATATGTATGCATTTTTCCAAATGTTAAATCGACCTTATATGCCTGGAATAAACCACACGCTTCGTGATATATTATTCTATTTATATGTTTCTGGATCTGATTTTCTAGGATTGGATTTAGGATCGCTGCATTTATAGGACTGAAAGAAATTAGTCTGTAATTTTCCATTCCTTTAACGTCCTTGTGAAGTTTTGGTGCTGGGTTTCCCTGAGTGTTAGAAAAGATATGGGAGGTGTTCCCTCTTTTTTGATACTCTCTGGGTAAGTTAGTTTAATACTGGTATTATTTCCTTCTTGAATATTCAAGTGAACTCAAGGTGAGGCCATGTGGGTCTAGGGTTTTCTGTCTGGGACTGTTTCTAATAACAGATTCAAGTTCTTCAATAGATATGAAATTATTAAGATTTTCAATGTGCTATTTATTTCCCCCCAAACTCCATTTCATATAGCTTTATACATGAGTTGGTATTAAGTGGTTAATAATGTCAATACTTTCTGAGGTCTGAATGCTCACAGTGATGACTACTCTTTGCATTTCTACTATAGGCAACTTGATTTTTCATTCTTTCATTGATCAGTGTTGCAAGTATTTGATTTAATTAATGTTTTCATACACAGTCTACATATTTTTGGGATTTGAATTACTGTGTTTCTTTAATTTCCTGAGATGGGTGCATCAACATTGTTCAGATTCCTTTCTAATAGATTCATTACGTAACATAAACAGTTTTCTTTCTTGAAAAACATTTTTTAAAAAAATTTCAATTGCATTTATAAAAGCTTTTTTCCACTGGATACAGAATTCTAGTCATATTCTTTTAGCAGTTTAAAAATGCCATTCCATCAATTTCTGGCTTCCATTATTTTAAAAGTAAGCTTCAGTATTGCTGCTTCTTCAAAAATAATGTATTTTTCTTTTGCTGCTGCTATTAATTAAGATTTCCTGCAGACTAAGGTGTCCTGCAATGTGACTTGAATAGGTCCTGCTTGGGGTTCAATAAACTTTCACAGGCTGGATTGATGTTGCTCATCAACTATGGAAAATTTTAAGCCATTATTTCTTCAACTTTTTTTTTTTTTTGGTAAATTTATTTATTTTACTTGGAGGCTAATTACTTTACAATGTTTTAGTGGTTTTTGCCATACATTCACACGACTCAGCCATGGGTGTACATTCAACTCTTTTTACTGCCACATACTCAGTCTTTTCTTCCTCTGAGACTCCATTCATGCAAGTGGTAAACTTTTCTCTGTGTATCAATGATGTGTTTTTCATTTATCTGTTTTCTTGTTTGTTTGTTTTAAACTCAGAACAGTCCCAGCCTACATGATCTGGGTATCTATCTGATGTTAGATCTCAGATTCTTGATCAAGAATTAAATCCAGGACAGAACAGTGAAAGCAGCAAATTGTAACCACTGGATGGCCAGGGGACTCCCCATTTATCTGTTTTTATATTCTCTAATCATGTTGTATTCAGTTCAGTTCAGTTCAGTTCAGTCGCTCAGTTGTGTCTGACTCTTTGCGACCCCATGAATCGCAGCACGCCAGGCCTCCCTGTCCATCACTAACTCCTGGAGTTCACTCAGACTCACATTCATCGAGTCAGTGATGCCATCCAGCCATCTCATCCTCTGCCGTCCCCTTCTCCTTCTGCCCCCAATCCCTCCCAGCATCAGAGTCTTTTCCAATGAGTCAACTCTTCGCATGAGGTGGCCAAAGTACTGGAGTTGCAGCTTTAGTATCATTCCTTCCAAAGAAGTCCCAGGGCTGATCTCCTTCAGAATGGACTGGTTGGATCTCCTTGCAGTCCAAGGGACTCTCAAGAGTCTTCTCCAACACCACACTTCAAAAGCAGCAATTCTTCAACATTTAGCCTTCTTCACAGTCCAACTTCACAGCATCATCTTTCAGGATTTCAACTGGAATGTCATCAGCTCCACTAGTTTTGTTTGTAGTGATGCTTTCTAAGGCCCACCTAACTTCACATTCNGAAAAGACTCTGATGCTGGGAGGGATTGGGGGCAGGAGGAGAAGGGGACGACCGAAGATGAGATGGCTGGGTGGCATCATGGACTCGAGGAACGTGAGTCTGAGTGAACTCCGAGAGATGGTAATGAACAGGGAGGCCTGGCGTGCTTTGATTCATGGGGTCGCAAAGAGTCAGACACGACTGAGCGAGTGAACTGAACTGAACCTCTTACCCTCTTTGTCTTCAAATTAACATCTTCATATCTATACCCAACTCCAATCATCATTCCCAAAGATAAAACTTTCTTGTCCTTCTTGAGTACATCACTCTCTAGTAGATGCTAACATGTCACTTAGTATCTCTCATTCATGGCACCAGCTATCTTTGCAATGTTACATTTACTTGAAGAGTTCTTTGATTAATACCAGTTTTCTTTTCCAGACTCTAAAGTCTAGGATGACTCTTTTAGGTTATGCTTCTTTTTTCGAATTATTTAAAATCATAGGCATAAATCTGGCTTATAGTTATTAAACAAATTGCTTAATCTTTTTTTTTTTTTTTACTTTTTGAAAATATAAAATTCTGTAAAATTTAGAGGTTAGACAAAGAGCAGGAGCCAAAACAAGGGTACATTTGCATAACTGTTTGAGAGAAGAAAGGAAACACAGGGAACTCTGCAACAGAGGAAGATAAATATTAGAGAAGGAGATTTTAGTAATAATATGGTAGGCTTCTGCATTTGAAACATGGTCCAGGAGAGAACAGATAATAAAAAAGAAGGATCAATTTTGTTGTGAATTCTACTTTTTTTCACAATAGTAAACAAACCATAACTTTGCCTTCCTTACATTTCACATTTCCAATACGTGCTGCATATTGAAGAAAACAATCTACTTTAACAGGTCTTAGAGGTTGCCTGCTTAGTGACTAGAAAATTCACTTACAGAAGAAGCTTCATGTGCCTAGGATTTAGACTTGTTCTCCTTTAAATGGAGCACTACCAGTAGCCCTGAGCCCTGAGCTCTGTGCAAAGTGCAGCCTTGGGGGCNAACAGGTCTTAGAGGTTGCCTGCTTAGTGACTAGAAAATTCACTTACAGAAGAAGCTTCATGTGCCTAGGATTTAGACTTGTTCTCCTTTAAATGGAGCACTACCAGTAGCCCTGAGCCCTGAGCTCTGTGCAAAGTGCAGCCTTGGGGGCATTAGAGCCAAGGCCAAGGTCATACTCTGTTTTTCATTCACAATTCCCTTTGTTGTCTGTGTTTCAGGTTTCCTCTTCCTCATTTTCTTTTTTTTTTTAAGTCCCCAGTACACTCACTTTGGAGTTCTCCTAGTATTTGAAAATATACCAAAGAAATACAGCTCTTTGAGGAAATTTCCAATTATTAGAGGTAAACATACACTCAAAACAAGATTGTGTTCTCTCTTGTAGTTCTCAGATTAAATTCATCCTGTGCATAATCCCTTATTGGTTATGAAACCAAGCTTTTATAATCTTGTGATTTATAATCTGTGACAGAGAACAGGAACCCATGTGGCATTGATTTGCAGATATTAGTTTGCATGTCTCTGGAAAATCTTTCTTAGAAATACACAAGTATTCTTATAAAGAGTGATTAAATTTGAGTAAATGTTGGATTTTATGACTGCTGGAAAATTTCTATTCAAAAGCATAAATTGCTCAACAATGTGACCTTGTTATTAACTTTTGTACATCTGTATCACCTTATGAAAAACACTGCTTTTCACTCTTTGGTATATTTACATGTTTATTTATAATAAGCATTTTAGTTTCTCTTTATTTGTAAACAATGTATAATTTCTTCGATTTATAAGGGAAATTTTAGATAGACTTGATATATAATTATTTTTAGATTATTATTATTTAAATTATGTTTAAATTATTATTTAAATTATTTTCAAAGATAAGAACTATGCAGGGGGGTGCTCCACAGAAAGAGAGAGGCAGTGGAACTTCCCTCAGCAAAGCCGAGGGGTCCCGAGGAAANCAGGATTGGGAGCTCGTGTACACCTGTGGTGGATTCATGTCGATGTATGGCAAAGCCAATAGAGTATTGTAAAGTAAAATAAAGTAAAAAAAAAAAATTAAAAAAAAAAACATAATTTTTAACATAAAAAAAATAAAAGTACTGTTTAAAATTCCATTCTAGAGTTTTACTTGGAGCCTCACATCAGTAAGCCTATGGAGATATCTGTAGCATTTGTTCACAGGCCTATGCTCTCAGTCTAGTAGCTTCTTTCCATGATTTTATTCAGGTGGAGAGTGTAGCAGATTTCCATTACTGAAGATGACCATAACCATAGTTCCCCTCCCTTATGCTCTGCAGTGCAACTCTGACCCTCCATCCATTGAGACATGTACCTACAGGTTCCCTCCTTTTGAACTTAGGCAGGCTTGCGACCAAACAGAAGTGAAAGTGGTTGGCTTCCTAGGCTTGGTCATAAAATATTGAATCAGCTTCTTCTTGGTTCTCTGGGAGTGCTCACTCATGGAACACAGCTACCATGCTTCAAGGAACCCTAGGTCACATCAAAAGGCAAACACGTAGATATCATAGCTGAAATTTCTAGCTGAGCTCCCAGCAGACTGCCAGCATCAGTCATCAAATATGTAATGATTCCAAAAGGATTCTTATTCTTAGCCATTAAGCCACCTAAGGCTTTGAGTCTCTAAGCTTTGAGATCCCAGAAATCATGAAGCAGATATCAGCTTGTCCTGATTGTGTCTTATCTAAATTGTTGTCCCTAATTATAATCAAACATAATGATGTAGATGTTTTATGCCCTTGTATTTCAGAATAATTTGTTACATAGCAATAGACACACTGTAATATTGGGATAACTCTGTTGAATACAAATTCTGTACCTTTTGCATCTTCCATTCTACCTATTGGCAATAAGGGAACAGGTTAGTGATTTAGTGAATCCACTATTAGGGCCATATTCAAGTTCTTGTCTTATTTCTAGCACCTGTGAAATAAGGAGAGTCGCTAGTCCCCTAGGTTTCACTGGAAGGAGACCTTTCCAGTAGAGGATAAGGACCCGTCCCCTAGAGATTTATGTGGAATGGGCCTGCCCTTCATTCTTGGTTACAGATTCAGGAACCACTCAACAATTTGACTTCAGAGAACACTCAGTCAGTGTGATAAGATGCTAAGCACACTGAATTCCCAGTGTGTCATTTCTGTTGTTATTGTTGTTAATTTTAAGTGCCAGAGGGACAGGGGAGTCTGAGATTATTTGCTGCTACTCCATGAGACTGTGATCATGGACTGTGTCTATGGCTTCCAGGGTCTTCCTGAAGCAGTTTTCATTAGGATATCAAATATGATGTTCTTTCTAATGGCATGCTTTGCATTGTGCTCAAGCTAGACTCTTGTTAGAACCTTCTTTTTAACATTCTGGTGTCAGTGACATGTGACAAAGCATCTGACACGTTAACTGCTTCTGAAAGACAGGAACATGTGTCCAATAAAGCTGCTAAGCTAAGAAAAGAAAAGAAAAAAATGAGGCTGAATCTGAGACATAGAAATGTCCTAAATTGAAACATTTCATGCCAGCATTATGCCTCCCTTCTGTGCATGTATGAATGTCAAATGCATACAAAGTACCTGTTTATCTGCTCACAGTCAGTCCATCTTTGAAGCCAAGGAGAAACACATTTCCTGACCCAGGGAACATAAATGACATCATTACCTAATGAACTGTTGCAGAATTCATTTGAATGTGGCTGTCCTTTTGAAGAGTATGAATCTTCCCAGTGATTAAAGTGATTTAGACAGGGTAGTTCAGGGTAGACAATATTAATTTAGCAATGAGTCATTATGTTCAGTACCAGTCTGGAACCTAACGAGCTGATTCAAATTCATTTAAATCACTTGGAAAATACATACAGAGGCTGCACAATGTACATAATTTGGAACCAAAAGACATTTCATCTAAAAACCAATATATTTCCATCAGTAGAAATAAAATAAATCCAGTATTTTTTTTTCTGCCTCCAATGACTAGCCTGCTTCAGTCCTGAGGTTTTGAAATTAACTAAAGACTGTAGAAACACCTGAATTTAAAACTTCACTTGAAAAAGGAATGAACAAAAAGCCTGATGAATATTATTTTATTAATTACTGAAGTGAGAGAGTTACAGGATGTGGTGTCATCTCAATAATGAGAGTAACTTTTGTATTTAGCCATGGCTAATTTTGAGNGAATTTAAAACTTCACTTGAAAAAGGAATGAACAAAAAGCCTGATGAATATTATTTTATTAATTACTGAAGTGAGAGAGTTACAGGATGTGGTGTCATCTCAATAATGAGAGTAACTTTTGTATTTAGCCATGGCTAATTTTGAGACAAAGCTAGTGGAGGTGATGGCATTCCAGTTGAGCTATTTCAAATCCTAAAAGATGATGCTGTGAAAGTGCTGCACTCAATATGCCAGCAAATTTGGAAAATGCAGCAGTGGCCACAGGACTGGAAAAGGTCAGTTTTCATTCCAATCCCAAAGAAACGCAATGCTCAAACTACTGCACATTTGCACTCATCTCACATGCTAGCAAAGTAATGCTCAAAATTCTCCAAGCCAGGCTTCAACAATATATGAACCGTCAACTTCCAGGTGTTCAAGCTGGATTGAGAAAAGGCAGAGGAACCAGAAATCAAATTGCCAACATTTTCTGGGTCACTGAAAAAGCAAGAGAGTTCCAGAAAAACATCTATTTCTGTTTTATTGACTATGCCAAAGCCTTTCACTGTGTGGACCACCACAAACTGTGGAAAATTCTGAAAGAGATGGGAATACCAGACCAGTTGACCTGCCTCCTTAGAAATCTGTATGCAGGTCAGGAAGAAACAGTTAGAACTGGACATGAAACAACAGACTGGTTCCAAATANAATGGCAACCCACTCCAGTATTCTTGCTTGGAAAATTCCATGGACAGAGGAGCCTGGTGGGCTACAGTCCTTGGGGACAAAGAGACGGACACAACTGAGTGACTAACACTTGAACTTTTACTTTTCACTTTCAATAAAGAGTGAACTCATGAAACCCTAGGCACCCCACCTTGACCCCCAGGAAAGGCAGAACCCAGGTTTGTGTGCTCTTTAGCCATGACCTCAGAGTGTGGCCCCAGACATGCCTGTACCCTCCAGGCCTTGTGAGTAATGAACCTTGTCTTTTCAAATGTCCCCGAGCGTTGCTGTGAGGTGCAGTCATGATCAGAACCATAGGAACTGGTCCAGCCACAACTGGCTCTAGTAGGGAGAGAGGTGACTCAGCACAAGTTGCAGGGGCCCAGGTGAGTGCCCCTGGGCACTCCCCGCAGATGGAGAGCATCACTGTCGGCAGGCTGAGGCTGACACAAAATAGACACCCATTAGGGAACTCAGCCTTCCTCTCTGCAGAGGATTAACGTAGGGCAAGACCTCACAGTCTTCAGAGAAAACTTAAAGCCAGAAACAGGGAAGAGGCCTCTCCCCTCCCCCTGCTCAGCACCCAGCACTGAACTTCTCATATGTCTTTCTTACTGAAAGGCCTCCTGCCCCTTCCCACCCTCTTACTCATTTTTCAGGTCTCAGCGCAAGCACGACCTTCTCTCAGAAGCCTTCCTGGATTCCCCCAGGCTGGGTTAGAAGCCCCCTTACTCACTCTCACCTGACCTCTACCTGCTCTCTATGATCCTCAGGCTCCTGGTGATTACTTCCTGTGGCCCTGGTACAGAGCAGGCCTTCAAGGTGCTCCAGTTTGCTGGCCGACTGGCCATCCTCGGGCAGGAATGAGGAATGAGCACAACGGACCTCCTCCAGTTTGTGTGGCCCCTGAGTTTGCTATTGCAGGCGCCTACATATGTCACTGGATTCACAACCTGAAAGTTGAGAGTTGTGTTTTGTTGGGCAGGAATGTTTTAGGACTTCAAGCATGGGAGGCAGCGTCTCAGGTAACCCTGAGAGAGAGAACCACTCCGAGGAGGTGAGGTGGAGATGCGGGCAGGAGCCAGGTTATGTAGAAGTTTTGTAACAAGGGCCAGTGGGCTGAACATCAAAAGATTATTGCTAATTAAAGAAAGGATCCTCTATGACCCGCCTCCCAGAATATTGAAAATAAAAGCAAAAATAAACAAATGAGACCTAATTAAAATTAAGAGCTTCTGCACAACAAAGGAAACTATAAGCAAGGTGAAAAGACAGCCTTCANGTGGGCTGCCGTCTATGGGGTCACACAGAGTTGGACACGACTGAAGCGACTTAGCAGCAGTAGCAGCAGCTCCCAGCTCATGTGCTGAAAGTTGATTAAACTAAGATACCCGTGACGATTCCTGACACTTGGCCAGTGATTATTTTGATATAAGTGTGAAATACAACCCTGATCAATGATACATGGAACAAAATGCCACGAAGGCTTCTGGGAAGTTATTTTCACTGTTAAGGAGAAACAGAAAAGTAAGATTCCCTTTCCTTTCATAGGGTATGATGCTTACTAGTTGGCAGTCATCTTACAACCCTGAGCAGAAGGTTACTGAACGTTGATCAGAGGGCTTGACATCATTGACTAGTCTATTAACTGGTCCTGGACTTTTTACTTCTCCATTTTTTATTACATGAGGCTATAAAATTTCCATTTCTTTAAGCCAGGTCTGTTGGATTTTTATATATTTGTAGCTGCAAGAGTCCTAACTGGCATCCAGACTTTCATAAATAGGAATTAACCAATCTCCTTCACGAAAATATTCCAGGGCACTGAGCAAAGTTGGTCAAGAAAATTTTCTTCTATCTAGCTTCAATGTAAAGAGCTTCTAGGCTTATCTTTCTGACACTGCTAGACGATTAAGTGAATACTTCTATAAATTTAAATTTAACTTCTGCTGACTTCTTGCTTCCAGTGTTAAGTTATATAAATTTGAAGACAGCAATTTTTCTCAGGGTGAAACTAATTGCATTGACCTAAAGATTAGCATAAGGTGATAGTGAGTTCTCTCCAGGCTAAGAAATAGACATCCATTATTACAGGAATGCAAATCCTCTACACTCCCTTCTTACACAAAATATACCATCTTGTTATCTTGTCATCTTTCATCCCCTTTGGGGTCCAAACCTTCTCTTCCATTCCTGAAAAGAAAATTTCCTCATCTTCATTATGCAAATAAGATTCTCTACATTGTTGAGTGAAGGGAAGAATTAGAAGCAATGTATATACAATGTCTAGCACAATCCTTTTCTCTCAGATGTTTAACAGAGGATATTTTTTAACACTAAGAGTGAATTTTCTGAAGTCATTGGCAGTAGGAAATGCCACATCATCTCCTCATCCCATCCCAGCACCAGCTTAACGCTCTTTAAGAAATATGTGCTTCGAAGAGCAAGACTTGGTTTGGTTAAGGAACAAGATCTAAATAAACACTATTGTTATAAAAGATAAAATTTGGTATTAACAGTCATGCACTACTATATACAGAGCAAAGAAACAATGAGGACCCACTGCACAGGGAAATATAGTTACTCTCTGATAATAACCTATATTAAAAAAAATCTGAGAAAGTATATGTATGTGTGTGCATGGATGTCTATGTGTATGTGTATAATACAGTAAGTTACTTTGATATACTTGAATCATTATAAATCTTGATAAATCTTAATAATTCTTATAAATCATTATAAACAAAAATTAAAAACATTTAAAAATAGGAAAAAAGATAACATTACATTAGAATGGTTTAAATTAAGAGTCTACTTCTCCTACATAACATCCTAAATAATATTCACACACAGCATGTCCTCTAAGAGAGATTCCTGGAAGCAAAATTTGAGCCAAAGGGAACAAACATTTAAAATTTTGATTGACTATGCTAAATTTCCAAGCAAAATTTATTCCTTCACCAAAACTGGACGAAAGGTTCACACCTTAGTTTTGAAAAGTTCACACCCGTCAGCAGCCCTGCATCAATATGCTATATTTGCCAACCTGTTTGTAATAAGTGGATTTTCACTGTTATTTCAAAATATTTCTGACTACATTAAAATTATTTTTCTATATTTATAACAATTCCTTTACTTACCTTACTTTCTGTGAAGGGTCTTTTTACATCTTTTCCTCATTTTTGTCTTCCTGGATGAGTTTTTGTTTTTTATTACTGTCAAGGAATATGTATGATTATTATAAATATTATAGNAATATTTCTGACTACATTAAAATTATTTTTCTATATTTATAACAATTCCTTTACTTACCTTACTTTCTGTGAAGGGTCTTTTTACATCTTTTCCTCATTTTTGTCTTCCTGGATGAGTTTTTGTTTTTTATTACTGTCAAGGAATATGTATGATTATTATAAATATTATAGAAATATATAAATATTATTATAAATACATATAATAAATACATTCTTATAAATACAAAGCTATAATTAACCCACTGAAGGCATATGTGTTGAAAACTACTTTCCCATTTTACCATTTGTCATTTGACTTTTGTTAATCGTCTTATATTAAAAAAACAATGTGATCACCTTTCACTTTCTCACTGTGTTCTATTTTCTTTCAGTGTTTTCATACTTTCATGAATCATTGTTTATAAAATTTTATTTTGGAGCAAGAAGTAAGGTAAATTAGCTTTGATTGTTCTCCAGCTTTTTGTACCTCAGTTTGTTAATTAGTCCATTTCCTTTCATTTGAATTGAATGCAAATCTCATTTACATCTTCATTTTGACTTGAGTCTATTTTTGTGATTTCTTTTTTGTTTTCAAGAGTATGTTCTTGAAATATTAATGCATTCTTTTTAACTGCAACTTTATAATGCATTTTATTACCTGGTAGGATATACCTTACTGCTGGACACTCTTACTACGTTTTCATATTCAATTGATAACCAGCCTTAATTATTAAGACAAAATTTGATTAACTCAGTGTTGAGTGCTACTTTTAAAATATGACTATTGTTAGCTCCAGATTTGGCCTTGTATACCATTTATTCAAACATTCGTCATCTGCCTTAAGAGAATCTTAAAGTAGACCTAATATTCTAAATGTTTGTGCAAATTATTTATATCTTTGTAACTAGTCAACATATTTAATTCCCCTTTTAGATCTAATTGCCTTTTAGTTGCTTCTCAGGGATATTTGAATTAATGATCATAATAATTTGCAAATAGAGATGATCTGGGTTTTTCTTTTCAATTTATATACTGTGATAATTGAGTAAATATATGTTGAATTAGATGCAAATTATGACCCCTCATGAAACTTAAATTCTAACAAAGGCTTGAATTTTTCTCTGTACAATTGCATTGGCAAGTATTTCTAGAAGCTTTTCAGTATCAATGGTGATAAAATGTTACTTGTCATGTTCTGTATTTAATGAGAATGTTTCCATTCTGTGATCACAAGCATGATGTTGACTCTCCTTAGCTTGGCATACACAGTTTTTTATGTTAAAATACTCTAGTAACTATTATTTTAAAATTAAGAGTTTTTATTAGGCATGAAAGCTGAAGGTAACCAAACACCTTTTCTATGTCTGTGGAGATAACTGCAATTTTTCCTCCTTCAGTTCAGTTCAGTTCAGTTGCTCAGTTGTGTCTAACTCTTTATGACCCCATGGACTGCAGCATGCCATGCTTGTCTGTCCATCACCGACANCACCTTTTCTATGTCTGTGGAGATAACTGCAATTTTTCCTCCTTCAGTTCAGTTCAGTTCAGTTGCTCAGTTGTGTCTAACTCTTTATGACCCCATGGACTGCAGCATGCCATGCTTGTCTGTCCATCACCGACACCTGGAGCTTACTCAAACTCATGTCCATTGAGTCAGTGATGCCATCCAACCATCTTATCCTCTGTTGTCCCCTTCTCCTCCTGTGCTCAATCTTTCCCAGCATCAGGATCTTTTCCAGTGACTCAATTCTTAGCATCAGGTGGCCAAAGTTTTGGAGTTTCAGCTTCAACATCAGTCCTTCCAATGAATATTCAGGGACTGATTTCCTTAAGGATTGACTGGTTGGATCTCCCTGCATTCCAAGGGACTCTCAAGAGTCTTCTTCAACACCACAGTTCAAAAGCATCAATTCTTTGGCGCTCAGCTTNTTGATTCCTCCAGTTCCATTCTTCTTTCTCAAGATTGCTTTGGCTATTCGAGGTTTTTTGTATTTCCATACAAATCTTGAAATTATTTGTTCTAGTTCTGTGAAAAATACCGCTGGTAGCTTGATAGGGATTGCATTGAATCTGTAGATTGCTTTGGGTAGTATACTTTCTCTCTCATCCCTTGTCTTTTCTTTTGAAGGTTTCATCCTATCCCTTTTCTATTATTTGAGTTTTTAACTATGAAAATGTCCTGCTTCTATGAAAGAGAAAGAAATAAAAATTAAGTTAGTTTAAAAAAATTTAGGGAAAAAAATCCCCAACTGTAAAGCATATACATCTCTAAGTCAGATTTCTTCTGCTGTTTACAATTGTTGGCCTCTGCTTGTTTTTTCACAGTAGTTGCAATTTTTTTGATTGTACATTTCTTGACTCAGCTTTGAGCATTTCTGGGACTCCGTTCATAAATCTCCTAGACTAACAGGCTATTATATAATGTCATTTTTCTTTAAAAGTGATCTCATCCACTTTCTATCTTCCAGTTATCTGTGCTCCTTCCTGTCTTATATTTGTTTTAGTTTCATACTTAAAATAAACTTTGGCTGATACAGTGAAATTTGGGAAAAACCAAAAGACAGATGTTTGTGTTGCTGGAGAAAGATTAGGGTGAGGTAAGTGAGGCAGCACTGTGAAGGGCAGGATTGGAGCATATCTTCATTTAAAACTGTGATACTTTGTTTATTATGAAGAAGGAAATGGCAACCCACTCCAGTACTCTTGCCTGGAAAATCTCATGGATGGAGGAGCGTAGTATGCNGTGAGGCAGCACTGTGAAGGGCAGGATTGGAGCATATCTTCATTTAAAACTGTGATACTTTGTTTATTATGAAGAAGGAAATGGCAACCCACTCCAGTACTCTTGCCTGGAAAATCTCATGGATGGAGGAGCGTAGTATGCTACAGTCCATGGGGTCGCAAAGAGTCGGACATGACTGAGCAACTTCACTTTACTTTGTTTATTAAGGATTTTTGCATTGCTTTGGTAATTTAAAACACTGCACTAAAGTACTGCAATTGTTGGTTGCTCAGTCATGTCCTAATCTTTGCAACCCCATGACTGTGGCCCACCAGGCTCCTCTATCCATGGAATTCTCCAGATGAGAATACTGGAGTGGGCTGCCATTTCCTTCTCCAGAGAATCTTCCTGACCCAGGAATTGAACTGGTGTCTCCCGTATTGGCAGGCATATCCTTTACCACTGAGCAACCTGCTATGTTAAAATTTCATATCTAATATGAATGCCTTATTCACCGAGCCTAGTCCTGGCACTGATAAGCTATTATAAATCAAAAAGTAGGAGATACTTCCATGAAAAGGAGACACTGCAGAATGGATATTTAGGTGTGTTGTAAACAAATCTATTTTGCGGCTGTTAAGGCAACCCTGCTTTTGCTTACAAAGTATGTTGCACAAAGAATAGAAGTCATCTTTGTATTACTATGAATGCAATTTCTATCAACAGCAATAAGCAAAGCAGGCAAAAGCTACAATTATGACTACAATGGGAAAGATGCACAGTGGTCACATCTGAGATTATGAATCAGCACAGTCCTGGATGCTGGGTATTACTCCCTCTTTGCCACACAGAGTCTATTATTTTTTCTCCTTTTTTATTTCTTTCTAGTTTTATTGAGATACAATGGATGGACGACTTTATACATTTAAGGTATATGACATAATGACTTGACATAAGTATGTCTTGCAAAATGATCATCACAATTAGTTTAGTTAGCATCCATCAATTTATATAGTTAATAATTTTTTCTCCTTGTGATGAGAACTTTTAGAATTTACTCTCAGTAACTTTCAATTACTTGTTCTACATAACAAGTAATATAGTGTTCCTATGTCCACACTATATTCTGTGACCTGGGAGTCTGACCCAACACTTACTTTCTTGTTGTCTGATTTCAGGTTGTGTCTGGTTTATGGGAAGTACAAGCAGATGATCAGAACAGGGAGAAGGCATCATTTGGGGGTATCCACTCCCCTGGACCTCTTCTAGGAGATGGAGTGGCTGTGGGGGTATTTCCTTCTTATTGATCATGTGTCTTACCAGTAGCCCTGCCTAATAGCTCTCTGTGTTGTAGCAACTTCCTCTCCCTCTCCCTGTCTAACTTAGGCTTGGCAACTGGTCTCCTCTGCTGTTCATCCCAAGATGCTCCACTGTTAACTGACCTTAATGACTCATCTTGAAGGTGCCAGGAAAATAACTGATGGTATCAGGAGTCCAAAATGCTCATCAGTTATTTGAATCAAGCTTTTACAAAATGGAATTCAAAGCTTGTGGAACTAGATTTAAAAGAAAGTGCATAACATAGACCACCGTGGTGTGTGATGATCAGTTCTTCCACATGCCGTGATGAAACTAAATAGCCATAATATTTCTTTCAATGCTCAATTTCACTTTCATCCATCTCCTACTGAATGAGGGCATGTGATAAGCTAAACTACAAGTATTTATTTTATGTCACTTAATTATTTGGTGGTAGGGTAATGATAGTAATGTGATAATATGCTGTGACTGTATTACATTTAGCTTATTTGAAATTTTATAATTTACTCCAACTAACTGTTAACAAAACCTCTTGAGTTTCATATATGCAAAAGCTAACCCTGTGAATTTATAGCTGTTGTATGATTTGTGACATACAAATACTAAATGGTTTAACACAATGATACTGCATGAGAAGATGGATTTCATATCCCCAAATCAATCTGACACTCCCCAACTTTTCCTAAGAGGAAACATATGTGCTGGTTAATGCCTCAAAGATTCAGAAACCAGAGTGTCCAAGGGCCTGAGAAAGTCCCCAAGTTTAAGTCAGATTCATGGAGAAACTAAGTCAAGCTATTCAGGACACCTGGATACCAGCTTATGCACAATTTTACCTAAGCATCTTAAAATATTTTACTTAATGAGGCATATTATAAGGAGAAAAATGACCAGCAAAAGTATGATGTATCTGGTAAAGGTAGCAATCCAGTTGATAGATTTCTGTCTCCCGACCATCTGGAGGGACCAGATTGGCAGGGTTTCTCGTCAGCATTCTGTATATTACCCATGCTTCACAAGGCAAAAAAGGGTATCACTCAGCATTCTTCAGTGCTTAAAATGATGGATGCCTTTAACATGGTGCTAACTGGCCTTCAGTATTTCCTTAAAAATAGCTCTTTGGTATTATGTGTCATTTAAAAAAGAAGAATTAGAGATTAACAGTATAAATTGCATGTGTTATAGATAATAGCAAAGATGCAAGCTTGAGGCACCCTCCCCCTACCCATTCAACCAGAGTGTTTATCTTTTCTCCTCAATCCTCTTGCCACCTGGGGCTCAGGTTAAATATAGTGGTGTCATGTCAGACTAGAGAAATCCACAGATTTGGGAATGGCACATAGTATGGTGGGTTCATTATTTCTGTGTTAAAATATGAGCAACAGAATGAAACATATGGGTAAAGGCAGAATGGGGGAAGAAGGAGAGAAGGGGAAGAGGCAGAGTGGGGGAAGGAAGAGAAGGGGCAGAGAAGGGGGAAAAGGTAAATTTTAAGCACCTATTCTACCCTTTAGTAGTTTTCTTGAAATAGATGGCTTTTCTCCCTGTTACTGATGTGCAGTTTGATAGACTTACATTTCTAGATTCTTCCTAAGCCAAAGGTGAGCTCTAACTTTCTGTTAAATTATTCTTCTGTTTCTACNAGGTAAATTTTAAGCACCTATTCTACCCTTTAGTAGTTTTCTTGAAATAGATGGCTTTTCTCCCTGTTACTGATGTGCAGTTTGATAGACTTACATTTCTAGATTCTTCCTAAGCCAAAGGTGAGCTCTAACTTTCTGTTAAATTATTCTTCTGTTTCTACTAGAGGTCACAGTTTGTCTGCAGCCAATTGCTATGATACAACCAATAGAAACGTTGAAAAGTAGTTTTAACTTATTCCAAATTAAAGTAACTACGATGCAACGTATGAATTAAAAAGTACTTTCTCAAAGTGAAATACAATCAGAGGAATTTCTAAGCTTTAAAAGTCTCAATACATAGCTGATTTTTCACTGATGGAAACATTTAATTCTGAGATTTTCTACATGTTTTCAGTTTCAACAACAAAAACAACTTATTGAATTATCACTGTAAGGGGAGTAAAATTGAATTTGCTTGTGGGAAAGAAATAAGAATCTCAAGAAACAAGTGGAAGACAAATAGACACTTCTCCAAAGAAGACATACAGATGGCTGAGAGGCACATGAAAAAATGCTCAAGATCACTATTAGAGAGATGCAAATCAAAACTGTGAGGTATCATCTCACTCTGATCAGAATGGTCACCATCAAACATCTACAAATGATAAATGCTGGAGAGGGTATGGAGAAAAGGGGACCCTGCTGCACTGTTGGTGGGAATGGAAACTGATAAAACCACTATGGAGAACAGTATGGAGGCTCCTTAATAAACTACAAATAGAGTTAGCATATGATCTTGCAATCCCACTCCTGAGCATATATCCAGAGAAAACTCGAATTCAAAAAGACACAGGCACCCCAACGTTCATAGCAGCACTATTTACAATAACCAAGACATGGAAACAACCCCAAATAGTCCATTGACAGATAAATAGATAAAGAAGATGTGGTGTGTATGTGTACACACACACACACACACACACACAAATGCAAACAATGGACTATTGCTCAGCCATAAAAAAGGAGTTAAATAATGCCTTCTGTAGCTACATGGATAGACCTAGAGATTATCATATTAAGTGAAGTAAGCCAGACAGAAAAAGGTAAATATCCTATGATATCACTTGTATGTGGAATCTATTCTTTAAAAAGATACAAATAAAATTGCTTACAAAAGATAAATAGACCCACAAACATAGAAAACAAATTTAAGGTTACAAAAGGGGACAGTGGGGTAGGAGATGGAAAAATTAGGAGGTTGGGATTAAAATACACACTACTATATATAAAATAGATAGCCAACAAAGACCCACTCTACAGCACAGGAAACTATATTCAATATTTGGGAATACCAGACCACCTGACCTGCCTCCTGAGAAATCTGTATGCAGGTCAAGAAGCAACAGTTAGAACTGAACATGGAACAACAGACTGGTTCCAAATCATGAAAGGAGTACATCAAGGCTGTATACCATCACCTTGCTTATTTTACATATATCTAGAGAACATCACGAGAAATAGCAGGCTCGATGAGGCACAAGCTAGAATCAAAATTGCCGGGAGAAATGTCAATAACCTCAGATATGCAGATGACACCACGCTTATGGCAGAAAGCTAAGGAGAACTAAAGAGCCTCTTGATGAAAGTGAAAGAGGACAGTGAAATAGTTGGCTCAACATTCAGAAAACTAAGATCACGGCATCCAGTCCAATCACTTCATGGCAAACAGATGGGGAAACAGTGGAAACAGTGTCAGGCTTTATTTTTGAGGGGGCTGCCAAATCACTGCAGATAGTGACTGCATCCATGAAAGATGCAGTCTTCCAAGTCTGCTCCTTGGAAGAAAAGTTATGACCAATCTAGACAGCATATTGAAAAGCAGAGACATTACCTTGCCAACAAAGATCCATCTCATCAAAGCTTTTTACTCCACAGTTTTTCAACATCCATGTACGATTGTGAGAGTTGGACTATAAAGAAAGGTGAGCACTGAAAAATTGATGCTTTTGAACTGTGGTGTTGGAGAAGACTCTTGGATTGCAAGGAGATTCAACCAGTCCATCCTAAAGGAAATCAAATGAATATTAATTGGAAGGACTGATGCTGAAGCTGAAACTCCAATACTTTGGCCACCTGATGTGAAGAACTGACTCATTTGAAAATACCCTGATGCTGAGAAAGATTGAAGGTAGGAGGAGAAGGGGACAATAGCGAATGAGATGGTTAGATGGCATCACCGATTCAATGGACATGAGTTTGAGTAAGCTCTGAGAGTTGGTGATGGACAGGGAAGCCTAGCATGCTTCAGTCCATGGGGTCACAAAGAGTCCAACATGACTGAGTGACTGAATTGAACTGATAAGGGAGAAGAATCTGAAAAAGAATATATGTATCTGTCTACAAACACACACACACACACACACACACACACACACACACACACACACACGACTGAATCGCTGTACTGCATACTTAAAACTAACATGATATTGCAAATCTACTGTAACAATAAGATTTTAAAAAAGAAAAAAAGGATCTCAAGGTTCAAGATGAAATCTTTACAAAAGTGAGAAGAATTAAGAATTCCTGTTCCTTGGAAAAGATACTCTCTTGCATCTTTAGGATCCGGCAAGAAAATGAAGCTGAACTAACGGGCTATGATTTAAATGTACACAAGAAAAAAAATCAAACTTGAGATCTGTTTTCTGTGTCAAAAAAATAATAACAAGAAGAAAATAGGTTCTTGAGAAGCAGACTCTATGTAATTTTAAGAATACTAAACTGATAGGAGAAAAAAACCAAGAACAACAAAAAGATGGTTTTTGCCTTTAGCATTCAAATGTCATTTTGCTTTGTCTTGTTTTAAATTTTGAAAGACTCAGTTTATGTTTACTGGAAAGTTCACTTGAGAACAATTCTCAGATGTGACTGTATACATTGAATAAATGGCTTAGGCTGATTTTAGTATTCCCAAAACATGGAGCTGACAGCCGATTCCGAATCAGGCAAGTAAAACTCTGAAACCCTTCTCTCCAGGTGTTCTGTTGGATGATCCCTCAATAGCTGGAAGAGTGTGCTATTAGGGAAATGAGCTGAACTGAAGCCTGGCTTCAGTATTGAATTACCCAAGTTCAAATAACATTTCAGCTGAGCTCAATGAAAAGCCAGGGGAACTGAAGGAACAAAGAGCACAGAAGTTTAGCATGAAATAAAGACTTTTAAAGTAAGAAGTGAAGTGTAGATTTATACAGCTTTTGCCATCAACATACCTGATATTATTATTCTTTATAGAATGTTCTTTACAGTATCTGGTAAAGAAAATGCAGTTGCCTGGACAAGGGAAGACATATGAAAGATTATGGCAAAAAAAGACAGTGCCTTTCTTTCCCCACTATCCAAAACACTCTACCTACTCTGTCACTTTTGTTTTCAGTAAATATCTCATGCCCAGTGATTTTCACTTTCCTTGCTTGAGATCATATTCTCAGGACATATCTACCTGGGGCTGAGAATTATATAAAATGTTTCCTATTTCCTGGGATCAGGAGATTTGAATGTTGGAACACAAGCATCTTTCAGAATACTTGTAACAGCCTGCTGTGTGTGTGTGTGTTTTAAATTTATGTTTTGCCTGGTTCCCACATGATGGTAAGACCCTGAAGAACATATGTATGTCCTCATTTCAGTTCAGTCACTTAGTGTGTCTGACTCTTTGCGACCCCACAGATTGCAGCAGCCCTGTCCATAACCAACTCCTGGAGCTTGCTCAATGCCTTTTAATCACCAGGGTCATCAATCAAAAGACTTTTCACATTATTGTCATTAATAAATGTATGAAATGAAGTGAAAGTCGCTCAGTCGTGTCTGACTCTTTGCCACCCCATGGACTATAAACAGTTCATGGAATTCTCCAGGCCAGGACAGTGGAATGAGTAGCCTTTCTCTTCTCCAGGGATCTTCCCAAACCAGAGATCAAACCCAGGTCTCCTACATTGCAGGCGGATTCTTTACCAGCTGAGCCACCAGGGAAGCCCAAGAATACTGGAGTGGGTAGCCTATCCCTTCTCCAGTGGATCTTCCCGACCCAGGAACAGAACTGGTGTCTCCTGCACTGCAGGCAGATTCTTTACCAACTGAGCTATTAAGGAAGCCCCAATAAATGTATATAGGAATGAAAAATGTGCTTATTAGTAAGATAAAAGGTGAAAAATAAGGCTTTTTTCAGAATATAATTCTAAAAATTTAAAAGAGACATATGTTAAACATAATAGAAGAAAGATTCCATATTCATCATTAAAAATCTAATTTAAATTCTAGATGATCCAGTCCCCCTGAGCTGGACAGTCCAAGCAAATCTGTAAAATTCAGTTCTTCATCATGTTTAAGCAAAGAGAGACATGTAACAATGCAAAGCCAAATAATATCAGTTACCAAGATATAAAAACCTAAGAAGATAATAAGAAAATTAGAAAAAATAGGGAGAAAGAACAGGTTACAAATGTTTCTACAGAGACATAAAAACACTAAGAGGTCTGCAATTCTCTTTAGCAGTTAATAATGGGATATTTTTAGTTCATGGCTTTTTATCAAGAAATTTGCATAGAATACCTACAATGTGACAGACTAATTTCCAGGGAATGTTCTAGCAGAGGTCACATCAGCAGAGGTAGGGAAACCATAAATGGCAAACCGGCTTCCATGTCATCAGCATCATGAACACAGTGCAATAAAACCGCAAAGCAGAACAGCAGATTTACTGGGGTGGGAGTCCAACATGACAAGTGAAGCAATTACATGTTACCTAGATGAAGAAGGTAGAGACCACATATCACAGGGAGAGGAGAGATGTTGCCTTGTGGTGCAAAGTTTTGAATCAATTCATTACTTAATTGTGGGTTTAATTGGGCACATATTTCCCAAAAGGATTAGTTTTCATAGACTCGTGATAATATGGAGTCTCTCTGGAAAGAGTTCAATGTCTTGTGTTTGATAAGATATATATTCAACTTTTGTGTTATCACTAAGAAAATAACTCAGTAATATGTATAACAAGTCATCAAAGGTATTCAAATGTTACGGTATAAGATAGCCACAAATACAAAAGAAAGCAGTAAAGGAGAAACAGAAGGGTAAATAAAATACAGAGAAAGAAAACAAAATGCCAAATGGCAGAGCCAAATACAATCAAATCAATTCTGATATTAAATGTGAATGAATTATTGTTCAGCAATAAAAAGAAATAAAGTACTGATAAAGCAGTAGCAGGATGAAACTTGAACACATGACGCTTGGTGACAGGTGTCAGCCACAAAAGATCACGTAATTGCATGATTTCATTTATCTTTTCATTTAGATTAGGGAAATTCATAGAGACCAAGGTAAATCTGTAGCGGCCTAAGACTATGGGGCTGAAGGGAGGGCTGAGAGCGATGAGGAGATATTGCTAAGAAATTGTTACAGTGTTTCTTTGGAGGGCAAATTGCAAACTCAAGTTTTGATGATCATTGTACAACCTTTTAAACACATAAAAAACATTAAATTGCACACATTATGAGTGCATTTAACTGGAATTAAATCTGAACAAAAATGTTAAAAAGCAAAACAAAACAAAAAAACAATTACCATCGTTTCCAAACTGAAGAGCCCAAGAATAGAGGTGTGTTGCTTCATCAGCATGACATTAAGACATCCCATCTCTCCAAGGTAGGCAGAGGCTTCCACCAAGCTCATTTCTTTAGCATAAATATTCTTTCCCTGTTGTCCATCTAATAAATCTAAAGTCATGTTAAAATGTCGCTTCTCTGCTTTCTCCAACAACTGGAATTACTTTGTCATTTTATTATTTCCATTCTTTCAGTAATTTTATCAAATGTCAATGGTGGTATTTTTTTTTTTCTTTGTTTTTGAGAGGTCTGTTGTATATAGATTCTTTCTGCTGGTCTGTGGGTTCCTTCAGAGCATGGGTAATACCTAGGATATTTTTATCTCTTGTTTTCTCTCAGTGCCTCATGCAGTATTAAGACACTGGGCACACTTAAATCATGTCTGTTGAACAAAAGAAGAGCGTAGGAATGATTATCTGGTTGACATTATCATGGGTGACAACTCCTGCCATATTAAAAGTTATGCAACAGAATAACATGGTCCAGGTGGAGAAACAGTTCTTCACTGATGTGGCTCCCTGTTAAAGTCATCAGTTCTCACGGAGGGTAAACCACAAAAAGGAAACCGTGAACCTCTTTGAGATGTGGGGCAGGGGCGGGCGATGTCAGTTTGCAGATCAAATTTATGCAGGAGAAGAGCACAACCCAGATGTCACAAAGACTGACATTGAAACAGACCTGCTCGCAACCACAGAGAGACTGCCATTGACTGTGGCCGCACCAGCTGTGGAACACTGGCTGGGGTGCTCACCGTCAGGGCACTCTTGGTCAGACGCCTCTGGGGATGCAGAAGCAGCATTTAAAACAGGGAAGAAAGGGAAGAGACAGCATCTGCTATATTGTGGGAACGGTGTGGAGACAATGAAATTGTACTAACTATGCAAGTAATATTTTAGGTCAGCATATGCTTTAGGAATTTTCTCCAGATGACTGCATGAAACCTGTGTTAGCATTTTGTAAGATGAAAAGCTTTTCTTGATACTTACTGAGTTATAATGGTGACTTTCAACTATGGGTGATTTTGCCCCCCTGGAAAATATCTGGTGACATCAAGAGATATTTTTCAACGTTTGTGGAGGGGTGTGTACCACTCGCATATACTGAGTAGAGGGCAAAGTTGCTACTAAACATCCTATAATGCACAGTTTATCCCCTGGTAACAAAGAGTGATCCAGTCCAAAATGCTAACAGTGCTGAAGTTGAGAAACCCTGGTTTAAAGTCAGGAGACAGAAGGCTTGAGATCATCCTGTCTCATTAGACTCAAGAGGAAATAGAGTCAAAGAGGGTGGTTAACTGATACAAAAAAACCACAACTAGACTAAACCCCTACCTCCTCTAGGACTAGCAGATGACAGTTCCCAGGGGAAATGAGTCACAGAATAGCTCATTTTGACGGCGATGAAGATCCCAGGAGCCAAAGAACCAAAACATGAGGCCTTTAGTGAAATGGGAGCTGGTGGAGGAAGCCCCTGGATTAGGAATCAAAATTCCTATAAATACACGTGGGTGTGCTCTAAGTTACACAGCAAGATCTCATCATAATTTATTATTATCATCAAGCCTGTCAATGAGTCCTAGCCTGAACAGAAGTCTACCTGGCTCCCAGAAATATAAAGAGAAAAGTACAGGGCTCGAGACCAATTTAGGACCTGTTCAAAGCAATGCTGAAGATAGACTAGCTCAGAGTCAC
Source organism: Neotragus pygmaeus (assembly GCA_006410875.1). Taxonomy (NCBI): domain Eukaryota; kingdom Metazoa; phylum Chordata; class Mammalia; order Artiodactyla; family Bovidae; genus Neotragus; species Neotragus pygmaeus. Next base: position 700,755 of record SJYV01038749.1, on the reverse strand, counting down.
AATTCTGCTTATGGTTTATCCTTTAAAAAAAAGATCAAATAAACTATTGCCTTGTTCTAGGGAAATGCCAAGTATTTATTGATTCTGAAGAAAACACAATCTTACTTTGGTTTTCAGAAAGAGAAGTTTTTTTTTTTCCTTCCACCTTTGGATCAAATTTCCTTGCCAGAATGGCAACAACAACAACTAACAATGTGTACCCCTCTGGATTAAAAAGAAAATCACAAATTATATTAAATTACTTCTCTCTTATTTTAGGTAAAAAAAAAAAAAAAAGACATCTATCTTGACAGCATTTATAGAGCAGTGTTAGTAGTTTCCAGGCTCTCACTAGGTCCTGTCATGTCTCCCCTGATACTACCGCAACTAAACTTATCTCCTTGTTCAGTAAGTTTAAATTCTATTAAATTTGATATTTTCAATTAGTTCCACTCGTACATTCACAGAAGCATTCCCCCAGGTAACTATGAAATGAAAAGTTCATGGTAGGTAAGGGGAAAAAAGAAAAGGCAAGTNAACTGTAGATGGTGACTGCAGCCATGAAATTAAAAGATGCTTATTCCTTGGAAGAAAAGCTATGACCAACCTAGACCGCATATTAAGAAGCAGAGACATTACTTTGCCAACAAAGGTCCATCTAGTCAAAGCTATGGTTTTTCCAGTAGTCATGTATGGATGTGAGAGTTGGACTATAAAGAAAGCTGAGTGCTGAAGAATTGATGCTTTTGAACTGTGGTGTTGGAGAAGATTCTTGAGAGTTCCTTGGACTGCAAGGAGATCCAACCAGTCTATCCTAAAGTTGATCAGTCCTGAATATTCATTGGAAGGACTGATGCTGAAACTGAAACTCCAATACTTTGGCCACCTGATGCGAAGAACTGACTCATTTGAAAAGACCCTGACGCTGAGAAAGATTGAAGGTGGGAGGAAAAGGGGATGACAGAGGATGAGATGGTTGGATGGCATCACCGACTCAATGGACGTGAGTTTGAATAAACTCTGGGAGTTGGTGAAGGACAGGGAGGCCTGGTGTGCTGTAGTCAATGGGGTCACAGAGTCAGACGTGACCGAGTGACTGAACTGAACTGTACACCCTCTTAAATTTTTTGTAGAAAATATGAGCTTGAGTTTTGAAGAACAGGAAGAACATATATTAATAAAAAGAGAAAGGACACATTATTATATTACAACCTTAATCACTACATGATGCTATGATACAGAATGAACCTAACTTTCTCAGGGTCTAATCAAGATAGTTTTTAGGAAGCAACAATTATTTTACCTTTATTTTATTCTGTGTGAGTGTATTTAATTTACACACAAGGTTGCCTTTGATTTCCACAATAGCCCTTGGAGATAATTAAGATAGTTATTTTTTAAAGTCAAATGAGGAATTTGAGATGCTACAAAAGTTATTTTTCCCCAGGTCTTTTGGTGAATACGTGAACAAGCCAGGTTTATAATTCTGAAAAACACATTCTTCCAGATTTTTCCAGCTTCTGCAAATACATACTTTGCATCCAAAAAGGAATCCTAAGAACTAGAAAATTTTGGTTCAGTTATGTTTCTAGATGCATGCTCCTTGGATGACTGCTCCCTTTCTTAAACATTTGAGTTTCTGCTAACTTGTAATATATTTTATGCTGCAGTCCTTGAACTGATGTTATAGCCCTATTGTACGTATGAACTGCATTCTCCTCAGCTCCTATGGCTGCCAGTACAATTGGTTCTTGAGATGTCCACAGCCAGCATGACAGACATGATATCCCACCTTTGGATTTTTAACAGTTCTGAGTAGCTCTCTGGATATATGTGAGAGAAAATTGAACATATATTTCTAAATTTCTGGGGAATTATTTAGAAGTGAATATGAAGCAAGAGAAATCTGTATGTGGGTCAAGAAGGAACAGTTAGAACTTGACATTGAGCAACTGACTGGTTCAAAATTGGGATATATATAGATATATATTGTCACCCTGCTTATTTAACTTCAACCCAGATACATCATGTGAAATGCCAGACTGGATGACTGATAAGCTGGAATCAAGATTGCCAAGAGAAAGATCAACAACCTCAGATATGCAGATGATACCACTCTAATGGCAAAAAGCAAAGAGGAACTAAAAGAACCTCTTAATGAGAGTGAAAGAGGAGAGTGAAAAAGCTGGCTTGAAACTCAATATTAAAAATCTAAGATCACGGCATCCAGTCCTATCACTTCATGGCAAATAGAAGGGGGAAAGTGGAAGCACTGGGCTCCCAAATCACTGCAGATGGTGACTGCAGCCATGAAATTAAAATCACTTGCTCCTTGGAAGGAAAGCTATGACCAACCTAGACAGCATATTGAAACATCATTTTGCCAACAGAGGTACATATAATCAAAGCTATGGTTTTCCAATAGTCAGGTAAGGATATGAAAGTTGGACTATAAAGAAAGCTGAGCACCAAAGAACTGATGCTTTTGAACTATGGTGTTGGAGAAGACTCTTGAGAGTCCCTTGGACTACAAGGAGATCAAATCAGTCAATCCTAAAAGAAATCAGTTCATTGGATGGACTGATGCTGAAGATGAAACTCTAATACTTTGGCCACCTGATGTGAAGAGCTGACTCTTTGGAAAAGACCCGGATGATGGGAAAGATTGAAGGTGGGAGGAGAAGAGGGTATCAGAGGACGAGATGGTTAAGCATCACTCACTCAATGGACTTGAATTTGAGCAAATTCTGGAAGATAGTGGAGGACAGAGGAGCATGGTGTGCTGCAGTCCACAGGGTTGCAAAGAGTTGGACATAGGGACTGAGCAACAACAGCAACTGCTCAATGAATAGTTAGCATACATGAAAAAATATTTCAGCATAAGCAGGATGCTTGCCATAAGTTGTTAAACACTTATGAGCCAGAGATTCTGATCTCCTGCTTTCTTAACAAAGACTTGGAATGAATACCTCATGTTCCTGCAATTTAACCATTTGTCTTCAAATAAAGAAATAACAAACCTAATTTTCCTTTCTAATTGCTATAGATATGTGATGAGAAATTGGAATATTTTTCAGAATTTTCTGAAGACCTGTTAAAATAGTACTAAGAAAGGTAGCATTCTCCTCATATTCTTTTCTGAATTAGGTAAGAGAAATATAGTTTTGTGGGTTTTTTTTTTCTTTTATTTTTGGAGGTTTTAGTGAAACTCAGTCCTGGCCATGAGGACCAATGAGCTGAAAGCAGAAAGAGGTAGAGAGAGGTACTGAAATGACCCAGATTTCCAGAGTTCTCACAATCACAAGTTTTCTAGGTCGTTGTAAACTCTGATAACTTTGCTTATGATATGATTCTGGTTGTACAATCACAGATTTTGCTAATGCTATACTTGAATGAGATCTACAATCTTTTTTATGTTTGAGAACCATCTGCTTCATTGCTTTGGAATAAATTAGTTGAAAACTTTTAAACTTGAAAATTCCAAGTTTCGCATGAACTTTAGATAGGTAACTTGTTGCTTCAGTGCTTCAGATTGTGGTTATCAGTGTCTGTTTCATTTTTTCTGAACTTTGGTGGTGAATTCCCTGACATTTGCTCCCTCAGTTCTTCTATCCTTTGGATAAATCCTTACTCTTATAATAAACCCTTTATTTCTGGAATTTTAAAGTTTCTATTTTTTCATAATGGGCTTCCCTGGTGGCTCAGAGGTTAAAGTGTCTGCCTACAATGAGGGAGACCTGGGTTCAATCCCTCGGTCAGGAAGACTCCCTGGAGAAGGAAATGGCAACCCACTCCAGTACTCTTGCCTGGAGAATCCCATGGACAGTGGACTGCAGTCCACGGGGTCGCAAAGAGTCAGACACGACTGAGCGACTTCACTTCAATTCACTTCTACTTTCATAACCAAATCCAGACTGAATGAGTCCAGTTCCCTGGGTATGTGTGTTGGTAGTTGTTGTTTAGTTGGGAAAGAATGTAAATACCAAGAAGAAAAATGGAAATATTGTAAGTAAGAATGGTGTAGGTAATAAAGTATGGGAGATGACAGGAGGGGTTGTGGTTAAAAGTATTGTTGAACGAGCTGTCCTTAAGCAGGAGGAAGGAAGGAATATATTCTTAAGACTAGAACCAAGAATGATGTTGTATTAGTTTGGTTCCTCTGAGAAGAAGACACCAGAAGGGAACTAAATATGCAAGTTATTTCCTGGGGAAAATGACTGTGAGGGAAAATGAGGGGGAAGCTGGAGGAGGCTTTAGTTCAGGGAGAATTCTAGTTCAGGTATGACCTCTGTGAAGCAAAAATGGAAGAAAAAAATGTTGAGTAGGAAGTGCAGGTACCATTTTGGGATTCTTTAACCTGTTATCGTCTATGGACACATTCCACAGGAAGGCCTACCCACACTGCACCTTAGCTGGACCTTACACCTGCCTAATAGCTGGACTGAGGCAACTACCACTGGGTCTTAAAACCATCTGGAGGCCATCCCCACCCACCAGCACCCTGCAGTAGCTATAGCCCAACCACTCCAGAAGGGCACACACAGACCACAGGGGATACCCTTTGATCTCCTAGCTCTGATGGCACTTCTGAGCCCTACAGCACATCCTTGAAATAATGACAGTCCTTTGAAACTAGGAGACACAGATGACATACCTAATACATAGAAACATGCAGAGAATTAGGCAAACAGAGGAGACAGAGGAATATGTTCCAATCAAAAGAATAAGACAAAAACCTCAGCAAAAGAGGTAAATGAAATGGAGATAAGCAATGTACATGATAAAATGTTCAAAGTATTGGTCATAAAGATTCTCATGAAACTTGGGAAAAGAATAGATGAACAGAATGATAACTTCAGCAAAGAGATAGAAAAAATAAGTAAGTAACAATTTAAAACTGAACTGAAAAATATATTACAGGGGTTCAGTATCAGAATAGATGAGGCAGAACAAATCAGTGATCTGGAAGGCAAAACAATGAAATGGAAGACTTGAGATCATTTCATTCCTTGAAAAAAAAAATAAAGGTAGTAACTTTACTGAGATTTGGCTTACTGATGATATTTGTTTGTTTGTTTTTATCTGTCTCCATAGGCAAGAGGGGAAAAAATAAATAAATGGGACTGTACCAAACTAAAAAGTTTCTGCAAAGTGAAAGAAACCATCATCAAAATGAAAAAATAGCCTACTCAATGGGAGAAGATATTTGCATATCATGTATCTGATAAGAGGTTAATATTTAAAATATTAATAAAGTACTCATGCTGCTGCTAAGTAACTTCAGTTGTGCTCAACTCTGTGTGATCCCATAGACGGCAGCCCACCGGGCTCCTCCATCCCTGGGATTCTCCAGGCAAGAACACTGGAGTGGGTTGCCATTTCCTTCTCCAATACATGAAAGTGAAAAGTAAAGTGAAGTCACTCAGTCGTGTCCAAACCTCAGCGACCCCATGGACTGCAGTGTTCCAGGCTCCTCTGTCCAAGGGATTTTCCAGGCAAGAGTACTGGAGTGGGATGCCATTGCCTTCTCCAAAAGTACTCATACAACTCAACAAAAAACAAACATTCTGATTAAAAAGTGGAAAGAGAATATGAATTGACATTTTCTATTCCAAATAGAAATGTGGACAATAGACATTTCTTCTCTTCCAGAGAAGATATACAGATGGCAAGAGACACATGAAAAGATGCTCAACATGTCTAATTATTAGGGAAATGCAATGCCATCTCCTCATGCCCATTGAATGGTTATAATGAAAAGGACAAGAAACAACCAATGTTGGAGAGAGAGGTGAAGCCTTGTACACTGTCAGTGGGAATATAAACTGGTGCAACCACTATAGAAAACAGTATGGAGATGCCTCATAAAATTGAAAATAGAACTATCATATGACCAAGTTATTCTATTTCTTGATATTTAACTGAAGAACATGAAAATACTAATTTAAAAAGAAATATGCCTTTTATGTTCACTGAAGCATTATTTATAATAGCCAAAATATGATAACAATCTAAGTGCCCACTGATGGATGAACAGATAAAGAATATATAGTATGTATATACACATATACATACAATAGAACATTATTCAGCCATAAAAAATGAAATGTTGCCATTTATGATAACCTGGCTAGACTTTAAAGATATCATGCTAAGATATCTTTATCTTAGATAGAAGAGGCCTCATGCCAAGAGTCCTCTTAGATATTTCTCCATGTGAAATAATTCTGGTGGAGAAAGACAAATATTATATGATTTCATGCATATATGGATTCTTAAAAAACAACAACAACAACAACAAGGGAACAAAATAAAACAAAAACAAACTGATGAATACAGAGAACACACTAATGGTTACCAGAAGGAAGAGGCAGTTGGGGGTGGGTAGGTGAAATGAATGAAGAAGGTCAATTGTATTGTGAAGGATGATAACTAGACTAGTGGCAGTAATCATTTTGTAGTATATACATATGTTGAATTATAATGCTGTACACATGAAACATATATATGTGTGTGTGTATATATACGCATGTATGTCATACAAAAGCCAAAAAATGAAAAAGAAAAGACAGATATCAAAATGAATTGTGAGAGAATTAAAGTTTTAAATTATTTGCATTTAAATTAAATCTTACCTAATAAGAAAAGGTGTGAATAATCTTTGTCCACTGGAAGTATAGCTTCTAAAAGGAAGGAGAAAAACCCTTCTGTGTTTCTAGTCAAGTTGCTGGCAATTTAGGCACAATTTTGATCATTTTAAACAGGTTCATTCAAACTGACATGTGGGGAACATTTTGAGCTGTTGTGCTGACAGTTTGAAATAGGTTCTATCAACACTGAACTGAGTTATTTCAAGAGCTTATTTTTTCTCTTTGTGAAGCTAGCCAAAATGAGGGGATAAGATAGGTCCAATATTTGCACTGAAGTTAGTCCAATTAGAACTTTGGCAGTAGAAGTATAATCTCAGCCAATAGTTGAGTGTTTTAGAGAACTCTGCATGCAGTCGAGGCATGCACATGCAATGGTTTGGCAATAGGTAGAGGCTGTCCAGAGCATAAGACAGCCTGTGTCTTTTATTCACTTTGACTTCATGGAATAAAGAATAATTCTTTCACTGGGGGGATTTTTCATGTTCACTGGAAAACTGATGATGTTAAAATTATTAAATGATACCATGTTCTCTTCAATTTATGCCAGTGCCATACTTTAATCCATATTGAATTGAAAGATTTTGGATTGCTAACTTTAAAAATAGGGGGGGAAATTCTTAGATCTTTCTTCTAGTGAATTCATTCACTACAAAGANTCACTTTCTTCCACAAATAGAAATTAAAGCTGTAGGAATATAGATATAAAGTAATGCATTCCTTGTTTGTACAAATATACAACTTGATTAAAGATTTCTGATTAGATGCTATAGCTGCTTCTGTATTTATAAATGGAGAATTTCACTACGTTCTACAATGTATACCTTATACTGTGCATTAAGAGTATACATATGACAGGATATTCATTATGTAGCAAAAGGAAAATAATTATATAGAGAGTGTAACATGTTCATGCTGAGCATCTTAGTAAGCAGCAAAGAGGTAATTATAATGAAAAAGGCTTCAATCATATGGCAAATGCAAGTGGTGAGCAGTCAGCATCTGCTCTCATATTTCTTTACACAATACTTGCAACCGCAGTGTTCACTGGGAATCAGTCTTGGGCTAATGTGTTCTGGGTAATGTGCCATTTACTAATTGTGAACACTTGGGAAAGTCAATCCATTTCTCGAAGCTTCAGTTTCCTTCTTTGAAAAATGAGGATAACAATAATACTTCATATGTTTGTTGTGAGGATTATATGAGAAAATCTTATTGAAACTCTTAGCACAGAGCCTGGAAATAAGACATGCTTAATAAATGGTAGCTATTATTGTGATTAATTTGCTTTGTCAAATTATTTTTAAAATCTTTACATTGGTTATTGATCCTCTGGCATTATTTCTGGGACTTCTTTTACTCCCTAAAGCTAGAAGGCAATCAACAAAGGGGAAGATTTATGGAGAGACTGGCTTCAGCCCTAATAGAAGTAACCACTTCCTTCTAGTGCTTTCTTTCCTAGAAAATCTAATTTGAGGGGAAGTATTATGGCTGGCTAGCATACAGGTTGAAACTCAAGATCAATGAATATTTATTGAGGTACAGCTATGGATCTCTCTGATTCTCAGTTTCTTTGTCTATAAAGAGTTGGGTTAAATCTCCAACTCCAATTCCAAATTGTATTATTTAAAATTAGATGCTGCTCTAACTGGAAAAGAAAAGCTAAACAGGACAGAGTTCTCTGTCACAACAGAGTCCAAGACAAATCCACGGGGAAGGTGTGACAGATTGACTCTACAAAAATCTAAAAAGCTTAAACTCCTTTGGAGGATCACTGAGGAAATAGTCCCCATCTTCTTTGGTATCAAGAGATCAAAAACTGGTTAGAGATGCCAGCCTATGCAATGAGGGTCAGTCATCAAAGAACAACCTATAAGGGGCTTAATGGACAACGCAGATAGAGGAGGCCTCTGTGTTGCAACTACCTGGTCACAGTGACTATTAAATCTTTATTGACTGAAATGACCCTCCACTCTATTTTTGTATCGTTTTTATACAGAATCCAGAAATTGAAGGCTGCCAATCCGAGTAGTTTCCAAATGCAAGGAACTATTGGTCTTGGATTTTTTCCCCCCATAAAATTCAGCTGATCATATTGATCAATAGATAAATGTAAATAGCTTCAAATTTTACAAGTCAAATTNAGAATCCAGAAATTGAAGGCTGCCAATCCGAGTAGTTTCCAAATGCAAGGAACTATTGGTCTTGGATTTTTTCCCCCCATAAAATTCAGCTGATCATATTGATCAATAGATAAATGTAAATAGCTTCAAATTTTACAAGTCAAATTTAAAAGTTGATTCAGTGTTTTTTTCTTTTTACTATATCAAACAATGTCAGCACTTTAGTTTTTTTTTCTGTATCATAGCAATTGTTACTTGCTTATATATTACATTGTCAATTATACATTTGCAAATTTACATATAACTGCATTATTGCTAGTTTTATTATATAGGCTATGGACCTTGCATGCATACAGAAGGACAGAAAACTAGCTCTACCACAGGTTGTGAAATGTTATCTAAGATCTTAGAACATAGACTGCTAGTCTCAGCTCATTCTGTGGTGTCAAGTGCAGAATGTACAATTAGCCAGTGATTTTCTCACACTTTCGATATTACTTGTCCCTGTATGTCTTTCAGAAAGACATTGGTGGACTCAGTATCCTTTCTGTATTTTTAATACAATAATAGTGTATATCTGATATGTTTTTGATGAAGATGATAGAAAGGTACTATGTTTATACTTCTACATCCAAGTTTGTCCAAACTGGAAAATAAAGAAATATGACGTAATGTCTTGTCTATAAAAAATAAAAAAGAATATAGTGACTGGAGTGCTAGAGCTCCAGCCAGAAGTGATACAGCACACTGGGCATCACAATGTGACAAAGCCCACCAGGTATTTCACTTAAAAAGTTTAAAAAATAACTATTTTAAAGCATACGACTTAATGACATTTAGAATACTCACAATGTTGTGCAACTGCCACCTCTAACTAATTCTAAAACATTTTCACCATTCANGAAATGGCAACCCACTCCAGTGTTCTTGCCTGGAGAATCCCAGGGACGGGAGCCTGGTGGGCTGCCATCTGTGGGGTCGCACAGAGTCAGACACGACTGAAGCGACACAGCCGCAGCAGGAAGAGTGACGTCAGGAAATATATGTTACTCTTTGAAGATCTCCTAAATGATAAATGCGATAAAAGAAGGAAAAATCCAAGCTTTTTCATGCTACTCTGAAAGATTCCAAATAAGAGAACTTTGATCATTTTCTGGCATCCAGATACTTTTCATTTCATTTTCAATGGTCTTACCTATTTCTTTTTGTTTTGGCTGAAATAATTCTTCTCCACCTTTGCTGTTTACCCCTTTGAAATATCTCTCTGCAGCCCTGACCCTCCATTAAGCATTGCCTAACGGAATGATGAACTACATGTCCCGCTTTAATCTTGCCCTGGAGATCATTCCCCTCAGCCTTTGAATTATTTCTTTTAATCTTCTGAGGACTCAATTGAAAAAGCTACCTTTCTATAGAAATATGCTCCAGATGGCCTGAAAAATATGAATGTCAAGCATAGTGCTAGATCTAGAAGGGCTTACATAAGCAATACTCCTTCAAATATATATGATACTGTATGATTATATCTCTCTTACTGCATTTTTTCCCCATTTGACACAATCATCAACCCTGTAAGATAGGCAGACCAAGAATTAATACTCTTTTTTTCAATAGCAGAGCAAGGCCTTGAGTTGTCTACGACCTGTCCAAGACACACAGCTACTAAGCTACTCAAGTCTAGGATTTTGACTCAAAGTTCAGAGAATTCTGTTCCTTTGAGTTGAGGAAGCCGAGGATCTTGAATCCCCCCTGCCTTTTTTTTTTTGGCACTGATTTACAGTTGGTAGATGTTCAGCCCAAGAGTAAGGAGTTCTTGCCCAGTGGACGGTTTCAAGTGCCAGGATCACGTATCTTTTCATAAAGCGACCCCAAATCTCAACAGGACTGGCTTATACATAGGCACATGCAGACCCAAGACTAGAAACTGTCTCTCTCTGGTAGAAATAAATAGACATACATATGTCGATACTCCAAGAATTCTACCTTATCTCACATGGTAGCAGTATTAGTCTCTCAGTCAAGTCTGACTCTTTACGATCCCATGGACTGTAGCCTGCCAGGCTTCTCTATCCATGCAATTCTCCAGATAAGAGTCAGTAGCCATTCACACTTCCAGGGGATCTTCCTGACCGGCGATTGAATCCAGATCTCCCACATTGTAGGCAGATTCTTTACTGTCTGAGCCACTAGGGAAGCAGCACCTCATACAGTTTCCTAATATTTCTGTTTTCACTCTTTTTTCCTTTGTCAAAGAAAGCACCTCTATGGATTTTATTACCCCAGTCTTTGAGTCATTTAAAATATTCCTTGAAAATGTGAACATTGAATATTTTAAAAACCATTGTTCTTAAGCTCAATAATACAGATTCACTGATTTTGTACTAGTGTTAGGGTACTGGAGTCCTGAGTGTTATGGTGGAGACTAGATAAAGCCTATACCTTTTCATNATTCCTTGAAAATGTGAACATTGAATATTTTAAAAACCATTGTTCTTAAGCTCAATAATACAGATTCACTGATTTTGTACTAGTGTTAGGGTACTGGAGTCCTGAGTGTTATGGTGGAGACTAGATAAAGCCTATACCTTTTCATACCCACTTCAGTGTTCTTGCCTGGAGAATCCCAGGGACAGGGGAGCCTGATGGGCTGCCGTCTATGGGGTCACACAGAGTTGGACAGGACTGAAGCGACTTAGCAGCAGCAGCAGCATACCTTTTCATAGACTTCACTTTGCCTGGAACAAGTTCTGGAAGACATTTCTTGGGCTCTTCAACTTTCAAGATTACTTTAAATCACATTAATCTTGGCCACATTGGCTCCACTGCTTTATTCACACATCCATCTGTTAATCAGATACTATGAGTCCCTTTTACGGGGAATTCATGTAAGTTTTAAGCATGTAGAAATTAATCAGACATAGTCAATGGGGACAGTTGCCCTGAATGCGAGGTCAGGATTGGAAAGGATCTTCTCACATGTTGGCCCATGAGTTCCTCCTTTTAGTCTGGGCTTCTCAGGAAACACAGACAAAAAGGTGTGTGCTGATAGTTTCTTTTAGGAAGCAGTCCAAGGGAACAGGGACAGTGAAAAGGCAAGTGTGAAAGAGACAACAAATGCAAGGGCTCACTGTTGACAATGTCACTGCTCTGCCGACTAGGACTTGATCCTCCTGGATTCCTCTCAACAGTCATGGATTTTACGCTCAAGGAATCTGGCTTGTATCTGTAGCTCCCATGCCCATTTAGTCAGCTGCCACAAGAGGTGCTAAATCCTTCACCTTTCCATGTTTGCAAATAAATGAGTGCCAGAGGGTGGGGGCTATAGATATATGGCTTGAGTCTTTGAGAATGCCTGTGGGAAAAATACATACAACAGACAGCTGAGACAAAATGTTGTCAATTTGCTCCTCTACCAAGTTGTCGGCTGGAGCAATGGATGGAATAGAGGCAGGGGATCTGAGTTGAGAGGAGGTGATATGTGGCACAGGAGGTAACAGATATGGTGTCAAGTAATACAGAGGCCTGAAGTAGAGGCATTTATTCAGCAAAATGACAGCTTAGTGGGTCTTAGGGAGGGGATTCAAGTTTTAAATATGTAGTGGAACCATACTGCTTATATAATCTCTCAAATCCCTGAGTGTGTAACTATAAATACAAATCACCCATCTAATGTCAACTCCCAAATTCACTCATTGCTTCACCCTCCTAAGCTGTTTCTTCCTCACTGTTTCAATGTCTCCTGCCTCTTCAGGGTCAGCTTTCCTCCTACTGACTTTTTCGTGAGCATCATTCTTAGGACTTTCAGAAGCGCTTGGCACGTTAACATCCCAAGAGTTGCCCAGATGTGAGGGAGCACTTATATTGTTGATTACAGTTTGGTCATGAACAAGTAGGTAACCCTCCGAGATCCTGATTCCGTATCTGAAAATGTACCTTTATATGGCAATATTTTAAATGGGTAAACGGGTCAAACATGCAACAGACACAAGATAAACTCCATTCCTTTATCTCTTTACATTGAGATGACCAGTTCTGAGGACAACTTTTGGCTGTGCTCCCCTACATTAATCTTCAGATTTAACTAATCCAGGCTTACAGAAGGAAGAACCAATATAACACATTTCTGAACTTCTCCCCCAGGTAACCAGGGAGTTACAGACGTGGAAGAGACCCCTCCTTGTCTCTCTCACCCTCTCCTTGCCTTCTCTCTTTCCTGCCACTGTTGTAATGGAAATCAGACTGCTGCTGCTGCTGCTGCTAAGTCACTTCAGTCGTGTCTGACTCTGTGCGACCCTATAGACAGCAGCCTACCAGGCTCCCCAGTCCCTGGGATTCTCCAGGCAAGAACACTGGAGTGGGTTGCCATTTCCTTCTCCAATGCATGAAGGTGAAAAGAGAAAGTGAAGTCATTCAGTCATATCTGCCTCTTAGCGACCCCATGGACTGCAGCCTACCAGGCTCCTCCACCCATGGGATTTTCCAGGCAAGAGTACTGGGTTGGGGTGCCATTGCCTTCTCTGGAAATCAGACTGGACAAAACCTAATCTTTATCATCTACTAGCCATCTATATGAAATATGCCATCCTTGTTGCCTTTGTCCAATAGCTCTTATTCTAGGAAAATGTGTTAGTGGCAGCAGGGCAATCTGGGCAGATCACCTAAGTGACATTTTGAGTCATTGGGTGAAATAGTTTCCAATGTGTTAAGCCATAAGTCTATGCTGAGGCCATGCCAAAATGCATGGATGAATCAGTAAACAAGGTGAACAAAACAGATAAATGACCCCACGGGGACAACATTTCCAGATATTTTACTGAATCATTGAGTGATGTGATTGATTTTTTGGTTTTCTGTAGACACTTTGTCTTGTTTTGTATCATCACCGTTGCAATAATAGGAGACAAATCCATTTCTTTTTTGGAAGACTATTATGACTCAAATGCTAAAATCAATCACTCACTTGAATTCTTTACCTGTAAAATTCTCACATGGTCCACTCCATAAGCCTCTCTTTGACTCTGTTTCCTCATTTCTATTTCAAGATAGGTATAATAAATCTAATATGACTAAATTACTATCTAATTCATTTAGCATAAGGATCAAGTGGAACAAAGAAGGAAAAAGTGTTTTGCAAACAGACAAATGCCTTTAACAATGCCTTTAGTTTTCCCATACTTAATTGTCAATGTGTGTGCTTTTATTCTTAATTGGACTACTGAGGAATTTTTACTGTATCCTACTTAACTCTGAATATCTTTGGATTGCCTAATAATAATGATAATTTATTATTATAATGTATATAGTAATAATCTCATATAGGAGGTACCTAGCTTCCATTTTATTTAAATTTTATGTAATTAAACTGCTGTCTAAATTATATATATAATTTAAATACTAAAATAATAGCAATTATTATAAATTAAATAAAATATAATAAAATAAGCTTTTTTTAAAGCTCTTGATACCACACAGGATTATGGTTAGTACACTGCTTTCCACTTATTTTTTTCACATTTGTAGAAAAAGACACCATTGGAGAAATGGATCATCCACAATCATGAACTGCAAGGGCTGCAGCCTGGGTTCACCATTATCTATTTTTCCTAAGTAATATTTCACTTTCCTTATTCACCAAAAATGTCACAGTTGACTTCCTGTAGTGCTTGCGTTTTAAATTAATCAATCATTTCATTTTCTGATTACCGCAATAGGTTGAATGAACATCCACCACCTCTATCTATGTAGATAGATATACACAAAATCAGAGAGATAGGGAAAAATTACTTTTTCCTTATGATGAGAACTCTTAAGATTTACTCTTTTAACTTTCACACACAATTTACAGCAGTGTAATTATATTTATCATGAATTTTTAAAGGTAGTAAGTGATTTCTTGCAGGTTGCAATTCATAGCATTAGAACTGCATATGTTTATTATGCCATAAATATCTCCTCCTCACCACCAGACACTAGTAGAAATGTGTGTGTGCTTTTTCCTGGTGCTTCAAATGCAATATTCTGTGTTAAAATTACCTAAAAATAAACCTATGTCTCCTTGTCTTATCATACTCTCAGCACCCATGATTGTTTTGGCACCTTGAACTTGCTCTTAAGAGCCAATCCCTTATCTCCTGTTACAGAAAATCTGCTGCTTTGCCTGGTCAGCTTTCATTATGTGGCCTAGAAATCTCACTATTACATTTTGTTTCTTCTTACCCATCACCATTTATAACAAATGGAACTTATTACTATATTTTATTATCTGTTGACATATCCTATTTTTTCCACTCTAGCCTGTGACTTCTTAAAACACAGACATCAGATTTCTTGTTTTTGTTTTATTTTATTTTCCCCACATCTCTTTGGCTTACCAGCAAAGAGAGTTTTGCTATTAGAGCTACTTCGCTTTGGTTAGATAATAAATTAACTCATCTTACTGTTAACGTCTCTTACCCTGGTGCTTTTGTCTCCCCACTCCCAATATAGCATGCATTTTGAATTGCTCTTAGTCTTCTCACCAGTTTCCTTGTCTAGAATATTCCATTCTCTAACCTAACTGGTGAAACACTATCAGCTTGATACTTTTCTGAAACATGCTCTAAGAGTAATTAAAAAATTTTTTTGGATAGACTTCATCACTCTTGGAGCAATAACATTCTAATGTACTCTCTCCTTTTTTTCCAGTCAGTTTCGTAGTTCAAATGTTCCTGATGCCTAAGCAAAACCTTCTCCTGGAGCCTTCTCTAGAAACCGGCTTCCTGTTAGCACACTCTATAGCTATGTCAACATCACCACCAAGAACGGGAACAACGCTGTCAATGAGCTTGGTCATTGCCTGATGCCAGCAACATCAGACCTGCCATTTCATGTGCTTTGAGCTTTGACACGGCTCACTGAAATGAACAGCAGTGAACTGTAATGGGGATATTCTGTTTGATGGTTGAGTTGGTGGTCATTTTGAGATCAGTCCAAATACTCTGCTGGCATTGACCCCAGCATAATAAAACTAAAAGGAGGCCATGAGATTCATAAATACAACATTATAGCATATCTGTTCCTTGATTTCTTCTTAGGCCGCACCTTTCATATCTGCTTTCCAAGAAAGGAAAATTTATTTACAGACTGAGGGGAATACCACTTCAGTTCTCATACAACCAGACACATTTTTTGAGTATCTACTATATGCAAATGACTGTGCTAGAAACTCTCACATAGTATGTATGGTATAGTATTTTATTTTTCCAAACAATTGATATGTCTCTATATAAAGCTTTATCAAAATTATGTTCTCTGTATTATTACTTTAAAGAAATTATTCATCTTCCCACTTCTGTCTCTGTTTGTACACTTTAATGTTTTAATGTTTATCAAACCCAGCAAATAACATATGCCAATATTAATTCCTGAAAATCTGCATGCTGTATGCTTGATGACACCTGGAGTTCACAGGGTTTTGTGGATTACAAATTATCTTTCAGTTACGTGGACACTGTGAGTAGGTCTAAGCACCCAGAGGATGCCAAAATACCTGCTTTGAGTTGGAACTGGGTGATATATTACGAAGACAGCAATGGGCCTGAATTCAGAAAGGCTGGATTTAAGACCTAGCTTTGGCATTTATCAGCAGAGTGAATTTGAGCAAGATCCTAGTCTCTATGAGTCTCAGCTTCCACTCTCAGACTGGTGCAATATCTATCAGTTTCAGAAAGCCTTTGTGCCAAAGAAGTCTAATGTATTTGCAAATGTGCAGTGACATGGATTGTTTATCTTCTCCTGAGACTCTACAGGACCCATAAATCACAGCGTCTCACTAAATCCCTGTTCCCTGGCCTCAGAGGTGGGTAGATGGACCAAGTTTAGCCAATGAGGCTGTCCAGTTTATTTGTTCATCTGTGACTGGTTCAGGAAGGAGAAACTCACTGGGGCATTTCTTCCAGAACTGTTAGTGAAGTCTGAAACATTCTATTGTTTCTGCCTTGTCCTGCCCAGAAGCCATTAGCCGAATGTGACTATTAAGCAATTGAAATGCAACCTATGTATGACTAGTACAACTGAACAAATGAATCTTAAATTTAAATAGTCTCACAGGGCTAGTGACTACCATATGGGACAGTACAGGTCTATAGTTTCCCATTGATTTGCATGTTTCTTAATTTATTCTTTGCTGTCTTCCTAGGAAAATTTCTCTAAAGGTTTCTTCTCTACTGCTCTATTTGGATAACTCTTAAAATGCCTCTTCCTTGGAGATTTTAAATAATTCAATTGAGGAAACACTTTTGCCAGGAACTGTTTCTTAACTTATTTAATATATTCTATAATTACTGATCTGGCTATATTTTGAGTTCCTTTTGGAACTTTGTGTCATTGATATTTTCTAAGAAATCTTTTATTTTACATAAATTTTCAAATATATTTACATGACTGTGAAGAATGCTTTCCATTACTTCTTTCTTTATGTGGTCATTGCTCATTTCCCATCTCTGCATTCTCAGTTCTCATTCTATAAGCTGTTTTATCCTTCTTATTATTCAAAAATAAAAATTTTAACTTATTTTCTTTGGCTGCTTTGTTTTCTTAAGATTTTGTGTTTTAAATAATTTTGCTGGAATTATCTTGTTTATAAATAAATCAATATTTGTTTCTATCTTTACTAATTCTTTCTTCCCAAAATTCCTTTATTTGTCCCTTACTCTTCCGCTTCCTTCCACCCTACTTCTTTCTTTTTCTTTTTTTCATTCTCTTTCACTCTTTCTTTGTATTTTAAACAAGTTGAATTTACTATTTTACGATGTTTTTGTCAGTTGCATAAATGTTTGAGGTAAAAGTTTTCCCTTTTAGACTGATTTTAGGTTTACTCTGTGACTTTTGATACTTATCACTACATTAAAATTTGTGTGTGGAGGGGAGAAGTGGATAGGATGTGCACAGAGAAGTTTTAAGGTAGTGAACATGTTCTGTATGACATCGTAATGATGGACAGATGTTACACACTTGCTGAGACCCACTGAATGTGCAACAAGAGTAAACTATGGACTTTGGTAATTCTGATGTGTTAACATAGATTCATTCTTGGTTAAAAAAAAATGTTCATCGCAGCACTTTTTATAATAGCCAGGACATGGAAGCAACCTAGATGTCCATCAGCAGATGAATGGATAAGAAAGTTGTGGTACGTATACACAATGGAGTATTACTCAGCCATTAAAAAGAATACATTTGAATCAGTTCTAATGAGGTGGATGAAACTGGAGCTGATTATACAGAGTGAACTAAGCCAGAAAGAAAAACACCAATACAGTATACTAACACATATATATGGAATTTAGAAAGATGGTAATGATAACCCTGTATGCGAGACAGCAAAAGAGACACAGATGTATAGAATAGTCTTTTGGACTCTGTGGGAGAGGGAGAAGGTGGGATGATTTGGGAGAATGGCATTGAAACATGTATAATATCATATAAGAAACAAATTGCCATTCTATGTTTGATGCAGGATACAGGATGCTTAGGGCTGGTGCACTGGGATGACCCAGAGAGATGGTATGGGGAGGGAGGTGGGAGGGGTGTTCAGGACTGGGAACACATGTACACCCGTGGTGGATTCATGTTGATGTATGGCAAAACCAATACAATATTGTAAAGTAAAAAAAAAAAATAAATAAAATATGAAAAAAAAACCATCATTGGCGAGTGAAATTGATAATGGGAGATATTATACGTATGTAGGGTAGCTGCACACTGTCTCAATTCTACTGTAAATTACTCTAAAAACTGTCTTAAGAATTAATAAATGTTATAATATTTCAGTCCATTTTAAACTCAAGAATTTTTCAAAAGAGATATTCTTAAGTTCCATGAAATTGTTTTATTTAATTTGTCACTATTTTTTCTTGGTATTATTGAAAACATTTATAAAATATTGATTATTGTGAAATATGTTATGACTTTTCATGGCTTAATATACAGCCATGTATAATTATTTTAAGTATCCTTTAAAACAGCAGGTGTTTTATCCAAAGAATTATTAATCAAAGGCTCAATAGCCTTACCTATTTTAATTTTTTAATATATAGAACTGGCTGAAAGAATTATTATGCTTTTAGTTCTCCTTTAACTTCTTTCAGTTTTGGATCTATATTTTTGATGCCAAGTTTCTGGGTGTATAAAAAGATTCATAACTGTTATATATTTCTGTGAATTGCATGCCTTATAATTACAAGGCACACCACATTTGTTTCATCCAATGCATTTGGCCTTCAATTAAATTCTCAAATGATGGTAATGTTAGGACCCCTGCTAAATATTTGTTTGAATCTGCCCATGTGTCTTTGCCAATGCTTATTATTTTCAATGAAAATATGTCATCTTATTTTCTTTCATGTGTATCTCTCTTACAAAACAAAAATAACTTTTTATAATAATATTTTCCCCATTTACTTCACCAGTTTTTCTAGTTTACATTCATTATTGTTGGTTAGCTTTATTTACTTTATAAATACACTTTGTCATATTTGCTATACTGCTTATACTTTCTTTCCTTTTTGCTTCCTCTTTTAGTTATTTGAAATCTACAGATTCTAATTTTAATGTATTACTAGTTGCCTCTACATTTTAAACAGACTTAAATTTCTATTTCTTAGTTTACTAATTTCAATATAATAATCTTTATTTTGAACAATAATCAGCATTTTTAAATTTAACACCTCATTTTCTATATCCATGTTGTTTCTACTCTGCATTCTCTTATACACACATTCTTACTTTTAGTATGATATGCAGCTTTTCTTTAAACATTTATAAGTTTTACTTTATGTTCCTATACTATAATTAAACAAATGTCACCCTAAATGAAAAAAAAAAACAGATCATCAGCATATCCCCCTGCATTAAGGCATCTATCCATTCAAGAAACATTCATTGTGTGGTCCCTCTTTGTCTGAATGCTCCAAGCACTAGGGTACAACACCAAGCAGCAAGATAGAAAAGACTGCAGTCAGGGAACGTATATTTGGATGGGGGAGAAACTAGCAATGACCAATAAACAAAGAAAATGTCTGGCATGAACATATCTATCGTGAACATAACTCATGGGAAAATACTGGTCAAGTCATGACTCCTTTACATGGGTTGTCAAGGGAGGCTGTGTAGGATTAGACAGAATGCTAAGCCTCAGCTGATGAAAGAAAAGAGTACTTCAGTCAGTCTGGAAAAATATGAGGAATGAGCATTTTAGGCAGGGACACTGGTGTTGTGGGACTTTACTGGTTCTATCAACAACTGAGTTAGGCATTGTACATTTGCTTATTTTTCCTTTCCCCTCTGTCACTATACACCCCGTGAATTTTTAATATTATCAGGAGTATGCACATTTGGGTAGATATGTCTCCCTGACAGGTTAACTTTTTCAATGTCATAAAATTTCCTTTTTTCCTCTCTGGTTATACTAGCTATCTAGGACTTTGCCTTGATTAAAAGAATGAATTCCAAACTGGTTTTAAAAGATCATAAAAATGTAATATATCCTTGTCTATCTTTTTACTTTCCAATTGTATAAGTTATTAAAGTACATGTTCTACACAAAGCATATTGGGATTTGCATTTTATTTAGTCTAACAGTCTCTGCATCTAACTGGGTATCTAGTCTATTTATATTTAATGTAAATGTTGGTATTTTTGTGACTTCATATATTTTGGCTTTCTTTTCACCTGCCCAATATATTACTTGCTCCTTGCTTCATTATTTTATACTTCTGGCTGAAAAAATTCATTCAACATTTTGTTTTAAAAACTCAACTTTTTGTTTTTGGTTATGGCAGTGTATATATATGTGTGTGTGTGTGTTTTAAGTGTCATAACTGGGACTACAATATGCATCCTAACTTATCTCAGTCTGCTTAGAATTAATACTGTATCATTCTTGCAAAGTATAAGAAACCTCCAACATTGTAATTCTATCCCCCATCCCTGTTCTTTGTGGTACTGTTGCTATGAATCTTTCATTCATATACATTATATACAACAACTTAAAAAAAATATTTTTTTCTTGAAATTTTCAGTTGTCGTATAAAGAAATCAGAGGAACAATATATCTTCAGTTTATTTACATATTTGTCACACTCTCCGTTTCTCATGGTTTTCTGTACATTCAAACTTCTTATGCTGAAATGCTAATGAAAAAAATTTCTTTAGCATTTATTGTAGTTTAGGTCAGCTGCCAATAAATTCACCATTTATTTTTATAAAAATACTTTTACTTAATCTTATTTTTAAAGGATATTTTCACTGCATATAGAATTTTGGGTTGATTTTTAAATTTTAGAGTTGGAGTTTTTAACAGCGTATTGTGTTCTTGTTCTACTGTTTCTGATGACAGGCCAACCATTAATCATATTTCTTGTTTGTTTCTATGTAGCCTGGTGGGCTGTCGCCTATGGGGTCACACAGAGTCGGACACGACTGAAGTGACTTAGCAGCAGCAGCAGTGTGTCTTTTTCTTGGTTTGTTTTCAAGATTTCTTAACTGACTTTGGTTTTGGACATTTTTATGCCAAGATACAGTTTTAATTGCCTACTACTGCTGCTGCTAAATCTCTTCAGTTGTGTCCGACTCTGTGCGACCCCATAGGCGGCAGCCCACTAGGCTCCTCTGTTTCTGGGATTCTCCAGGCAAGAGAACTGGAGTGGGTTGCCGTTGCCTTCTCTGATTAATTGCCTAAGTTTATATTTTTTAAAAACATTGGGAAATTCTCCATTAGTTCTTTATTTTTTCTGTCTCACTAACTCTAGTCTCTTTCTGGGACTTTAGTTATACTACATCATCTCATACTGTACACTGACCACCAATGTTCCATTTATTATGTTTTCAATATTTTCTCTCTGTGCCCATTAGGCTTTCATCTAATTTACTGTCTCTTTTTCCTGACCTCTACAATCTCCTGTTAAGCAAATTAAGAGAGTTTTACAATTTTAATTCTTATGCTTTCACTTTTAGAACTATTATTTCACCTTCTTAAAATTTCTGTTGTAAGTTTCCCCACTGATCACCAATTACAGCTGTGTGTGTGTGTGGGGGGGTGTTGTGTGTGCATGTGTGTGTGGGGGTGCTGTGTGTGTGTGTGTGTGTGTGTGTTGTATTTGTTAATGTTGTTGCTGTTCAGTTGCTAAGTTGTGTCTGACCTTTGCAACCCCATGTACTTTAGCTGGCCAGGCTCCTCTGACCCTGGAATTTTTCTGACAAGAATACTGGAGTGGGTTTCCATGCCTTCCTCCAGGGGATCCTCTCAACCCAGGGATCAAACTTGCTTCTCCTGTGTCTCCTGCATTGGCAGGCTGATTCTTTACCAATTGTGCCACCTGGGATGCTAAATATATGCTTATTAGCTGCTTTAAACCTATTCAGGCTGTTTCCAAAATTTGTGTCATACTGGAGTCTCTTCTACTGACTTAAAAAAATAATTATTGGCCATATTTTCTACTACTTTCATATACAATACATTTAGTTGTATGTTGGACATTTTGAGTGGTGTGTTTTAAAGAACTTGGAGTACCTATTGTTCTCTGTTTTCTACAAATGGTGATAGTTTTTCTTTTAGTAAACAGATAAACTATTGGCAGATTTTTTTATTTTTGTGAAATTTGGTTTTATTATTATTCATTTATTATTCTTATTATAGTGAATCTATTTTATCTTTTTACTTATTCCTAGAAGCAAATCATGTAATATTTGTTACTTCTGTTTAGTTCCCAGCTCACTAAAGACTACTCTAGTAGGCCTGTTAGAGTTAGTGGATTAACTTGCATATTTCTTTTATCTCAATTATGACAAATCTGATTTCCTCTTGTCTAAGGTCTGAAAATAATCACCTCAAATTGTTTTTCCAGTTTTACAATTTTTTTACAGTTTTGAGTACAAGTCTAGTATCATTTACTTGCTAATTCTAATTGTTCATATCTTTACTTTGCATTACTTACACCTTCATAATGTCTTCCATAGTAGCCTTATAAAATCTATTTCTCTCATTATCTTGAACTTTTACTCATTATATTATGTCTTGGTGTCACTCTTTTCGGGTTCATCTTAATTCCAACTATCTGGGCTTCCTGAACCTGAATGTCTGTTTCCTTCTTCAGATTAGTGAAGTTTTCAGCCAATATTTCTTCAAATAATTTTTCTGGTCCTTTCTCTCTCTCTTCTCTTTCTGGGCCCTTATAATGTAAAGGTTGTTCACTTAATTTTGTCCTGAGGTCCTTTAAAGGTATCTTCATTTTTTAAATTTCCTTTTTTCTATTTGTTGCATTGTCCTGATGAGTTCCATTGTTTGGTCTTTCAACTTGCTGTTCTACTCCATTCAGTCCATTGTTGAACGTTTTTAGCATATTTTCAGTTCATTTATTATATTCATTAGGTCTGTGACTTCTACTTGGTACTCCCTTACATTTTTTTATTTTTTGTTGATGCTCTCATTGTGTTTATTCATTCTTCTCCAGTGTTTGGTGAAACCCATTAGACCATTGCTTTCTATTAAGTAGATTCATTATATCCATTTCATTAGTTCTTTTTCTGAGGGGTTGTCCTATTCTTTTATTTGGAACATCTTCCTCTGTCTCCTCATTTTGCCTGTTTGTTTCTATGTAGCAGGCAAATCAGCTATCCCTCCCAGTCTTGAAGGAGTGGGTGACTTTGTGTAGGAGGATTCCCATGGGGCTCAAAAGTGCACTCTCCGCTGGCCACCAGAGATGGACACTGAAGTGAAGTCCTCTGTATGGGATGCATGGATCTACCTGTTGTGGTGTGGAGATGGGGGGCCCTTGTCCAGCCCACTGCTGTGACACACGGGTGTGAGCCGGGCCCTTGGTGGGGCATGCCTCCCTACTCTGGGAAGTTAGAGGGAGAATTCCAAAATAGCACCTGCCTTCACCAGCACTGACATGCAGAATGAGATCCTGACTACCTTTTATATAAAATAATTTAGCTTTTTAAAAATCATTAAACCATATTTAGTTGGGTATTTCTGTTACTTGTCATGAAAACAAAATAACTAAAGTGTTTTATGGAAATGAATCAAATAAAATACATCAGGGGTCTCTGGTACAGTTAGATTTTAAATAAAATTTTGCAACCCCACTTAAAAAAATAGGTGAAAAACCCAAAACAATTATTATTCACTCTGTATCTTTTTTTATCCTATACCCAAGGATAAAAATACCTCTTTCTGCCTTTCGGTTTCTTGTCTCCTTAAAGCAGTTCTTAACTATTATGAGCACAGGTATGGGACATCTGAGCTAATGCTATCAGTTTTAGAAATGGATAGAATGGGAAGAGAAATTTAACTGGCCAAACTGAGACCCATAAAGTAATTAGTAAAGTGAAGCAAAGAATACCTGGCTAAAGAAACAAATGTATTACAATTAGGCCAATTATCCTAGATGTAGTTCATCAGCTTGTAGTGATAAGGCCATTAATGAGCTTTGTCACTGACAGCTTACTTTCTAATCTTAATCCTTATTAGCGTTATTAGCTTTAATGCTACTTGCACAAAGATAAGTTAATTTATACTGAAATTAAATTGAAAAATAATAAGTAATGATTGCTGCATTTGAGCAGAATCTTATAAAGTTTCTTTCCTTCTGAAAAACTTACTAAAGGCAGTGCAAAATGTCCACGACTTTTTGAGGAAGTGAAGGAGAACTAGATAAATATTTGTTAAAGGAAGTACTTACAGATATTCTTGAGGACAGTTATTAAATTTATAGTTAGTATAATTTAATAAAATGATCAATAGCTGTTTATTTATCTTAGATATCAGCACATTATGTTCTGTCTGCCATTAAGAAAATTCTTCAAAAGGTCAGTCTATAAAGACCACTAAACATAACTGTTCTATACCCAAGACATATAGTACTAACACATCTGTACAAATCTGCTAATAGCATCTTGAATTATTGAATTATGGCCTCTATCAGTTCAGTTCAGTTCAGTTATTCAGTTGTGTCTGACTCTTTGTGACCCCATGAATCACAGCACCCAGGGCCTCCCTGTCCATCACCAATTCCCAGAGTTCACACAAACTCATGTGCATCGAGTCGGTGATGCCATCCAACCATCTCATCCTCTGTTATTCCCTTCTCCTTCTGTCCCCAATCCTTCCCAGCATCAGGGTCTTTTCCAGTGAGTCAACTCTTCACATGAGGTGGCTAAAGTATTGGAGTTTCAGCCTCAGCTTTCTATACAGCTTATTAAATCAGACTTTTTTATCTGAGCATAAGAACAAAAAATTACTTGAGTGACAGCTTTTTACATTCTAACTATGGTGCATAGCTACTGCCTGACTGGATGCACAATTCCCTGAACATAATGGGCGATTTAGGGAATGGGTGCATGGTCATTTCAAGAGTCATATTTGAGAGAGTTTGATAGAGATGGGAAATATTTTTAGAAATACATTTGTCTGACCCTTTATTTGTGCACTTATATGTTTATCTATCAGTACATATTGAACCACTAGTTTGTGTATCAGTTCAGTTCAGTTCAGTTGCTCAGTCGTGTTCAACTCTTTGCGACCCCATGAACTGCAGCACGCCAGGCCTCCCTGTCCATCACCAANAATTGTATTGTTGGTGGGAGTACAAAACTGCATAACTTCTGTGGATAACAGTATGGAGGTTCCTAAAAATTTTTTAAAATATAACTACCTATAAACCAGCAATTTAACTTCTATATCCAAAAGAATTGAAAGCAGGATCTCAAAGAGATATTTTCACATCCACATCCAGAGTATAGCAAAGAGGTTGGAGCAACCTAAGTGTCTAACACTTGGATAAATGGATAGACAAAATGTTATATATACATACAATGGTGTATCTGTATTCCTTAAAAAAGAATGAAATTCTGATGCATGTTATAATATAGATAAATCTTGAGGACATGATGCTAAACAAGTCAGTCACAAAAAGACAAATTCTGTATAATTCCATTTATACAAGGTTCTTAGAGGTAGTCCAATTCAAAGACACAGAAAGCAGAATAATGGTTGTCAGGGGCTGGTGGGAGGGGAGAATGGGGAGTTATGGTTTAATAGGTATAGTGTCCATTTTACAGAATAAAAAAAGAGTTATGGAGATGAATGGTAGGGATGGTTGCACAACCATGTGAATATACTTAACACTCCTGAACTGGAAACTTAGAAATGGTTAAAATGGTAAATGATAGGTTATATATATATATTTTAACCACAGTTAAAAAAAAAGTATTGACAGATTGTAGAAAGGAAGGAGACAGGTCAGAACAGAGCTTGGGAGTGTTAGAAACTGCTGGCTTATTAAGACCATACAAAAATGTTATCCAGAATTAAAGGTTTTTTTAATCACTTTGCAGGTAGGATGAAAAGATGAAGAACATATAAAATCTTACCTGAAACTGCTCAGATTGAAATGACTAATTAAAAATTGCTTTCCCTGGCTTTTTAGAAAGGGCAAATGCTAACTACTCACATACAGATTCTTGACTTCTCCTTTTCAACTATATTGTGAGCCAGCAGCTTGAAATTAGCAAAAAGTAACCACATAGCAATTAAGAAGACAATGGCACCCCACTCCAGTATTCTTGCCTGGAAAACCCCATGGATAGAGGAGCCCGGTAGGCTGCAGTCCATGGGGTTGCTAAGAGTCGGGCACGACTGAGAGACTTCACTTTCACTTTTCACTTTCATGCATTGGAGAAGGAAATGGCAACCCACTCCAGTGTTCTCACCTGGAGAATCCCATGGACAGAGGAGTCTGATGGGCTGCCATCTATGGGATCGCACAGAGTTGGACATGACTGAAATGACTTAGCAGCAGCAGCAATTAATGACTTGAACCAGAATTGATGCTTTTGAATTGTTGTGCTGGAGAAGACTCTTGAAAGTCCTTTGGACTGCAAGGAGATCAAGCCAGTCAAACCTAAAGAAAATCAACCTTGAACATTCATTGGAAGGACTGATGCTGAAGCTGAAGCTCCAATACTTTGGCCTCCTGATGTGTAGAGCCAACTCACTGGAAATGATCCTGATTTCTGGAAAAGACTGAAGGCAAAAGAAGAGGGTGGCAGAGGATGAGATGGTTGGAAGCACACTGACAGTGGACATGAATTTGAGCAAACTGGGGGAGATAGTGAAGGACAGGGAAACTTCACCTGCTGTAGTCCATGGGGTTGCAAAGAGTCGGCCACAACTTACCAACTGAACAACAACAACAGCCACATAGCAATTAATGACTTGACTCTCCTTTATAGTTAAAGGTAACTTCTGTTATATTTGATACAGTATGATTAGCACCACTTTCATAGGAACTGGCTGTTTACAGACTCACTGAAACCATCTCCTTTCCATCTGACTCACCTAGAAAGTAGACTCTTTACTGCTTCCCTCAACATTGGCTGTAGTCAAAAACTTCATAAATCATTATGCTGCAGCAGACAAAGCCTTGCCACAGATTACAAAGATATGTGGTTTCATTATCTGGTTCTGCATATGCAAAATATATTAGTGTAAGCAAAATACAACCACTGCAATTAAGTTTCCTCATCTGTAAAATGATTCTATGTACATCATAAGGTTGCGCTAACAGTTAAATGAGATAACATACGTGCAAGCACTCAAACAACAAAATACCATACAAATATAGGTTATAACTCTCATCAAACTCCCCATAAATCTGGAAGAAACCAAGAGTCAGCAAACACAAAGAATACTTCTAAATATCCTATAACTCAGGGTCTTTCAGTGCATTATATATTGAAACAAACATTCAGGGATAAAAATATGAGGCTCAGACTCCAGTGGTGGTCCAGTGGTTAAGAATTTGCCTTACAATGCAGGGGGCATGGGGTCAGTCTCTGGTTCGGGAAGGTCCCACATGCCATGGAGCATCTAAGCGAGGACCCCAACTACTGGGGCTGTGCTCTAAAGAGCATAAGCCACAACTACTGGGACCAAGTGTGGCAAATACTGAAGCCTGTGCACCCTGGAGCCCATGCTCTGCAGCAAGAGAAGCCACCACAATGAGAAGCCTGTGTGCCACAACTAGAGCATAGCCCCTGCTTGCTCCAACTAAAGACAGCTGGCATGCAGCAGTGAAGACCCAGTGCAGGCCAAGAGAAATATAAACAAATAAATAATTGTAAAAAGAAGGCTATTTCATTAGTAATTTATTTTGAGAATAGCAAAGCAATAAGATGACTTTTCTGGCTCCCAAATATTCAGTGTTCTAGGTCTTACCTTACCTTCTTATCCAGGAAATATTTCTTTCCTGCTTTGGTGAATAAGTATTACAATTTAGAATCATAGAATTTCATAGTTACATCTGTAAGTATTTTATTTCTCTATAACGATTAATGAATATCTTGATTGTAGAAGATTTGGTTCTCTTGAACCCTAAAAGATCAGAGAGAACCTAGATTCTCATCATTTTTGTAGATGATTTTGTTCAAGCTCTTAAGTTTTTATAACCTCATTTTTCTATCAGAGGGACACTCTGTTCCCTTCGTAGTTTCTGCTGGCCACAGACAGCGCCCTAGGTGTAGATTCAGGTGCAGATAGTTTACTAGGAAGGCAACTGCAGAAAGCAGAGTGAGGAAGACAGGAAAGGGCATCCCTGAGCTGGTTTCTGTGAACAATGGAAGCTCCTTCAACCTTGGGACTGTCCAAGGAACCACATGGAATACTTCTCCAAAATGATCCTTCTAAAGTGAGGGAAGCTGAGGGGTTACCCCAAGTGGGGTCTGCATCCTGGTTGAGTGGCTAAGGCTTTCAGGATTATCTGAGAGGTAGGAGAGCAGAGAGCTACTGTGGCACGCACTTAAGGGGAGGTGCTTAGGAACAGAGAATACAAGTTGGGGGAGCTGGATGTGGTTAGACACAAAAATGTCTCCTGCCTTGTTGGTTGCCCTGATAACTGAGTGACTTGATATGTATGTACTTAGAACAGTACGCTTGTTGTTGTTATTTAGCCTCAAAGTTGTGTTGCTTTGTGATCCCATGGACTGTAGCCCACCAGGCTCTTCCATTCATGGAATTTTCCAGGCCAGAATACTGGAGTGGGTTGCCATTTCCCTCTTCAGGGGATCTTCCCGACCCAGGGATTGAACCCACATCTCCTGCATTGACAGGCAGATTATCTACCACTGAGCCACCAGGGAAACCCAGAATGCTAGCCTGCACAATGCAAGAACTATAAGTGGTAACAACTTTTTACTGGACTAAGAGGTTTACTTATAGATGCCAGTAATTGGTGAGAATTTGGCTCTGATCCCTCTGTGTCTTCTCTCCTATACTCTGTTGCTAAATATATCTTTCCATGTTTTACATACATGTATGTATTTTGTGTGAACATGATCACTCTTCCATTACCATTAAGATTTTTAAAAAATGTATCATCTCATCTTTGTTATCTGATTTAAGTGGTCATCCATTTGAAAAACATGATCAAGTGCTTCATTCAATTTTTCATAATTGTGAGGACCTAGAAAAATTTTATGTACAGCAAGGTAGTTAATAAAAAGTATGTGTTTCAACATGGTTATAAAATGAATGTCTTTCAACTGCCCTCACCACTGAGTTTTACCTGTGTTTAAAACACATGGCCTTATTACTTCAATGAAAATTCAAATTCATAGCTCCCATTAGCATTACAGACCATTGCTGCCCTAGTTTTCCTGGATATTAATGGAGATTCAGATCTTTTAATGAGCTTAATACAGGAAGAATTTTGGCATTCACATAAACTACTGCCCTTCTCTTAGCCTAGGGCTGGAGAGAAAATACTCACCATTACAAACTGGGCAGACAACTTCAAAGATACTTATCTGACAGAAAAGCCAATATCTACGACATAAGCAACAAATGCATAATCATTTTTGGTGTATTTCATTACCAGTTCTTGAACACAATGTTCTCTTGGTCTCATCTACCTCACTCGTTACCTAATTCATTCTCTTTGCCATCCATCTACATCCACTCCCCTGCCCAGGTTTCCCCTCCTGAACTTTAGGTGCATATAAGTCAACATGTTCTCAATATTTCCACTTTGATGGTGTGGCAAATTATTTTATCTAAAGCCACCATTTCTTCCCTGCTTTGCATACCTTCACAATGTGACACAGATGGTCCCATCAAGGGGCTGAATTTCTTTACTCTATGTGATCTGGGTTGAATTCGTGACTTTATTTAACTAATTGCATGTAGTAGAAGGGACATGGCCAAAGTTGCAAACTGAGAATACAAAAGACAACGAAGCTTCCACTCCCCTCTTATTGTCCTGAATTTTCCACATAAAAAAGCATATTCTAAGCTTACTAGAAGATAAAACAACTTGGAAAAGAATGATGCATCCTGGTTGAGGTTTCCTAGCCTAGATCAACCAGATTCCAGTGAAGCCTCCAAAGCCTCCAGCCTACTGAAACCACATGAGTAATGCCAGCTGAGGCCAGCAGAAGCACTCAGCTGAATTGCTGACACAGAGATCCATAACCAAATAAGTTACGTTTTGTCATGGTTTGTTACATGGTAATAGACATCTGATAAATAAGTTGAAAAGATATTACTAATTTAACATGTACAAAACTGAACCCTTGGCTTTACCACTTCAACCTACTACTTCACAATTTTCCCTTTATAAATAATTGGTCATTTCAATCATCTAATTCCTTGGGCCAGAAATCTCAGTCATTCCTGCAACATTTCTTTCCCACATCTCCAAACCATTACAAAATCTTGTCTGCTCTTAATAGCTTCAATTGGAACATGTCTCTTTGTTCTCTGTGTATTATATTCTGCTTTATAGCAGCATTATCTCTTAGTCAGATGACAGCAATTAACTCCTAAATTTTTTCCTTGCTCTGTCTCCATCCCCTGCAATCTATTCTCTGCATAGCAATGAGAACAACCTTTTAAATCTCAAGATGAATGGATAAACAAATTGCAGTATATCCATGCAATGTAATAATTTTAAACACAAAAAGAAATGAAGGGCTGACTCATGGTACAACATGGATGGATCCTGAAAATACTATACTAAGTGAAAGAAGATAGTCACTAAAGGTTACATATTCTAGGATTCCATTCCTATGAAATACCCAGAATAAGGAAATCCACAAAGCAGAATGCAGATTGGTGGTTACCAGGAATGGTCACTGATATTATTAATATAATATTAATAATGTGTAGAGGGTTTTAGTTTGTGTTGATGAAAATGTCTGGAATTAGATAGAAGTAATGGATGCAAAAAATTGTAATACACTCAATGCTACTGAATATATAATATGTAATACACTTAACGCCACTTTAAAATGAATAATTTTAAGTATGAGAGCTTCATGTCAAAAAACAAAAACAAAAAACCAAAAGTTTCAGTGGGTTCTCAGGTCACTCAGAACAGTCATCAAAATCCTCACGAAGACCTCATTTTCCCAGATGGTGTGGCCTTCACTGCCTTTCTTTCTTTGCTCTCTTCTCTTTCCATGTAAGTTTCAACACTATTTGTCAAACATTCCTTATACTTGCTTATCTTAAGAGTCATGAGTTCTTGATTTCTTCAGTCTGGATTGCCTATTTCCTAGATATTAACATAACTCACTTTTCACTGCCTTTCAGTTATACAGACATTATATGGTATTTTTCCTTTATTTTTTTCCTCATTTATTTAGTATATATAGAAGAGGAAGAAGTGACATGCATAATGTCAAAATGTTGGTAATATCTAGTTTCATCTGAGTAATTTTCCCTGATCTTAAGTAGGTACATGATTATATAATAGGGAAAAANGAGTGAAGTAAGTCAGAAATAGAAAAACAAATCTCACACATTAATGCATATTTATGGGATCTAGAAAAATGGTACCAATAAACCTATGTGCAGGAATCAAAGAGAACAGACTTGTGGACACGGGAGGGAAAGCAGAGGGTGTGGTGAACTGGGAGAGTAACACTGAGACATATACATTATCATATGTAAAACACATAGCAAATGGGAAGTTGGTATATAACACAGGGAGCTCAACCCGGAACTCTGTGACAATTCAGAGAGGTGGGATGGGGCTGGGGGGAAAGGTTCAAGAAGGAGGAGGCATAAGTACACTTATGGCTGATTTATGCTGTTGTATGGCAGAAACCAACACAACATTGTAAAGCAATTATCTTCCAAGTAAAAATAAATATAAAAAATTACAGATCACTTTTGTCACAACAACTAGGCATTTAGTAAATATCTGAATGCATATAAGAATAAATAGAGTGTGACTTTGGTATGTTTCTCTTGATCCAAGACTGAGTTCTTTTGACTTCATTCTTCTCACAAACAATAACTTTCTCTGTGGTATGACTCACTCAAAAGCCAGAAACAAATATCTGTACCTTCATCAATTCACTGATAAATCCATTCATCCAATCATTTGTTTGTTCAACTAATTCAACCCCTATTAATGAGAACTGAAGTTGCCAAGCACTGTTCTAGGTAAGGATCATGGAACCAATGATCAGGTCAGGCTGTCAGGAACAGGTAACATCNTGGAACCAATGATGATTTATAGCATGACATACTAAAATGAGGGAAAGCACAAGTTATATGTGACCTCATCATAGGGCACATAATCTCCACTTAGTGAATCAGGTCAGGCTGTCAGGAACAGGTAACATCTTAACTGCAGCCTAGAAATTGGCATGGGTTAGTCAGGTGAGTAAAAATGTTGGATGAGCAAGGACATTTCAGACAAGATAAAGGAATAACACTCATTTTAGCACACTGGGGAATTGGTGGGAATTCCCTATACCTACAGCACAAAATCCAACAATATGACAGCTCCGTGTTCAAACTGGAACGCTTTAGAAGCAAATCACTTTCCTCCCACTCGGTATTCAGAAGACATTTTATTTATATTTCACATAGCAGATTTTATAGTATATCATAGTTAATAGTTTGCTTCTGTTTGTCCATCAAGATAAACCTTCTTAAGTACTGACTTTATACAGAAGTCTTGGGATCCTGGAAAAGCAGTATTGACTAGTGATGGGGATTTATGTGTGTTTACTATGATTGCTCTTATAGAATATATGATTTCTTAATTTCTAGAGCCTCTCTGGCTGTGTATGCCTTTCTAAATCAATTATTCCCCATTGACTTTTTATTCCCCATTGATTTTCTCATCTGGGCTAAATGTAACCTGGTTAAAAATCCAGAATATTCCTCTGTGTACTTTAGAAACCAGGACCATGACAAAATGCCCAGGTTCCCTCTAAAATATGTGAGATGTGCAGATTGAGTGGAAAAAGCTCTATCAGTCAATGTAAATTCATTGAGAAAAGGAGTTAAGAACCTATGAGAATTTTCTCATGAAGAAGCCGAAGCTTCAAGGCCACAGAAGAGTAAGTGACGGTTGGAGCTGGACATCACAGGCTTTAGGTCAGGAAGCACATCAAGAGCGGTTTGAGCTGATGATGCCGAGGACAGTGGAAGGCCGGGAGTTTATACTTCAGGCAGTGAGTGATGGATGCGGTGGCAAACTGGAGTCACCTGTGCATGGATGCAGAGCCAATCTAAAGTCTACCCAGACTACAGAGCTTACTCCCAGAGAACTCAGAAGCTGCTCTGCTCAGATGATCTAGCTTACAATTGCAGATTAAAAACCAGTCTTGGCATAGAGAACAGACTTATGGACACAGTGAGAAGGGAGGAAGGAGAGGGTGGGGTATATGGCAAGAGTAACTGAAAACATACATTACCATATGTATGGATAGCCATTTTACATATTTTGCTGTCTGTCTCAGGGAACTCAAATGGGGCTCTGTAACAACCCAGAGGGGTGGGATGAGGAGGGAGCGGGGAGGGATGTTTAAGAGGGAGAGGACATATGTATACCTATGGTTGATTCATGTTGATGTTAGACAGAAACCAGCACAATACTGTAAAGCAATTATCCTTCAACTAAACATACATAAATTTTAAAAATTAAAAAATAAAAAGGCATCACCATTAAAAAAAACAAAAACAAAAAACAGTCACATTACCACACTGGTAGGGTTTGCTGCTCTTTTCAGGAACTAATTCTGATTCTACCCTCTCTAGTAAACTCCATGCAATCTACTCTGTGTTTCCACAGTGCTTTATGTAACATATGGCGGTGTTTCCATTGTCATCCATTTCCATGTCTGTTCCCAGTGACCAGTGATTTTCAACTTTACTATTTCTTATTTTTAACCACAAAAAGTTCACTTATGCAACATACTCTCCAGGGAGTATTCAACACTGCAAGCTACTTCTCATTCTATTTCAGTGATGTAATTACTTCCACGTTTAAGACAGTGTATTAGAAACGTGGGAGTGAAAATTACATTATGGAAAGGAAAACCTTGAATTTACTTTATAAGTCATCAAACTTTACTGTTTTGACAAAAAAAAAAAAATAGGGAAGTGTTGTTGAATGTCTCATAATTCGCCAGTTTGAGGATGAGGATGCCCAGTGACAGTTGCTTCTGTGCCGTGTCCCAGACTGGACGTAGTTCCCAAAACACTGTCAGAGCTCCACACGTGTATGTTGAATGATTTTAGGGAACAATGAATTAACTTCTTGGCTTGTTAAAATTATGTTCTCATTTGAAGCTGTGCTCAAGAAGACACAACTTCTAGGGAACGTAGTGACGTTATCGAAGTCTTCATTAGCACATGTTCTGAGTAATTAGCTATCTGGATCAATTCCCCAAGCCTTGATTTAAGAATTTGAAATCATAGGCTGGGAAAATGTTGCTGTTGATGTTTAGTGGCTCAGTTATGTCAGAATCTTCGTAAACCCATGGACTGTAGCCTGCCAGGCTCCTCTGTGGCATTTCCCAGGCAAGAATACTGAAATGGGTTGCTATCTCTTTCTGCAGGGCTGTGAAGAAGAGGTACCTGCGTATTACGATGTGTATACAGACCTACCATGCACAGGATATGAGCAAAAACTCCCCTGTCTCTCTTGCTGGGTTTCATTCAGGGAAACATAGCTGTTCTGCACAGAAACTGCAACCATCATGCCTTGGGAGATGCAGATAGTGGCTCTGTGTATAGAACTACTGAAAATGCCTCAGACCAAGGGCAGGTCATCAAAGGCCAGGGTGAGAGCTGTGACCACTGGACCAGTATGACACAGACCTTTCAGGAGAGTGGAATGTCTTCATTACGGGCCATCCCTCTGGGCTCTTGTGATTGACATCACTGACTCTGACAAGAACCCATTTCAGTTCCTTTGAATTGAGGACAGCGTCAGAATGATGAAACTAGGGATTTTACAGAGAGTGAGAGGGAGAGAATACCCGGCACTCTGTTGGTCTTGGCGTGGAGCAACAGGTGGAGCAGGAGGGGGGCCTGGGGAGGCTGTTACCTGGGTGTGCTGTCCAGCCTCACCGTCACAGCGCGGCACAACACCAGGGATGCTACTTAAGGGGCTGTCACTCTTGCTAGCTGTGATGCCTGGATAACAGTGCCTGCCCTAGAGGGGTGATGTAAGTGGTGGTGATAACGGTCAGTGTGTCAGACATTGCAGGTGTCTGACAGCACAGAGCTCTCATTAACATGAAGAAGTGCTTTGGAAAATACAAAGTGCCTCCTCTTTGAGAAGTAGTGAGTTTTCATCAATAGCAGAGACTTAAAACACTTGAACTGGGCATTCAGAATACCCGGTTTTCTCATGAGTGAAACAGAAGCAGCATCAGAAGGGTCACCAAGTCACTGTGTTGCAGTAAATGTTGCAACCCCACCCTAGTTCTCCCATGCAAAAGCAAGTGTTCGTGATACGCCTGATGAGTTCCTCTGCAATATTACATTATCGCTGCTTGGTCTATGCTTTTGCTCCATTTCCAAATTTCTGATTTTATATTTTTCTGTTAAATCAGTATTTATTGGTAGCAACTCCACAAAAGACTTTTCATTCCCTCTTCCTGATCTTACCATTTTCTAATGTGGGCATTTCTTTTAAATTTCCTAAAAAAAAAAAAATAAATAAACAAACAAAAAAACACCACACAAAGCCTACAGCCCAGAGTTAACTTAGGTTCTCATGTTCGTTTGAGGTCTTCTTCTCACTTATTTCAGGCTCTTCTAAATTCATTTCTGCTTTTTCTTCCCCATGGCCTGGCTGTGAACCTACAGCTTTTAGGATGCAATGTTCTTCATGCTGCTAATTGAGTAGATGAGAAAACACACCAGCGAGTCTTTGCAGTATTTGAGAACATTTTGGGACAGTTAAGAACAAGATAAAGAAAAAGAGCAGAGATCTTCTTCATTAGGACTGCTGTCACGTTGGTGGATTTCTGTCTCATTTCAACTGCAAGATACTGCATAAGTCCTTGAGCTAAGGCCTTTGAGTTCTTGAGAACTCTCATCTCACCCCACCCATCATTCTTTTTAGCCTAAATCTCCACTTCGATATTTATAGCTCTGTTTTGATCCTTTTGCCTCTTTGTGGTTTTTATAAGTTTTCTCTGACTTTCAGAGAATAACATCATTTTAAAATCTTTTAAACAATTTATTAATCACTTTGATAATCATAAATAATAAATTCTTTGAACAAAATAGGACCAATATTAGCCCATATTGAGCTCCCTGAGTCATTTATGTAATTTCCCATGTAGTTTCATCACTCATGATGAACTTTAACCTATTTTCAAAACCATGATTCAATAACTTTCTTTGTGAGATTAATTTTTCATGCACAACTGGGTGACTCACCAAATCAGAAATGACCCCAGGGTTCAAAGGCTTGACTTTTGTTATTTGTCTTCCAATAACTTTTGTGGGTGTGTGATGGCAAAACTGTGGATTCCTATGGCCTGCTTTATTCATACTGAAGGTACACTGCCAGTTTCCCATTCTTAATATTTTGAGAGATATTCAGTGATACACTTTACTGATGGTTACCTTTCTAGGCAGAAGTTTCTCATACCCTCGAGAGTCTGTTTTCTCCACATTCCCCAATATGCTAACATTCTCTCATTTTCTAAGATGAAAAAATATGCATGGATCAGTAAATATGCTGGCCAAACCCTTAAATAACTCAGGGAGATATGGATCTTCCAAGGACTGCCAAGTAAGGAATTCCCTTATCCTGATGTTGGCTATAGCCATTTTTGCAATGTCTTCATTACTCCCTAATTGTCTGTATTTCTTTGCTTCATTTCTCTTGTTAAAGGCAGATTTTAAAAAATGAGTTCAATAACTCAGCCATTTTAGAGTCATCATTAATTTCATGCCCTTCCTCATTCATTAGTGGACCTATTTTCTTGTGGCTTTCTTCTCCCTCTGGGTATAAAAAAAAAATTCTTCTCATTTGTTTTAACCCTTTTATCACACTCCACCGTGACCTTTATGTCTTCCTTAGCAACACAAAATCACATTTCAGTGAAAAACGTATTTGCTCCTCTAGTTCCTCATCACCCCTGCAGTTAAGTGCTCTTTTATTTTTTTGTGCTGAAAAGTTACACCATTAGTGATAGAATTTTTAAAATCTTCTTATTCAGAGGAAATGTATAGGCAATTTCTTTAAGGAATGCTAAAAAGTGCTCAAAGTGTCTTCTACAGTAAGGCAGCATTCACATCTTAGAGCTCGTGTACACCTGTGGTGGATTCATGTCGATGTATGGCAAAGCCAATAGAGTATTGTAAAGTAAAAATAAACAAATAAATAAATAAATTCCAGGACTAAGAAAAAAAATTTTTGAAAAAAGATCATCTAAATGCCTAAAAACATTTTGGAGGGGGGGTAAAATTGTGTTCATTTTATCATACATTACATTTTTGTGTCTCAACAAACCTCCCATCTTCAAAGCGATCTTTGATTAGCAGTTCACACTTCTCCAGAAGTCAGTAAAACTCATAGCACTATTTTTATTCTCCTGTGACATGTGTGGTTTCCCAGACATTAAGATAGTTTATAACAAATGAAAATATGAATGTGAAAAAAGAAAATTAAAAATGTGTTCATACAATTTTATTGTTGGAAAACAAATTAGATGTTCAGCTCAAAATTTTTACCCATAATTTTGACTTTCTGAAAATATGTCCAAATGATTTTATATTTACCATGGTCTTACCTAAGGGGTCATCAGGGTGAGTACCTGCAGGCAGGTTATCTTGAGTAGCTTTTATTGTTTCAAAATGTCATTTTCTTCCATATCCTTCCTCTCACTCAACTTAAAATCTGTTGTTTCTAGGCTAATATCAGCATAGTATTGAAATGAAACTGAATTCATTTCAATTTCAGGAATGAAACTGAAAATCACCTCTCCTGGATTTATATCTCAACTGTTTCATTTCTATGTGTAAGCTATAGGACACCTTACATAAAGTTCTGAGATTCAGTCTTATCTGTAATATGGGAGTTACTGGTAACAGTCATGATAAGGGGATTGTAAAACTCAAGCAAAATAAGCAACAGATTATTTCTTGTTGTGGTTCTTACCTTGTCCAGTGGTTTTATGTGTTTCAACTGCTTTAACCTATGATTTATTTTTTAGCTAGTTGAATACTGAAATGATAATGAAGTAAGTAAAGCATATAGGGGGCTTCCCAGGTGGCTCAGTGGTAAAGAATCTGCCTGCCAATGCAGGAGACACAGGTTTGATCCCTGGGTCAGGAGGATTCCTGGAGAAGGAAATGGCAAACTACTTCAGCATTCTTGCCTGGGAAATCCCATGGACAGAGGAGCCTGATAGGCTACAGTCTGTGGGGTTGCAAAAGAGTCAGACAGGACCCAGTGGCTAAACAAGAACAACAAAGCATATAGAAAGTATGATTTTTCTTTGTCATTAACGTGTCAGTCACCGAGTTAGGTCACTAAGACAAGTTTCACGCTCCAAAAGATCTTAGAAATAGATCAATTCAACTCCCATATTTTTTAAAAGAGGAAAAACTTCCAGAACTCCAAACTCACTCAGCCAAACAACCATCACTAACTTCTTACTGAATCTCAGAAAGAACCATCAGGGGGCTAGAAAAGGGGTTTCAATACTGGAAAATGCCTTAAATTGGTGAGAAACTTTACTAGACTTTTCAAATCATTAGATTTTCAAAATCGATTCCAGTGAGGTATCAATAATTTCCATGGATAGTTGGATGAATCACAGATAGTCTGTAAGCATAATCTAAAACAGGTTTCCCCATAGCTTGTTTCAAAAAACAATAGTTCTATAAGAAGCTGCACACAGAGAGATTACCTTAAAATTTTGGAGATGCTGAACTGAGCTTAATCAAACAAGTTTGTTCCCAGCGGACTTTCTGAAAACTCTAAACATCTAAAAAGAAGTGTGCCTGTGTGTGTGTTGGTGGGGGCGGTATGCTGGGGGTATTATACTATGATGTTGTGCACAAAGTTAATTAACCAAAAACTGTTTGAGAAACACAAATTGTCTTTTTGTCTGCACAACTCAGAACACTGCTTTAGCCTGTCAATAGATGATTACTGTAAAAAAAAAAAAAAAGTCAATGAAACAGAGTATTTGACATGAATACAAACAAAGCAAATAGAAGATTTTGAATGGGTTTCTAGACTTTTCTACTAGGCATTTTGGTAACATGAAGAAACTGTAACTGTCATCTTAAAATAATCTGACCACATTGAACTTTTAAAAACCCACCTACAAAAAAAATGGGAAGCCAAAGCTTTCACCTTTAATCTCTTGACATTTATGGAACAAGACGATGCAGCTGAAATGAACCTCACCACTGACTGTTTCATGTAATGTGGGGAAGCATCATTAGTTTATGATAACAAGGGGTGGGTTGTCAGGCTTTTCCTGAACTGAGAAGGTGAAGTCTAATTAGTCATATAACTGTTTTATTTTCCTTGGTAACGAGCATATGCCAAGGGGCTTATTGCATGAAGGTACAGTTTATAGAAATCTAAAAAATAATTCAAATGTGAAACACAGTTGTTTCAAAATCTCTTCTCCAGATCCACGTTGATTTTCACACTATATTAATTGGAGGAGTTTTAAAATTCTGGAGCTTTTAAAAAAATTTTTAGAGTTGTAAAAATCTCTCATAATCTAACTTATATTACCTTGTACTTGCCTCTTCCTTTTTAGTCATGGATATTTCATAAATATAATGTGACCTGCTGTACATTTCTACTAATATCTGGCAAATGCTGTGTATGCACTAGGAACTTTAAAATACCCAACAATTGGACTTCTCATGAGTTGGTAGGTGGGGAAGTAGGTGGTAGGTATTACCAGGTTTCAAATCATCTGCATTCTTGTAAGTGGCTAATATTCTGCCTCCATAAATAAAGGGATATGTTATTAAATTCCTCTCTGGCAGTTCTTTTTAGGGATGAATCCAATTTTTTTACCTCTTTCTGACAGGATCTAATTTCTCTTCTTTTCAACAGCTTCACTGACCTCCTGTACACCCTTCCCTGTGCTGCTGCGTTTCACTTGGCTGCTGATCTTCCAATCTCCATACATTAAAGATGCATTTATACATTTTTTTAAAGTGCTCTGAACATAATTACAAAAGCTTTGAATCCAGAATCAAAAAGGAGTAGTTTGATCACATAAAAGCTAATTTCTGAAAACCACTACACACAGAGATTCAAAGTCAAAGGGAGGACAAACTTAGAACTCTTCAGGTGCATTCAGGGGAGAAAAATATTTTCTGAGCTGACTCACGGAAGAGTTTATTATGCGCAGCAATTCAAAACTCTGGCCACATCTATCCATTGTTGTCTAAGCCTGTGGAAGTCCTATTATTCAGTCTGCTGAGTTTTTTCATTATAGGTAACTAATATGCCATTTCTATTTAATAACATTCTCCTTGAAATTTCCCTTTGTAATTAAAGTACATGATCAACTATTTAATTGAAAAAATTAAAATGTAATATAGGACAATATTTAGCAGTCACTTCTAAGAAATAAAAGATAGGTATAGAGTTAAAAAGCAAGTACAGAATTCTCTGTTATTCACAAACATTTCCAACATACTCTGTGTGATAATCTTGTCATCTGGGTGCATATTCAATTACAATAACTGCAAGGGACAAAATAGTTGCCAGTAGTTGCTCCCTCCCATTAAATTCCAAACAGAGAACTTTCTACCCCATTCATTGGAGGTAGGGAAAGCTTGCTCAAAATGCTCTTTCCCACCAGCCCTTTACTTGATGGCTTATGCTACTCCTTCAAGACTTCTCATGCAATCACCTTTCATGGAAATGTTTCCCTCACTTTTTGGTAAGATCAGAGATACAACTTCTGTCTCTCAAGATAGTTGTCCCTGGGATGCTCATTACCAAATCAACACTAATAACATTAGTTTCAATTATTTGTTTGTCTGTTTCCCCAATGACCTCTGAGTTTCTCTCATACACACACACACACACACACACACACACACACACACACACACATCCTTTAAAGCACAGAGCTTTTTTTCTGGCTGATGGTAGAAGATGTCAGAGATTCAAGGTGTAAGAAGGGCTTGGCTCATTGTTGCTAGATTAAAGATAGAGGAGCTGTGTGAGGTGGAATGAAGGTGGCCTAAATCACTGAGAAAATCCTCTAGCTAAGTAATAAGGACCTCAGTCCTCCAACCACAAGGAACTAAATTCAGACATCAACCTGAGTGGAAGCATGGGAGTAAATTATTCACCAGATCATTCTGATAAGAAACCAGCCCACACAAAACCTTAATTTCAGCTCTGTGAAATCCGACACAGAGGTCCAGTTAAGCCCACCTGGATTCTGGTCTCCAGGACTGTGACTTAATAAATAAGTATTGTTTTTAATTCCATGAAGTTTTGGTAGTTTGATATGACATATTAAACAGTTATAAGGGCTTCCCTGGTAGCTCAGCAGTAAAGAATCTACCTGCCAATGACTGCCAATGCAGGCGTTGCAAGTTTGATCCCTGGGTTAGGAAGAGTCCCTGGAGAAGGAAATAGCATCCCACTACAGTATTCTTGCATGGGAAATCCCATTGATAGAGGAGCATGGCAGGCTATAGAGTCCATGAGGTCACAAAGAGTAGGACATGGCTTAGTGACTAAACAACAACCACAAAATTAAACAGTTACACAGATTTATTGCTTTATTATCTTAAAAGTTTTATCAGATGATAATTTAAGAATACATTAAATGTTCAAAAACTGCTGATTAGGCTAATCAAGAAAAAACAGAGAGGACAACAAATTGCTAATATCAGAAATGAAAAGGGAACATCACTACAGACCCCATGGATATTAAAAGAATAATAAAGAAACATGAAAAACTCTATGTCTACATATTTGAAAACCTGGATGAAGTGGGACAATTCCTTGAAAGACACAAGCTGCCAAAACTCATGCAAGAAAAACTGTAAAATCTGAACAAGCTTTTATCTATTATAGAAACTGAATCAATAATTAATGATCATATAAAAGAGAAAGTGCCAGGCCCACTTGAGTTTACTGGTGGATTCCACTAAATATTTGTTTAAAAATTATATCAATTATTTGTACTCTTAGAGGATAGAAGCAGAGGGAATACATTCTTATTTATTCTGTGATACCAATATTACCATAATACCAAAATCAGGCAAAGATATAACAAGGAAACTATAGATCAATAATTATTATAAACATAAATGAAAAATCCTCAACAAAATATTATTAAATTGAATCCAAGAATGTACAAAAAGAATTATACACCACACCAAGTGTTATTTGGCCCAGGTATGTGAGACCAATTCAAGTCAAAAATCAATTACTGCAATCCATCATATCAACAGGCAGAAAAGAAAAATCACATAATTACACCAATAAGAAGTGGAAATAGTATCTGTTAAAAGCCAATACTCATTAATAATGAAAATTCACAGTAAACTAGGAACAGAGGTGAATTTCCTCAACTCAATAAAGACAGTATACAAAAATCTACATATATCATATTTGTTAATAGTGAAAAATTCTGTACTTTTTCACTAAAATCATACACAAGGCAAGAATGTTCCCTCTCATTATTCTTTTCAACTTTGTACTAGAAGTTCTAGCTAATGCAGTAAGATAAGCAAAGGGAAGACAAATTATACAGACTGGAAAGGAATAAATAAAACCCCTTTTATTCACAGATGACATGACATGATCATTGTTTAAAGAATTGAAAAGAATTGGTCAAAAAGAGTCCTAGAATTAATAGGTGATTATAATAAGGTTGCAAGATACTAGTTTAATATATAAAAGTCAGTCACTTCCCTTTATACCAGAAATGAACAAGTGGAATTTGAAATTAAAACCACAATACCATTTACATTAGCACCCCCAAAATGAAATGTTTATGTATAAAT
Organism: Neotragus pygmaeus; assembly: GCA_006410875.1. Classification (NCBI taxonomy): domain Eukaryota; kingdom Metazoa; phylum Chordata; class Mammalia; order Artiodactyla; family Bovidae; genus Neotragus; species Neotragus pygmaeus. The sequence goes on along the minus strand of SJYV01038749.1, from coordinate 657,685 downwards.
CTACCAAAATATGTACAAGACAAATTTGAGTAAAAATATAAAACTTTGGTTAATTAAATTAAATAAATAAATAAATAAATAAAGAGATATTCCAGGCTCATGAATAGGAAGATTCAATACTGTCAAGATTATAGTTTTTCCCATACTGATCTATAGATTCAGCATAATTCCAATAAAAATCCCAGCAAGTTATTCTGTGGCAATTGGCAAACATTCTAAAGTTTATATGAAGAGACAAAAGACCCAGAATAATCAATATAATATTAATCAGAAGAACAAAGTTGGATGACTGGCCATCAGATTTCAAGATTTACTATAAAGTACAGTAATCAAGACAGGTTGTTGTTGGTAAAAGGACAGATAGCTCAATGGAATAGCATTTAAAGTTCCCAAATTGACCTCCATAAATATAGTCAGCAGATATTTGACAGAGGAACAAAACATGACAATGGACCAAAGACAGTCTTTTCAACAAATGGTGCTGGAACAAGTGGACAGCTACACACAGGAAAAAAGAATCTAGATACATATCTCACACTCTTTACAATAACTAACTAAAAATAGATCTTAGCCCTAATGTAAAATTAAAAGTATAAAACTAAATGATAACATAAAGCAAAAACTAGACAACCCTGTGTAGGGTAATGACACTTTAGATACAACAAATGTTAAACACATGATTCATTACAAAAATAATTAATAATCTGGAATTCATGAAAAAAAAAAAAACACTTATCTTCTGTGAAAGGTAATATCATAGAATGAGAATGCAGCCACAGATGGGAAGAAAATATTTTCCAGGACACACTTTAATATATCCACATATATATTCAAATAATTTTTACAGCCTCAACACTAAAAAAACAAGCAATCCTTAAAAAAAGCAAGACATACAGATGTCATCACAGGTCATCATGGAAAGGCAAGTTAAAACAATGAGCTACCACTACATACCAAGCTGAATGGCCAAAATATCAAACAATGACAACACCAAATGCTAATAAGGATGTGAAGCAACAGTAACTCTCATACATTGCTGATAGAAATGCAGAATGAAACAGTCACTTTGAAAGCCAGTTTTCAGTTTTTTTACAAAACTAAACCTACTCTTATCATATGATCCAGCAACTGTGCCCCATGTTATTTTACCCAGGGGAGTTAAAAACTTACACACACACAAAAACCTGTATATAGATATTAACAACTTTATTCACAATTACCAAAACTTGGAAGTTATCGTTCAGTAGGTGACTTAATAGGCAAAATGTAGTACACTTATGCAATGATATATTATTGAGCACTGAAAAGAAGTGACTATCAAGCCATCAAAAGATATGGAGAAACTTAAATGTGCATTATTAGGTGAAAGAAGTCAATCTGAAAAGGTTACTTACTATATGAGGTCAATTATGTGACATTCCAGAAAAGGAAAAACTATGGAGACTGTAAAAAGGTTTCCAAAAATAATTGCCAGCATTTGGTGTCAGAGAAGGGAAAGAACAGGAAGAACATAGAGGATTTGAGACCACAGGGATGAATACACTTGTCCAAACCCACTGAAAGCACAATACCAAGAGTGAGCCATAACATAAACTGTGGACTTTGGGTGATGAGGTATGCTTGCAGGTTCATCTGTGGTAACAAAGCTACCACTCTGGCAAGGGAAGTTTGCGGTGGTGTAGGCTATGCACATGTCGGGCCATGCCTATATGGAAAATCTCTACATTCTCCTCAGTTTTGCTGTGAGTTAAATCTACTCTAAAGAAATAAACTCTTAAAAAAAAACTGCAATAAGAAAGAAAATATTTTGTTCAAGAGAGATTTGAAGGAATTTAGAATGGATAGTTAAATGAATCTGTTTAACCTGGTAATATGCTTATCCATAAGACTATATCACCAAGTCTTTCTTGCAGCCACATGTGACCATGTGACCAAGTTCTGGAGATCTATATTATTTAAAACATGTTATTCTGGGAAGTCTTCCTAAATGTAGGAGTCATGTACCTTTTTGTGTTTTTCTTCTTTCTGCTTCACAGCTTCCTGTAACATAAGCCATCCTGCATTATAAGATAAAACTGTAGTCTATTGCTATGTTATGAACTACCCTGAAACATAGAAACTTAGAAAACACACATATATTCTAATTCTGTGGATGATTCCTCTGATCTACAGAGGATCAACTGAGGCCTCACACTGAAACTCAGCTGAGCCTCAGGGCTGGTCTGCAAGAACCACGGCCACTCTTTCTCACTTCTGGCATTTTGATAAGAGAGGCTGAAAGGCCGAACCCAGCTGGAGCCCTCTCGTTCTTCATGTAGTCTCAGAGCCTGTCTAGGTAATCTCTCCAATAGGCTAGTTGGATTTGTTACAAGACAGCTCAGGGCTCTAAGAGCAAATGTTTCAAGAAAGAGAAAGTAGAAAGTGACAGTAACTTGAGGCATGAGCCTAGAAATTGTCATGGCGTCACTTCTGCCATATTCTGCTACTTAAAGTAGTGACATATTCTGCTCACATTCAAGGAGTAGGGACACAGAAATCCCCCTCCAAGGGAGATGGGCAAAGAATCTGTGCCATCCTCAATTTGCCACAGATGACTGAAGGATGGCAAAGAGGAGCTGGAGGAGTCTGGGTCCCTGACATAAAGTTTCTAAACCTGCCCAGTGTTGCTTACATGTGAGTTTATTTCATGTTACAGTGAAACAAATGTCCATTTTAAATTTCTGTTTTATGTGATTCTGGGAACTTCAATAAGAAATTTTCAGAGACAGACCAAAATTATGGTGATCTCCTTAGTACTTGCAATCTTTGTCTTCCAGGGCTTCCCGAAGACTTCTATAGTATCCTGTGGTAGCAAATATTTCCATTTTATCTTAGAATATCTTACCTGCAACTTCCTTCTAGTTGATACGTAAGAGTTAACATAATTTTGGAATTCATCTGCTCTTCATGTTAAACATCCTTAGTGACAAACTACCAAGAGTCACTATGTTAATCTGAGAAAATGATGTTTTCATGGATAATAAAATGAGTAAAATGAAAAGTAAAGATTTTGAAACAAAAGAAGGTATAATATCTGATGATTTACATTTTTCAATGGCAGGAAATATCTGCATTGGTGGCTTGTACTTCCCATCTTTCCTGATAATGTCCTGGCTGTTTTATTTATTTATTTTTAATGTATTATAGGTTGTCATTGTTGATAGACAGAGGATCTGAAATCAGTACAGTAATGAGAGATTGGGGTTTATTTGTTACTTTATTTTATTTATCATTGTTTTACTTGATCACACCCTATTCTAAAGCAATCTTCTGCCACACTCACCATTCTTTTGCACATTGACACCCTCACTCATTCAAATTCTTATGAATTCCCACTTTCATGAACATCCAGACTTCTCAAATTTTCTCAGTCACGTTCTAAGACCTTCACAAAGTATTTTGAGTGCATCACATAAACATTCTCATGTTTTTACCCTTTTGTTTATTCAGTCCTTTACCAACTTACTCTCACAAATTCATGCTCTCACCTAATGACACATTCACTTTTATACTTGTCCATTATACATACACTTTTTGATGCATTTGCGATAAGATAAATAAACTTTCTTAAATTTCTCCAAGCCTACCTCTATGCTCTCTATTTCAGACTAAAAGGTCATGTCATATGAAAGGGGAGGAACCAGAGGCTGATGGTTTGTGATAAAGCTAGAAGACTCATGCTTCCTCTAAAGAGAACAACATGGGAATTCCTCAAAACACTAAAAGGAGAATCAGCATATGGTCCAGCTATTCCACTTTGNAAAAAAAAAAAAAATTAAGGGACATAACGTAAATACCCAACAATAAAGGACTGATTATATAACTTACAGATAATTTATTTAACAGCTTATGATGGCAATATTAAAAATGGTAATGCCTATATGTATTTCAGGCTTCCCTGGTGGCTCAGACAGTAAAGAATCTGTCCACAATGCAAGAGACCTAGGTTCAATCCCTGGGTCAGGAAGATCCCCTGAAGAATGAAATGGCAACCCACTCCAGTATTCTTGCCTGGAAAATTCCATGAACAGAGGAGCCTGACAGGCTACAGTCGATGAGGGTCTCAAAGAATCAGACACAACTGAGCAACTAACATTTTCTATGTGTTTTTACTGTTGCATAGAAACTTTGGACATATTTTGTTAAACAGAAACTACAAGTTATTAAAAAAATAGAATTTCTAAGTGGATCTCATTCAGTAAAAATCAAACATCTCTCTCTCTAGTATTTACTCAGAGAAAAATCTAAAATGTTAAACACAAAAGTGTAATAAACATTGTGGCTACATGATCAAACCAGTCCATCCTAAAGGAAATCAACTCTGAATATTCACTGGAAGGACGGATACTGAAGCTGAAGCTCCAATACTTTGGCCACCTGATGCGAAGAGCTGACTCATTGGAAAAGACCCTGATGCTGGGAAAGACTGAGGACAGGAGGAAAAGGGGACAACAGAGGATGAGATGGTTGGATGGCATCATTGACTCAATGGACATGAGTTTGTGTAAACTCCCAGAGATAGTGAAGGAGGGTGAAACCTGGTGTTCTGTAGTCCATGGGGCTGCAAAGAGTTGGACACAACTTAGTGACTGAACAACAACAACAAAGGCGATAGCATTGGGGATTGCCGGGAGCTAGCACGAGGAATCCTGCCCATGGCAAAGGTCATGAGGAAGAGACCCAACAGGCAAAGGCGAGTCGCCCTGGACCTACTCAAGCATCTACCCCAAAACCAGAATCTGTCTGCCTTACTATATTATGCCTTTCACCAACTCCTCTGACATTAACAGGGGGCTGTCTCCCCACCACCTTTTTCTGGAAAAAGTTAATTATACAGCTTTTAGATAATAAGTCTCCTGGGCATAATAAGAGTGTTTCAATCCAAAAACCCCTCTGATGGCTTTCTAGCCTGAGGACTCTTACAGCTGCGCATGTGATTGTTTACAGCCTCCGACCACAGAGGCAAAGGAAGCTTAAAAAATTCTATGAATGTAGAGCCTTTTGAGGAGTTAAAAATCATTAGAATAGAAATGGTTAAGGGTTTCATTGTTGAGCCAATACTTGCTGCCAAGTTTTCATATCCTTTATTTGTTGTGTACCCGGGAATGCATTAATTAATATAGTTGGTATATAGAAAAAACAAGTAGCAACATTAGATCTTTGAGTTAAGTACTTTCTTTGCTGTGACCCACTGCACCTTTGTTCTATAAGGATGTAACTTTATTTAGCATTTTGAGGATGATGCAGATTAAAGAAAAACACTTCAAGGGAAAATGAGTTTTTTGGTTGCTTAACATTCATCAGGGGAAAGAGCCATAAAATGTGAACAGGCCTCTGGGCCAGAAGATAATGCAAATCACCTGAGACCTTTTGCATACGGAAAAGCATGCAGAAAGAGAGCCTGGTATCGATAAGGGTCAGGACTGCTGCCCCTGTGTGACTCTGCATCTTCCATTATGTAAAACTTAGGGTATATAAGCACCCTTTAAAAATAAAGTTATGGGGTTTTGCACAAGCTTGGCCTCCCTCATGTCGATTCTTTCTCTTTCTCTTTCTCCCTCCCTCTCTTTTTCAGGCTGATCCCTTGGAACACAGAAGCTCTCTGCGTCCACTTTTCTGCCTGGGCTTCTAAGAACCACGCGAGAGGGAGTCCAAGGCAGGGCACCCTCCGCTATTCAAGCAGGTGCCTGTGGCCTACGTGAACAGAGCAAGTCTCTTGTCTTGAGACTTTATTAGCTTTTTGTGTAAACCAAGGAATATCAGCCTCTTTCTCTCCTCTATTTTCTTAACTGTTTTCTTATCTCTATATATACCTTTAAGTCTATAAATCTATATCTATATATCTCTCTCACCTCGCCGTCCACACTTCGGATTCCCTGGATCCAACCGGGGCTGGTCCCTGGTAGCGCATAATTTTAAATTTTCTTGTATTTGTTTATCCACCTTTCCTGATTAGTAAAACTGTAAAAGCATGAGACCTAGGAACCAGGCCTGGGAGGCAAAGAGCTCATAGCTGCAGCAAGTCTGAGTGAAGGAGGCAGCTACTCACTTATCCAGCAGGTTCTCCCTCGGTATCCGAACATTGTCAAATCTCAGAATCCCGTTATCCACACCATGTAGACCTAGAGAGAACAGACAGGAAATGGAGCTGCAGGTGAGACAAGCTTATGAGCATCAGAAATACTGCCCCATGGGACTTCCCTGCTGGTCCAGTGGCTAAGAGTCTGCACTCCAAGTGCAGGAGGCTCGGGTTTGATCCCTGGCCAGAGAACTAGACCCAGCATGCCACAGCTAAGGGTTTGCACGTTACTGGTGCTGTTCAGTCATGAAGTTGTGTCCGACTCTTTGCGACCCCATGGGCTGTAGCACGCCAGGCTTCCCTGTCCTCCACTGTCTCCTGGAGTTTGGTCAAGTAGTTTGTATGCTACAGTTAAAATATCCCACATGCGGTAACTAAGACCTGCTGCAGCCAAATATATAAACACATTTCTAAAAATATATACACCAAGACAGTTTTTAAAATAGTTATACCATCGCTGCCACTTTCTAGGTTGGACATCACTGAAATGCAAAGCCCTTCTTTCACTTCCAGAATCGTGGCTGCTTTCTTATCCGGGGTGAAGATGCCATCTGCTTGTTGCCACGCAGCACGGTGCCTGTCTCTCCAGCTGCCTCCTCACTAATGAGCATGGAGGAGGAAGTGCTGTACCTTCTAGGGCTCAGCTGGGGCCACAGCTGTCTGCCTGGGCAGTTGCTGAGGCTGGAGAGGGGAGAATTCTAGGCAGCCGAGAGAATATCTGACTGAACATACAGAAGCAGCAAAGCTCATTCAGCCCCACCAGTGACCCCAAACTCAATTTCTCCTCCTTCCCAATGCTTCCTCCTCAGAACACAGGATGAATTTGCAATGCTACTGCTGCTGCTAAGTCGCTTCAGTCATGTCTGACTCTGTGCGACCCCACAGATAAAAACCAGCCAGGTTCCCCTGTCCCTGGGATTCTCCAGGCAAGAACACTGAAGAACACTCCTGGCAAGGAAATGGGTTGCCATTTCCTTCTCCAATGCATGAAAGTGAAAAGTCAAAGTGAAGTCACTCAGTCATGTCCGACTCCTAGCGACCTCATGGACTGCAGCCTACCAGGCTCCTCAATCCATGGGATTTTCCAGGCAAGAGTACCACAGTGGGGTGTCATTGCCGCAGAGGCCTAAAAGACACTGGCAAACGGCCAGAGGGTCAGCAGCAGGTGAGAAGAGTGGCCCCTTTAAGACCAGTGTCTTCTGCCTTCACTGCTTTGGTGAGTTAGGCTAGACTCAGGTGGGGAAAAGTGGCAACAGTGACAGATTTTATTTTCTGGGGCTCCAAAATCACTGTAGACAGTGATGCAGCCATGAAATTAAAAGATGCTTGCTCCTTGGAAGAAAAGCTATGGTAAATCTAGACAGTATATTAAAAAGTAGAGATATCACTTTGCCAACAAATGTCCANTTATGCACTATAAAGAAGAAGGAAAATTCCTTAAACTTTACCACCTACTATATTGTTATTACTAATAACAGTAGATTTTAAGCAATCATATGAGAGAAAACACTGAATTACCTCTCTATTCTCTTTATAAATGATAGCACAAAAAACTCCTATATGAAGAGGCAATCAAGGAATCAATACACAGCCAAAAATGCATGGAAAAGCATTTCACAGATATAATAAATTAATTAATAACAATACTATTTGTACTTAAAATGTTTGTGTTACCTGTCACCTTCTAAAGCATATATTTGCTATTATATATTTTCTCATTCTAAAGAAAGGTTTAATTTCATATATAATGCTTTATTCACAGTTTTGTATTTTCTCTCCTAAGGAGCCATCCCTCAAATCACATCAACTGGCACCATTAAAGCTGAATTTTCCATGCACCTCAGTGTTTACAGCAGCACTGTTCACAATAGCCAAGGCATGGAAGCAACCTAGATGTCCATCAGCAGATGAACGGGTAAATAATATGTGGTACATGTACAGAATGGAATATTACTCAGTCATGAAAAATAAAATAATGCCTTTTGCACCTGAATGGACCTAGGAATTATCAAACTAAGTAAAGGAAGCCAGAAAAAGACAGATATATGAGATCACTTATATATGAAAAAAAAAAAAAAACCAGATACAAATGAACTTCTTTACAAAACAGAAACGGACCCACAGATACAGAAAACAAACTATGGTTACCAAAGGGAAAAAGGTGGGGAGGAATAAATTAGGAGTTTGGGATTAATTTATACATACTATTATATATAAAGTAGATAACCAACAAGGACCTACTGTATAGCAGAAGGAACTATACTTAGTATTTTGTGATAACCTGTAACAGAAAAGAATCTGAAAAATCACAAATAAATATATACATATATATATATATTTGTATGTATGTATAATTGAATCACTTTGTTGTACATGTGAAACACAAAATTGTAAATCAACAATATTTCAGTCATAAAAAACTAAAAATTAATTTACAAAAGGCTGAATCTATTTCAGGGAGAGCCTGGTGTCAGCGACAGTAAGAACAAATGGACTGAAGTGTTACTAGGTGTCTAAGGACAATAAGAATGGGGAGCTCAGATGAAGAACACAAGAAGGAATTCAGAAGCACAGGAACAGTGTTTGTCAGTGCTATGTGAAGGACAATAAAGGAGATAACACTAAGGATATGATGATAAAGTTGAGTCTTGAGATATTAAGCCTTTAAAAAACAATACAATGAAATATTTAAGTTTCCTCATTCATACAGGTCACCAAAATAAATGATGACTAGATAAGCCAAACATTGACTGTATCCATCTTTGGACCCTGGAAAGAACCCATAGTCTTTTTCCCCAGCATCAGCAGATACCCCATGCTATTATATTAATCAATTCCCCCGCACAGACGAAAACAACACAAGGACCATACCTACAGATCAAACTAAGCTCTACATTGCTAGTTCACTGAGCCCAGTTGACTCATTATAAACTCTTCATTTAGATTAAGAATTTATGACACATTTAGGGACATCCAAGGAGTTTAAGGATAATACATTAGCAAACCTGCTACTGGAATCTAAACATACTGCATTAAAATGAGAAAATGAAAAAAAAAAATACCGTCAATAGGCTAATAGAAGCCCCAAATTTCAACACATCTTGAAATCTCCCAAGGAAGGAGGACAAAAATAACTTACTTCTTCCACTGAAATCCTATTAAAAACAGTATTAGTCACTCAAATTCTGTTCTTCCTTCTCAATTTTCTCTGACCCCCCTCCCCAACCCCCACTCTGGCGTAGATACCCATGGGAAAATATAAAATTAAAATATCGGAAAGACTGTACACACTCCTAATAGTAAGTATCTATTATAATAGCTTTTTACATCATGCCCCATTAGGTTTCAGATTTTTTTGTACCAGTCTGGCATGACAGTGTAATTTCCTGTTAAATGCTGTATTAGCAAGGATGAGTAATAATTCAACATGATGCTAATATAGCACAAGTTTAAACTGCTAATTCAATGAAGCCCTCATTTTGTTTTACATTGCTTTAATCACTGTAATTCTTGCAAGAAAATATTAGAATCACATAAAGATAAAAAGAGACATGGCAAGAGTTCCTACCTGTTTCTTGCTCTTGCCTAAATGTGTGTCTTCGGGAGGAAGTGGTTCTCTGGCGTCAGCATCACCACTTAGCAAAGGAGAAAGTCAGGAATATTCCAGAACACTTTTCAGAAAACTTTGCTCCAGGTATGAACAGTACTGACTCCTTTCTCACTCCTCTGGTTCCTTTAATATGAGAATAATAAATTACCAAGTCTGTTCTCATACTGGTTACATGCCTAGTTCTAAGCATTTCTCCTCTCATACAGCTTGTAATACATCAAACCCTTATTGTGTTCTACCACTATTGTCTTATTTTTTTAATGTGCAGCACTTTAAAAATCTTTACTGAATTTATTACAGTATTCCTTCTTTTTTATGTTTTGGGTTTGGGCTGTGAGGCATGTGGGAGCTTAGCCTCCTGACCAGGGACTGAACCTCTATCCCCGGTATTGGGGGGCAAAGTCTTAACCAGTGGGCCATTAAGGAGGCCCATTCTTCCACTGTTTCAACCAGGACACACACAGATACACACACTTTAGCCCTGTCATTCTACTCAAAAAACCTGGAAGTTTCTCATTGCTTAGAGTCATTTTCTACCTTTTAAAGGACTATAAAATTTCAGATTATATATATAAATAGCTAATATATACATACATGTATTTATAAATAAAAAAGTTTAAGTGTGCATATAAATTTTAAAAAGCTGCTGCTTAATCCAAGTAACTGTGCAACATTTCTGAAATCATCTTCTCTTCTGTGTTTAAGCATTTGCGTGTGGGAATCAGGATACCAAGACCTTCCTATTGGTAGTAGATAGCATGTGTTGGGTAAAGTGATATTTGTAATGGGCTCCTCACAGTGAGTAGTGGTCAAGTGGAACCTACTCAATAAATGTGGTTCAATAAAGAACTAAAATGCTTCCTACATTGGATGAATTAACTAACATGAAATAGGTAGGTCAAATTGAGTTCAGTATCTTAAGGCTGTTGATATGTGATGATACACTGCCATTCCCAGAATTTGTTCCAGTTTATTTGTTCCAGTTTATGTGTTTACCGTGTACAAGGGGAAATGCTCTTTTCCCCAAATTTTTGCCTCAGTGGATATTATAATTTTAACCATTTTTCACTGAAAAATTACATATTTTTAACTTGTATTAACTTTGATCAGTTTTGGAGTTTTAATGAAGTTGACAATTTTTCTTGTAAGTGCTATTGACATTGGCCCTGTGAATTTTCTGAAATTCAGTTTTCTCAAATGTGTTATTGATAAATTCAGCTTTATTTTATGATTATTAGATATTAAGACATTGCTAATTTTCTATTATATGTGTTTAAATTGACTTTATTTTTTTTTTCAACTTGCATTTGGTTTTGATGATGGTTTTATTTTGGCCAGGAAGATGATTTTTATCATGTGTATTTCGATGGAGCTATATACTTTTACATCTTCTGAGTTTCTTACCATGATCAATGGGGTGAGGTTTGTACAGTTTGAAGATTAAGAATGTTTAATGATCACTGATTATTTAATATTTATTCAATTAAAAATTTGGAGCCCTCTGTATCTGATTTTAGTCAAAGTATCCCACTTCATAATCTTCCACTAAAGTGCTAGATTCTTGTCCCAAAATTATGAACTGAATAAATTTCCTTTCCATGGTGATTTTGAAGTGCATATTCTAAGTTCCTATATATTTATTTTTAGACTCTCTAGTTCAATTCATTACTCTGCTTTAATTGTATTTAATACCACTACCACTAAATTGCATTTAATACCACTGTTTAAATATGTTATACAACTAGATTTATTTCATTACTCGTTTTATAGGATTTTATATCCTTCTGGATAATCTTTAGTAGTGTTTTTCAGTCTCTTCTTTCAATGTCCCCCTTCATCCTGTTGTTATCATAATTATAAAAACAACAATATTATAGATGCTTTTATGAAAAAAACTGACACGTTTATAATATTCTTCTTCATCCAAAATAAAGTTTTAATTATCTCATTGTTTCTTTAATTCTTTCAAATATATTAAAGTTATTTTTATATGAGTCCTGCAAATTACTTTTTAATACTTTTATTGGAGGACGTATTTTGATGTTAGGTCAAAGGGACTCTTTCATTTGATGATATGTTTATAGTGACTCATAGACAGGAAATTAATTTTTTTAACTGTAATATTTTTAGACTTGTCATTGAATTATTGTTATTATTTCAACTATTTTATCAGTTCACAACTCTATAAAATATCACCATTTTCAACTGTGTTTTGTGAAATTCATANAGGGACTCTTTCATTTGATGATATGTTTATAGTGACTCATAGACAGGAAATTAATTTTTTTAACTGTAATATTTTTAGACTTGTCATTGAATTATTGTTATTATTTCAACTATTTTATCAGTTCACAACTCTATAAAATATCACCATTTTCAACTGTGTTTTGTGAAATTCATAATTATTCTCAAACATGATGATATTTGGATCTTTCATTATACTTATTTGCTTATCAGGCATTTCCAATGTGAAAACATAAGTTCTACATCTATTTTCCTAATTCATGTGTATTTTGCACTTATTTATGGTATTTTTGATGTCTCAATAACTCAATTTTTACATAGTCAAATCTATCATTTTTCCTATTTGTTTTACGGTGAAGGGGGCCTCCTAAAGATGATAATGTGACATTTTTTTCTCCCAGTTTTTCAAACAGTTAAATGATTGTACCAAGAAAATTTATCTTAAATTCACTGATTTGCAAAATCATGCTTCATATATATTAATTTATCTTATACTGATTTCAACATGCTATACATTGATTTAAAGATATGAGACCAGATTCATGCCGTATTTCATTCTTATTTTCTAAAAGCTATTAAAATAAATTAGCTTATTACCATTTTGCTGGAAAGCAAAAAGTAGACTTCTCCCTGTTTCAGAAATTGTGCAAAACTTCTAAAAGATAGAAAGGAGATAGAATTTGATTAATACATAGAAGTGTTTGCTTTCTACTTAAAGACATAGGTATTGGCAATAGGGGATTCTTTGCATGATTTTTCATTTGGGTTCCCTCAGAGGTGAATTAATCCCTTGCATAGTCTTCCTCTTGCCTCATGGGTACTGAGAGTAGAGTTAAGATGTCTTTTGAAGAAAGATCAATAAATGGGAGCGTTTGGGTCAGTTTCCCAGTGCTGGATAAACTGGATGTACATGCATGCAAATAAGATCTGTCAAAGGATTTCTAGATATAACTTTCCCTTTTCTGATAACATGGAAAAGAGATCCCTAGCAAGACCTACTGCTCTCCAATGGTTGAGCATGAGCAGCAATTACAAGCACTGACTGACAATTCAAAGTACACCTGAGTGCTCAAACAAGAATCAACCTGTGTTCAAGAAGAGTCATTCCACGAAAGGAAGAGATAACAAACTTAATGACATAAAGCATTTACAGTTAAGACCACAACATTGAGGTGACAAGGGGAAAAGGACCTTTGAATATGTCTGGGGATTGATGATAATACTGGATTATCCAAATTTTTATAGTAGGATATGAAGGATAAATATTTTAATATTTATTAAAATATTTAAATACATTTATTAAATTATTTAATAAATATATTTATTAAAATATTAAAATAACCTTAACTTTAAAGAAGATATTTAAATATATATGATATTAACTAAGAAACAAATTAGTAATTAAAAACCTGAACTTAGATATTGCTCTAAAAACCCAGCAATGAATGAAAATATGAGCTATGTAATTACAAAAGGGTTAGAAGACATGAAATACTGGTTCAGTAGTTGCAATATTCATTTTAATATAAGGTTTTAAAGAATCTGCTTTTAAAAGACCAGAGACGAGAAAAAATTAAAAGATGTAACTCTCGTTACTGATAATATAGCAGATTAAATTACACCAACATTTCATATAGTTGTATGGGAGAAACCAACACAACGTTGTAAAGCAATTATTCTCCAATTAAAAAAAAGAATAAAACAAAATTAAAAGAATAGTGTATAAGCATCAACAAGTCAGCAAGAGGGGAGGCTGAAATCAAATGAGTGATTATTAATGGTTACAAGGTTTCTTTTTAGGGGGGCAGGACATGAAATTCTTAAAAACTGAGGTTAAATTTGCAAAACTCGGTAAATACACTAAAAGTCACTGAACTACACACTTTAAATTAGCAAACTGTAAGGCATGTGAATTATATTTCAATGACGTTTTTTATATAATAAAATAAAAAAGAAAGTCAACAGAATTATATGCAGGGAGACCATGAAAATATGGGTAAAGGACAATCATGATAGACAGCTGAGACAGAATGACTCCAAATGAATTCCTAAAGAAAAAAGAAATGAATCCTGACCAAAGCAGCATTTTAAGAGAAAAGGCAAAGAACTTTCCAAAACAGATGAATATACCAAAAGAAAGATTTTATAAGGGCAACAAATTCCAAATAAGATGAAATAAAAGAAAAATCATAACTAAATCCATTGTAATTTAACTGCAACTAGGAGAAGGCAATGGCACCCTACTTCAGTGTTCTTGCCTGGAGAATCCCCGGGATGGAGGAGCCTGGTAGGCTACTGTCTATGGGGTGGCACAGAGTCAGACATGACTGAAGTGACTTAGCAGCAGCAGCAGCAGCAGCAGGACAGGGAAGCCTGGCATGCTACAGTCCATGGGGTTGCAAGAGTCGGACAAGACTGAGCAACTGAAATGAACTAAACTGAGCAATGACAAAGATAAAGTTTTGAAAGAAGTTGGAGAGAAAAATACAGCTTATTTTTCCCTCTAGTTTTATTGAGATATAACTAATATAAAGCACTGTGTAAGTTTATGGTATGTAGCATAATGAAGCTAAACCCTCCTGTGCCTTCACATCTGGCAGCAACCTATTTGTTCTCTGTATTTATGACTATTTTTGTTTCGTTAGTTCATTTATTTAGATTTTTTCAGATTACATATATAAGCGAAATCATATGATATTTTTCCTTCTGTATCTGACATTTCACTTAGCNTATGTAGCATAATGAAGCTAAACCCTCCTGTGCCTTCACATCTGGCAGCAACCTATTTGTTCTCTGTATTTATGACTATTTTTGTTTCGTTAGTTCATTTATTTAGATTTTTTCAGATTACATATATAAGCGAAATCATATGATATTTTTCCTTCTGTATCTGACATTTCACTTAGCATAACAGCCTCCAGGTCCACCCATGTTGTCAAAAATGACAAGATTTAATTTTTTATGGCTGAGTAATATTCCATAAGAGGAGGTCTTTTTCCAACTGTATATTATTTTTTAAGTTAATTAATTTATTTTAATTGGAAGATAATTACTTTACAATATTGTGATGGTTTTTGCCATACATCATCATGGATTAGTCACATGTATACCTGAACCCCCCTCCAACTTCCCTCCCCACCCTATCCCTCTGGGTACCCCAGAGCATGGGCCTTGGGTGCCCTGCTTCATGCATTGAACTCGCATTGGTCATCTATTTTACATATGGTAATGTACATGTTTCAATGACATTCTCTCAAATCATTGCACTCTCACCTTCTCCCAGTGAGTCCAAAAGTCTGTTCTTTATGTCTGTGTCTCTTTTGCTGCCCCGCATGCCTACTGTATATCCTTGCCTCTTTTTGTCATAGACGAATTGACCATATGAGTATGAGTTTACTTCTGAGCTCTCTATTCCATATCATTGCTTTATGTGTCTATTTTGTGCTAGTACCATTCTGTTTTGATGACTGTAGCTTTGTAGTATAGTTTGAAATCAGGGACAGGCTTCCCAGGTGGCACAGTTGTAAAGAATCTGCCTGCCAATGCCGGAGATGCAGGAGACATGGGTTCCATCCCTAGGACAGGATGATCCCCTGGAAAAGGAAATGGCAGCACACTGCAGTACTCTTGCTTTGAAAATTCCATGGGCAGAGAAGCCTGGTATGCTATAGTCCAAACAGTCACAAACAGTCAGACTCGACTGAGCATACATACATGTCATACACATTGAAATAAGAAAACCTGATACCTCCAGTTTTGTTTTTTCTCGAGACTCTTGAAATACTGATTGTACTTTCTGTGAAAAATGTCATTGCTATTTTGATAGGGGGTTGTGCTGAGTCTGTAGACTGCCTTTGGAACTACACCATTGAGTAATATTTAACAAGGGCATTCTAGGTGGCTCAGCAGTAAAGAATCCACCTGCCAATGTGGGAAATGTAGGTTCAATCCCTGGGTAGGAAAATCTCTTGGAGAAGGAAATGACAACCCACTCCAGTATTTTTGCCTGGAAATCCCTTGGAGAGAGAAGCCTCATGGGCAACAGTCCATGGGACAGCAAGAGAAGAGACTGCTGCTGCTGCTGCTAAGTCACTTCAGTCGTGTCTGACTCTGTGACCCCAACAACAACATTTAATAATATTTTTCTAATCCATGAACACAGTACACCTTTCCATCTGTATGTGTTATTTTCAATTTCTTTCATCAATGTCTTGTAGTTTTCCGAGTAAGGTCTTTTACTTCCTTAGGTAGACTTATTCCTAGATTTGATGTAATTGTAAATAAGACTATTTTCTTAGTCTCGCTTTCTGATAGTTCTTTTTTAATGTCTAGAAATGCAACACATTTCTGTACATTAATTTCATATATTGCAACTTTATTGAAGTTTATTATTTGGAAGTCATGACATTCAACTTTTATTGTTTTAACTGCTTAATATTAAACCATTTAATTGTTAAGAAAACCTAGGTAGAAAAATCCTAAATAGTTTTACCCAGTGTCTTAGAGTTCAGTTCAGCTCAGCCATGTCTGACTCTTTGTGATCCCACGGACTGCAGCACACCAGACTTCCCTGTCAATTGCCAACTCCGGGAGCTTGCTCAAATTCATGTCCATCAAGTCAGTGACACCATGCAACCATCTCATCCTCTGTCATCTCCTTCTCCTGCCTTTAATCTTTCCCAGCATCAGGGTCTTTTCCAGNTCCCACGGACTGCAGCACACCAGACTTCCCTGTCAATTGCCAACTCCGGGAGCTTGCTCAAATTCATGTCCATCAAGTCAGTGACACCATGCAACCATCTCATCCTCTGTCATCTCCTTCTCCTGCCTTTAATCTTTCCCAGCATCAGGGTCTTTTCCAGTGGAGTCAGTTCTTCACATCAGGTGGCCAACATTTTGGAGCTTCAGCTTCAGCATCAGTCCTTCCAATGAATATTCTGGACTGATTTCCTTTAGAATTCACTGGTTGGATCTCCTTGCAGTCCAAGGGACTTTCAAGAGTCTTCTCCAACACCGCAGTTCAAAAGCAGCAATTCTTTGGCACTCAGCTTTCTTTATGGTCCAACTCTCACATCCATACATGGCTAATGGAAAAGCCATAGCTTTAACTCAACAGACTTTTGTTGGCAAAGTAATGTCTTTTCTTTTTAATATGCTGTCTAGGTTTTGTCTAGGAGCAATCATCTTTTAATTTCGTGTCTGCAGTCACCACCAGAAGTGATTTTGGAGCCCCCCAAAATAGTCTCTCACTGTTTCCATTGTTTTCCCATTTATTTGCCATGAAGTGATGGGACCAGATGCCATGATTTTCATTTAATGTTGAGTTTTAAGCTAGCTTCTTCACTCTCCTCTTTCACTTTCATGAAAAGGCTCTTTAGTTCCTCTTTGCTTTCTGCCATGAGGGTGGTGTCATCTGAGTATCTGAGGTTTTTGATATTTCTCCCAGCAATCTTGATTCCAGCTTGTGCTTCATCCAGCCTGGCATTTCACATGATGTACNTTTCATGAAAAGGCTCTTTAGTTCCTCTTTGCTTTCTGCCATGAGGGTGGTGTCATCTGAGTATCTGAGGTTTTTGATATTTCTCCCAGCAATCTTGATTCCAGCTTGTGCTTCATCCAGCCTGGCATTTCACATGATGTACTCTGCATATAAGTTAAACAAGCTGGGTGGCAATATACAGACTCGACGAACTCTTTTCCCAATTTTGAACCAGTCTGTTGGTTCTAACTGTTGTTTCTTGACCTGAATCAGAGTTCTCAAGAGGCAGGTAAAGTGAAAGTGAAAGCGTTAGTTACTCGGTCGTGTCCAACTCTTTATGACCCAATTAATGGTAGCCCACCAGGCTCTTCTGTTCATGGGATTCTCCAAACAAGAATACTGGAGTGGGTTGGCATGCCTTTCTTCAAGGGATCTTCTTGACCAAGAGATCAAACCCAGGTCTCCCACACTGCAGGCTGATTCTTTACTATTTGAGCTACTCAGGAAGCCTGGTATTCACATTTCTTGAATAGTTTTCCACAGTTTGTTGTAATCTACATAGTCAAAGGCTTTAGCATAGTCAATGAAGCAGAGGTAGATGTTTTTCTGGTATTCTTTCACTTTTCCTATGATCCAACAGATGTTGGCAAGTTGATCTCTGGTTCCTCGGCCTTTTCTAAATCCAGCTTGAACATCTGGAGGTTCTCAGTTCACGTACTGTTGAAGTCTAGTTGGAGAATTTTCAACATTACTTTGCTAGCATGTGAAATGAGTGTAACTGTGCAGTAGTTTGAACGTCTTTGGCATTGACTTTCTTTGGGATTGGAATGAAAACTGACCTTTTCCAGTCCTGTGGACACTGCTGATTTTTCCGTATTTGCTGGCATACTGAGTGCAGCACTTAAACAGCAACATGTTTTTGGACTTGAAATAGTAGAATTCCCTCATCTCCATTAACTTTATTCATAGTGATGCTTCCTAAGACCCACTTGACTTCATGCCTCAGGATGTCTGGCCCTAGGTGTGTGATCACACCATTGTGGTTATAAGGGTCATAATAACCAATTATATTTTAACATAATTTATAGCATAAAATTTTGAAGAAGAAAAAGTGAAACAAAAATTCAAAATATATGATGATTTTTTCACACCCTAAGTATGTGGTATTTTCCTATTCTTCCATGAGAAATGAGATATTTTCAAGTATGGGCCCAGTTATCCTTTCTATGCCCTTTATTTGAAAATTGAATGCTCACGGAGGCAGTAGGAATTTTCTGGGTGAAATTATTTATCTGACTTATCTCTGCTTAATTTCTTTTAGTTGTAAAAGGAAAGAGGAGTTCACCAGTGTATTAGAGGTACAGGTATAGAAACAAGGCAGAAGTAGAAATTAGTTAAATATTGAGGTTCAAATAGTTACATTTATTATTTACAAAGCACCCTTATCTATTTAGCATATTATTCCTGTGTGAGGGATCATTAAATTATTCCAAACCTAAATATATAAAAATCCATAATTTATTAAAACAGTGTCAAATGTCGATTAGTCTATCTTATGCAACTTCCTGCTGGGTTTTGGATGTGGAATAGCATGATTTCAAATGGATATGTTTTCTCAGGCTAATATACACAGATACTTCTGCTAGTGTATCCCTCTACAATTTTCATCTCTATTTTTTCAGTATTCAGAATTTCAGTATTTCAGAATATTATATTCTTTACTCATCCCAGTAAACCATAATTAAAGGAACAAGAGACAGTTAATAGAATCTACTGTTTCTTTTTTCTTTTCTTTCCTGAATGCATTTTATTTTCTTTTATTAAATTAATGTATTTGAATTGGAGGCTAATTGCTTTATAATATTGTGGTGGTTTTTGCCATACATTGACATGAATCAGCCATGCGTGTACATGTGTCCCCCATCCTGAACCCCCTGTCACCTCCCTCCCATCCCATTCCGCAGGGTTGTCCCAGTGCACTGGCTTTGAGTGCCCAGTTTCATGCATCGAACTTGGACTTGTGATCTATTTCACATATGGTAATATACATGTTTCAATGTTATTCTCTCAAATCACCCAACCCTCTCCTTTTCCCACAGAGTCCAAAAGTCTGTTCTTTATATCTATGTCTCTTTTGCTGTCTCGCATATAGGGTCATTGTTACCATCTTTCAAAATTCCATATATATGTGTCAATATATTGTATGGGTGTTTTTCTTTCTGACTTACTTCACTCTGTGAATTTGCTGTTTCTATGAGGATACTAAGCAATGAATGGGCTTTGTTTGACAATTACTGGAAACACAAACACAAAAGAGTGATCTAGATAATTTCTCAAGCTGAAAAAACGAAAAAAGAAATATGGACAAATTATCACTCATCACAATTCTCTACAACATACTAACTTTTTAGCCTAATGTTTATTCTACTTGGCCCAACCTCCACGGTGACAAAACTGTCTTCTTTATGCTTTCAAATTATTTGGAACATCAGTAGCTAATAATAATGGCAGGTATGGGCATTATAGCATATATCAAGGCTGATTAAGTTTTTGGCAAATTTTTATTTTTCTTAATGATAAAGCCTTTCAAATATCATTTAAAAGAGGAACAGTTTCAATAATATCATGAATGTGGAAATATTGCAATGTATTGGATACTAGTTTCAAATATAACTAGTTTCAAATTACATAAAGTTCAGTCATAGTAAATCTTCTTCCACACAGATTTTAGTCTCCTAAAACCTGGTACAGTGTATCCGTTAACTCTTATCTCTGCTTTGAAGACATCTAACAAGTGTTTTAATGCACTTGATTTAAAACTGTCAAATGAGAAAAATTAAACTCTCAAAATGACATGAAATAGTATTGTGGCTATAGCTTAGGGCAGTAAAATTTAGCAATCACCTACCAAAGACAAAAATATCATTAAAATAAAGAAGACACTTCAATAGTTTTTACATCAAAGTTACCTGGCTATTTAAGTGTCCCAATCTTTTTGGACTAATAAGCCTTTCTTTCTTTCTTTTTTTTTTTTTTAACAGAAAGAAATATTTCTTCAGACAGCCAGGGGAAGCACGTCTATGTTTTTCACTGTATGTAGACGTTTCCAGCTGCTGTAGATCTCAGATGTAACCAAGATGGAACAGCTTCCTATTGATCCAGTTCATTTCTTTGGAGGGAGGTGGGCATCAGCTAACTTCTTACAAAGAGGAAACAGAGAGAGATATGGGGGTGGAGGGGGAGGGAGAGAAACTCTCAATTTTAACTTACTTCAGTGCTTCAATGCCCTGACTATCTTCTATAAAAGTGTTTCCTTCTTGCTACAATGCTTTTTGCTTTGCTTTCTATCTGGAGAACTCCTCAGCCCAGATTTCAACTGAAATATTACTCAGAGATGACTGTCTCTGATTCTCAGCATAATTCTCACTTCTACCTCAAATTAATCAATTATTCCTCTTCAGTGAACTTGCTCAGTCATGTCCGACTCTTTGCAACCCTATGGACTGTAGCCTACCAGGCTTCTCAGTCTATGGGATTTTCCAGGAGAGAGTACTGGAGTGGGTTGCCTTTTCCTTCTCCAGGGGATCTTCCCGACTCAGGGATCGAACCCAGGTCTCCCGCATTGTGGGCAGATGCTTTACCCTCTGAGCCACCAGGGAAACCCCAATTATTCCTCTTAATACTGTTATAATACTTTGCATGATTACAGTTATATATATGATGGTTTATTTCGCTATGTACCTTTTACACTTAAACAACTGGTGTGTTCCCAGGATGTAACACAATCCTCCGGACACAGGCAACAAAGAGGTGTTCTTTCTTTCCCTGAATACTTTTGGGCACTTACTATGAGCGAAGCCTCGTGGCTGTGCTGAGCCTTGCAGGGACATAAAGATATATAATGCCACATTCTTGCCTCTAAGGATTATTCGATTTAGGGGTTTCAGTTACGTAAACTGTCCTGAAACAAAGCAAAAATTGAAGTCACAGAAGAGGGAGAGATCAAGAACTTGAAGTAAAATGAAAGCTAGGATACTTTCTATGAGAGATTGCAAGGACAATGATTCGCTAACTGCTCTTTGTCCTTAGGGTAAGCAAGTAGTTCTTTTGGAGAAAGGCAAGTAATGAGTCACCAGCAGACATCTCTGTATCTGAGCAACTTCTCTCCCACAGGCTTCCAACACATCCAAACTATTTTTTCTTATCTCCTTACATAGATTCCCCTTTTTTCCCCTCTCTCTTTTCTTTGTAGAGCTGAAGTTCAAGCATGTTTAGTAGCAAATGTGGAAGTAGTATAGAGAAATCTATGTGGCAATTAGAAGACGCTAATCACAATGATGTCTAATCTTCATAGTGACACACAACATATGACACAGTGTTAGCTTCCACTGTCTGAATTGGTTTCTTTCATAATTAAAACTACCAAATGGTAGTGTGCAACTACCAAACTAAATTCTACATTCCAAACCTCCAAATGCATGCTTGTCACTATTTCCTCTAATTATCGATCTCTTTCTGAAACACTTGCAACATTTAAAAAGTAAGAANCCACCAATACAGCATATCGTGTCCGACTCTTTGCGACCCATGGACTGTCGCCCACCAAGCTCCTCCGTCTGTGGGATTCTCCAGGCAAGAATACTGGAGTGGGTTGCCATTTCCTTATCCAGGGGATCTTCCTGACCCAGGGATTGAACCCAGGTCTCCCACATTGCAGGCAGACGCTTTAACCTCTGCACCACCAGGGAAGCCCATAATGATGCATATATATGGAATTTAGAAAGATGGTAACAATGACCCTATATGCAAGACAGCAAAAGAAACACAGAAGTAAAGAACAGACTTTTGGACTCTATGGGAGAAGGCAAGGGGGGATGATTTGAGAGAATAGCACTGAAACATGTATATTACTGTATATGAAATAGATCACCAGTCCAGGTTCGATGCATGAGACAGGGCATTCAAAGCCGGTGCACTGGGACAACCCAGATGGATGGGATAAGGAGGGAAGTGGGAGGGGCTTTCAGGACGGGGGACACATGTACGTCCATGGCTGATTCACATCAATGTGTTGCAAAAACCACCACAATATTGTAGAGTAATTAACTTCCGATTAAAATAAATAATTAAAAAAAATAATTTTAAAAATCTTCCCCAGCCCCCTCAAAAAAATCAACACTTTAATCTTTCTTTTAATATTTAAAAAAATCTTTACCTTTAGAATGTAGGTGTTTTACCAGGATATTTGTGTGTGCATACCTTTGTCCTACCAATCATGCCTGGAATATGATGAGAACTTTAAATAAGATGATTTAAATGTTCTTAAATTCAATGAGATTTTCTTCTATCATTTTACCATTTCCTCTCTTATTTCAGCTCCTTTACCTTCTAAAAGGCTTCCCTGGTAGCTGAGCTGGTAAAGAATCCACCTGCAATACAGGAAACCCCGGTTCGATCCCTGGGTCAGGAAGATCCCCTGGAGAAGGAACAGGCTACCCATTCCAGTATTCTTCAGCTTCCCTGGTGGCTCAGATGGTAAAGAATTCACTTGCAATGTGGGAGACCTGGGTTCAATCCCTAGGTTGGGAAGATCCCCTGGAGAAAGGAAAGGCTACCCACTCCAATATTCTCACCTGAGAATTCCGTGGACAGAGAAGACTGGCAGTCCATGCGGTCGTAGAGAGTCAGACACGACAGTGTGACTTTCACTTTACCTTCTAAAAGTCCCATTGTGGGCAAGTTAAATCCCCTTTTTCCCATTGCCACCATTTATTTCCTTATATTTTATGTTTGGTCATTTCTCCTTTTTCTTCCAAAACACTAATAAACTGTTTCAAAGGTGTCTACATTCTCTTTTAATTCCTCTTTGGATGCATTTTAAAACTTTAAAATTATGTATATTTTTTCACCTCACACAATTAGCTGTATTTTTCTTTTTTTTTTTTTTGGTGCAAACCTTTAAATTTTTACTCGTAGCAAATTCCAATTTATTTACCTGTTTTCTCTTACAGAATTTTGTGAATCTAAAAGTCTTCCTTTATTTTGTCTTTATACTTTCTTTTTTCATTCCGTGCTGTGTTTCTGATGATATAACATTTTCAAGAATTTGGGGGGAGACCATGTATGTTTCAAGAATTCACTCCATTAAACAAGAAGTGCTTCCACAGGTCTTTCTCGTGTAACCTCGTCTCTGTTTCTGGCTTCTATTTAGATAGCTGAAGGGAATCAAGTGACCAATGTCTTCAAAGAGCCTTCTGTATGACTCAGTACACTGACTTTCTAAAATACATATTTATAAGCCACTCACAAAAAGCTCTTGAACTATATTCTTAGCTTTCTGTCCAGGGCACAGACTCTTAACAGCAAATCTTCCAATTATCGCATCCTTTGCAATCTGGATAGGTTGAGAACGTCCCCAAATCATGAAGTCATGGTTCCTTTTTGCTTCAAAGTTCTTCCCTCAATCTACTTTTTATTTTACTAAGCAGCAGGAAGGACCAAGTTATGCCATCAATTGTCTGCTTAGAAAGGTATCTGGGTAAATAGGCAGCTTCACTGCTCACAGGCTCTGCTTTCCACAGAGCTGTAGGTACAATGCAGCTTGGTTTCTGCCGCTGCATAGCAAGGCTCTCCTTTCCTCCAGTTTCCAATAACATGATTCTCATTTTGTTTTGATCCTTCATCAGCAATNCTGGGTAAATAGGCAGCTTCACTGCTCACAGGCTCTGCTTTCCACAGAGCTGTAGGTACAATGCAGCTTGGTTTCTGCCGCTGCATAGCAAGGCTCTCCTTTCCTCCAGTTTCCAATAACATGATTCTCATTTTGTTTTGATCCTTCATCAGCAATATCTTTAATGCTCATATTTCCACCAACAGTTTGTTTGTAATGATTTCTATGTCCACTAAGACAATAAAGGCTTTCTTTACCATGATTTTCACTTTCTTGTGAATCCTCACGAGAAGAGTGGTTAATGCCCACTTTTAAGCTAACAGTCTGTTCAAGGCAATCCAGACTTCTTCTATGGTGTGCCTAAGAATTCTTTCATCCTCCGCCTACTGCCCAGTTCCAAAACTAGTTCCATATTTTAGGCATTTACCCAGCAGTGCCCCACTTCCAGGTACCAAAATATGTATTAGCGTCTTATTGCTTCTATAACAAAATGCCACAAACAGTGGCTTAACACAAATTTATCTTATAGTTTTGAATGTCATAAATCTAAAATAGATTTAATTGTATTAAAACCATGGTGTCGGCAGGGCTGAATTCCTCTGGAGGCTCTAGGTGAGACTCTGTCTTTTTCTTTCATAGCTTCTAGGGGCTTTGTGAGTTCCTTGGGTTGTCACCCTTCCTCCATTTCCAAAGTCAGTCAGGTGGCACCTTCACCTTCTCTTTAAATCCACTGCTTCCGCCTCCCTTGTGACTATGCTAGATATTCTGGATGGTCCAGGGTAACCTTTCCATCACAAGATTCCTAACTTAATCACCAAGTTCCTTTTGCTTTGCCAGCTCATGTAACACAGTATATGATTCAGGGTTCTCCAAAGAGGCAGAAAGAACCAATTATACGTACGGTGTGCTAAGTCGCTTCAGTCGTGTCCAACTGTTTCCAGTGCTATGGACTGTAGCCCACCAGGCTCCTCTGTCCGTGGGANTTTTTTTTTTTTTTTAACAGAAAGAAATATTTCTTCAGACAGCCAGGGGAAGCACGTCTATGTTTTTCACTGTATGTAGACGTTTCCAGCTGCTGTAGATCTCAGATGTAACCAAGATGGAACAGCTTCCTATTGATCCAGTTCATTTCTTTGGAGGGAGGTGGGCATCAGCTAACTTCTTACAAAGAGGAAACAGAGAGAGATATGGGGGTGGAGGGGGAGGGAGAGAAACTCTCAATTTTAACTTACTTCAGTGCTTCAATGCCCTGACTATCTTCTATAAAAGTGTTTCCTTCTTGCTACAATGCTTTTTGCTTTGCTTTCTATCTGGAGAACTCCTCAGCCCAGATTTCAACTGAAATATTACTCAGAGATGACTGTCTCTGATTCTCAGCATAATTCTCACTTCTACCTCAAATTAATCAATTATTCCTCTTCAGTGAACTTGCTCAGTCATGTCCGACTCTTTGCAACCCTATGGACTGTAGCCTACCAGGCTTCTCAGTCTATGGGATTTTCCAGGAGAGAGTACTGGAGTGGGTTGCCTTTTCCTTCTCCAGGGGATCTTCCCGACTCAGGGATCGAACCCAGGTCTCCCGCATTGTGGGCAGATGCTTTACCCTCTGAGCCACCAGGGAAACCCCAATTATTCCTCTTAATACTGTTATAATACTTTGCATGATTACAGTTATATATATGATGGTTTATTTCGCTATGTACCTTTTACACTTAAACAACTGGTGTGTTCCCAGGATGTAACACAATCCTCCGGACACAGGCAACAAAGAGGTGTTCTTTCTTTCCCTGAATACTTTTGGGCACTTACTATGAGCGAAGCCTCGTGGCTGTGCTGAGCCTTGCAGGGACATAAAGATATATAATGCCACATTCTTGCCTCTAAGGATTATTCGATTTAGGGGTTTCAGTTACATAAACTGTCCTGAAACAAAGCAAAAATTGAAGTCACAGAAGAGGGAGAGATCAAGAACTTGAAGTAAAATGAAAGCTAGGATACTTTCTATGAGAGATTGCAAGGACACTGATTCGCTAACTGCTCTTTGTCCTTAGGGTAAGCAAGTAGTTCTTTTGGAGAAAGGCAAGTAATGAGTCATCAGCAGACATCTCTGTATCTGAGCAACTTCTCTCCCACAGGCTTCCAACACATCCAAATTATTTTTTCTTATCTCCTTACATAGGTTCCCCTTTTTTCCCTCTCTCTTTTCTTTGTAGAGCTGAAGTTCAAGCATGTTTAGTAGCAAATGTGGAAGTAGTATAGAGAAATCTATGTGGCAATTAGAAGACGCTAATCACAATGATGTCTAATCTTCATAGTGACACACAACATATGACACAGTGTTAGCTTCCACTGTCTGAATTGGTTTCTTTCATAATTAAAACTACCAAATGGTAGTGTGCAACTACCAAACTAAATTCTACATTCCAAACCTCCAAATGCATGCTTGTCACTATTTCCTCTAATTATCGATCTCTTTCTGAAACACTTGCAACATTTAAAAAGTAAGAATGATTGATATTGACATAGAAACATGTCTAAACACAAGTTTTGCTTAAGAACCATAGTGTAGGAATGACAGATGCATAAACAACTAAATAAAATTTAATGTTTAACAATACAGGGTTAATTTTCAAAATACAAGCCCCATATACTTTTTGTTAGATTTACAACTAAGCATTTCATTAGTTGAGCTATAATAAGTTATACTGTATCTTTTATTCCCATTTCTACATGTTCATTGCTAATATACAGAAATATAGTTGAGTTTTATGTGTTGATCTTATATTCTATTTCCTTGCTGAACTAAGTTATTGATTCTAAAACTTTTGAGATTTCTGAGAATTCTATGAAGATTATCATGTTATCGACAAACAGAGAAAGTTTTATTTTTTCCTTTCTTTGATCTTTGCATTTTATTTCCTCTTCTTGTCTTATTTTAAATTGAAGTATAGTTGATTTGTAATGTTACATTAGTTTTAGATGTACAGCAGAGTGACTCGGTATCGTACAGCGTAAGCTTTTTTAAAAAGTTATTACAAAATAATGGCTCTAATTCCCTGGGCTACACAATATATCCTTGTTGTTTATCTATTTTATAGACAGAAGTTTGTATCTCTTAATATCATACCTTTTACACGCCTCTCTCCTCTTCCCTCTCCCCACAGGTAACCTCCAGCTTGATTTCTATAACCGTGAGTCTGTTCCTGTTTTGTTATATAGATCCACTTGCATTATTTTTTTAGATTCCACATATAAGTGATGTCATACAGTATTTGTCTCTATTTCACTAAACATACTACTCTCTAGGTCCAGAAGTCACTCTACATGTAAAACTGAACAGTTAAGTAAATGGACAATCCTCTAGAGGAGGAAATGGCAACCCACTCCAGTGTTTTTGCCTAGAGAATTCCATGGACACAGGAGCCTGGCAGGGTTCAGCCTGTGGGGTTGCGAAGAGTCAGATACAACTGAGCAACTAAGCCCACACATACACACACCTAAATGGATGGTGGAGAGTGGTCGCTGGGTTTCCTATCATTGGAGTAGTAGTTCATATTTGAAAAAAGAGAGGAAGCCTGGAGGATTCATATGTTAATGGTTTAAAGACATCAGTAAGAACTTATGTTTAGTTTAATATAGCTACAGTTAAACATAGAAATATTTATAAATATTTGTATATACACAGGTTGGCATAAGCACGTATGTTTCTTTGCTCTGCCACCTACTTGGGAGAGTCTAAAAGGAACTGAAGCCACCATGGCAAGAGATTCCAATGGCCAAATCTCAAAGGATGCAAGAAACAAAATAAAGTACTGGATTATAATCCAAATTGTATTATTATTTTTAAAATTTTATTTATTTTAATTGGAGGCTAATTACTTTACAGTATTGTATTGGTTTTGCCATACATAAACATGAATCTGCCATGGGTATAATCCAAATGTTAAAAAGTCAGTATTTGTATTCATATGAATAAATAATTTAATAAATAAGTCGATAAAAGACACAAATCTTTCTTGCAGATGAACTCAAAATAATTTACATGGATACAAAGTTTCAAGCAGGCAACTGTGTTTTGCATACAGAAATTTCCCCAAAGATGAGAATATGGGAATGGAGTAATAAAGGGTAATCTTACAGTAGAGATACCAAACACATCTCAGCCAAATGATCAAGGTCAAAACCACCAGCAATAAATCATGTAAGCAGTAGGTATTTTTGTGATGACGTTTTACCTCTATGGTCTTCCTCTTAAATGGAGAAGGCAATGGCACCCCACTCCAGTACTCTTGCCTGGAAAATCCCATGGATGGAGAAGCCTGGTGGGCTGCAGTCCATGGGGTTGCTGAGTCAGACACGACTGAGCGACTTCACTTTCACTTTTCACTTTTATGCATTGGAGAAGGAAATGGTGACCCACTCCAGTGTTCTTGCCTGGAGAATCCCGGGAACAGGGAAGCCTGGTGGGCTGCCATCTATGGGGTCGCACAGAGTTGGATACGACTGAAGTGACTTAGCAGCAGCAGAAACAGCAGTTTCCTTTCAAAAACACAGCACTGGTGGATGTCTGAGAAAAACACGAGACAGACTCAAATAGAGGGGCATCCTACAAAACACTCCTCCAGAATTTCTCAAAATTGTCAAAGTCATCACAGGAAGTCTGAAAAAATGTCACAGTGGAGAGGTGCCCCCAAAGACATAGAATCCAAGTGCAATATGATGTCCTAGAAAAGACAAAGACATCAGGTGAACAGTAAGAATATCAGGGACTTTCCTGGTGGTCCAGTGGTTAAGAATCTGCCTTCCAATGCAGGGCATGTGAGTTCGATCCCTAGTTGGGGAGATAAGATCCCACATGCCATGGCCCCCACGTCTCACCACTAGAGAGCCCTCATGCCACAACTAACAAGTCTGCCCACTTCAGAGCCACAGCACAAGAATCTCTTATACCACAACCGGAGAAACCCGTGCACCACAGCAAAGACCCAGCCCAGCCAAAATCAAAAAACTTAAAAATGAAGAATAAGAACATCAGATTAACTTATGGATTTTAGTTAATAATAGTGCCATGGTTATAGTCAATCTATTGTGGCAAATGTACCCTACTAATGTCAGATGGCAATATCGGGGAAACTAAGTGTGGGGGTGTTGATATTCCCTGTACTATATTCAATTTTTCTATAAATCAAAGAGTACTACAAAACAGAGTCTTCTTAAAAATACTTGTCAGAGAATTCTAATATTTACATCACCTTTCCTGCGGACCACATTTTGTCAGAATGCTCCACCATGATCCATCAGTCTTGGGTGGCCTTACACAGCATGGCTCATAGTTTCATTGAGCTAGACAACGCTGTGGTCCATGTAATCAGTTTGGTTAGTTTTCTGTGATTATGGTTTGCTAAGAGAACGCACTGGTCATACCAAACACCCTCTTCCAACAATACAAGAGAAGACTTCACACATGGATTTTAACAGATGGTCAATACCAAAATCAGATTGATAATATTCTTTGCAGCCAAAGATGGAGAAGCTTTATACAGTCAGCAAAAATAAGACCAGAAGTTGACTATGGTTCAGATAATGAACTCCTATTGCCAAATTCAGACTTATTAAAGAAAGTTAGGAAACCCAATAGACCATTTAGGTACAACGTAAATCAAATCCCTTACGATTTTACAGTGGAAGTGAAAAATACATTCAAGGGATTAGATCTAACAACAGAGTGTCCGAAGAACTATGGACGGAGGTTCATGACATTGTATAAGAGGCAGCGATCAAGACCATCCCCAAGAAAAAGAAAGGCAAAATGGTTGTCTGATGAGGCCTTACAAATAGCTGAGGAAAGAAGAGACGCTAAAGGCAAAGAAGAAAAGGAAAGATATACCCATTTGAATGCAGAGCTCCAAAGAATAGCAAGAGATAGGAAAGCCTTCCTCAGTGATCAATGCAAAGAAATAGAGAAAAACAGTAGAATGGGAAAGACTAGAGATCTTGTCAAGAAAATTAGAGATACCAAGGGAATCTTTCATAAAAAGACGGGCACAATAAAGGACAAAAATTGTATGGACCTAACAGAAGCAGAAGATATTAAGAAGAGGTAACAAGAATACACAGAAAAATTATACAAAAAGATCTTTATGACCCAGATAACCATGATGGTGTGATCACCCACCAAGAGCCAGACATCCTGAAATGTGAAGTGGGCCTTAGGAAAAATCACTATGAACAAAGCTAGTGGTGGTGATGGAATTCCACTTGAGCTGCTTTAAGTCCTAAAAGATGATGCTGTGAAAGTGCTGCACTCAATAAGCCAGCAAATTTGGAAACCTCAGCAATGGCCACAGGACTGGAAAAGGTCAGTTTTCATTCCAATACCAAAGAAAGGCAATGCCAAGGAATGTTTAAACTACCGCACAATTGCACTCATCTAACACACTAGCAAAGTAATGCTCAAAATTCTCCAAGCCAGGCTTCAAAAGTATGTGAGCCGTGAACTTCCAGATGTTCAATCTGGATTTAGAAAAGGCAGAGGAACCAGAGATCAAATTACCAACATCCACTGGATCATCGAAAAAGCAAGTGAGTTCCAGAAAACCATCTACATTTGCTTTACTGACTATGCCAAAACCTTTGACTGTGTGGATCACAACAAACTGTGGAAAATTCTGAAAGAGATAGGAATNCTCCCAAATCATCCCACCCTCACCCTCTTCCACAGAGTCCAAAAGACTGTTCTATACATCTGTGTCTCTTTTGCTGTCTTGCATACAGGGTTATTGTTATAATGCCTTTAAATTGAATATAATCTATAAGAATATCACAACACTATGTTATATAGCTGAAAGTATTACAACATCATAAATCACTGTACTTCAATAAAAAAGAAAAAAAAGGACAGTCAATCCAAGTGATCTTTTAATTAATTCATGCAACCATATCCTTCCTAGCATTTTGGAAAGAACACGTACCTTGGAGCAGACTTTATCCATGTGCTAGACTGTGCTGCCCACACATTGCAGGGTAGGGGCTGCATCTCAAGTGTGCAGAGCTGAAATGATAAAACCAGCCACATGTTCTGCTCATAGGTATCCAGCCCTCTTCCCAAGTCAACTCACAGCTCCTCCCATCAATGAGTGGAGACTAGTTTTTATTCTTTGACTCTGGTTGAGCATATGTGACTTTTTTTTGGCTATGGGAGAAGAGTGAATGTGATTCAGACAAAGACTTGAAAATTGCTTGAACACGGGGCTCACTCACTTTTTTCTCTTCTTTAGAATCTTGAAACCACCTTGTTTTAGTTTCCTGGGGCCTCCATAACAAAGTACCACAAATGGGTAGCCTGCAACAAGAGACATTTACCCACTTGCACTTCTGGAGGCTAGAAATCTGAGACGACAGTGTCACTGGGGTTGGTTCCTTCTGAGAGTTATAAAGAAAAATCTATTCCATGCTTTCCCCTGAACTTCTGGGGTCTCCCAGGAATCTCTGACTTAGGCTAGCATTTGGCTGCATCACTGCTGGCTCCCCACCAACTTGACATGACCTTCTCCTTTGTGTGTATATCTGTTTGTCCTCTCCCTCTTCTTAAAAGGACAGCTCACATAATTGAGCTGAAGACAATTGTTGTTTTAAGCCACTATGTTTTGAGGTGCGTGTTCATAGCAAAAGCTGATGGGGCTATTTTCATTATCTCTGGAGCAGGTTTGCTATCAAATCAACTTAAATCAATGGACTGAACACTAGTCCAGTCTGTTTCCCTTTGTGATTTCTCAGATAGAGAAGTGAACGTAATAAAAGCTGGTGCTGAAGATACTGTAATGTTGATAATTAACCCTTCAGAAGAGTCACTCACAAAGGCGAAAAGGTAGGTGGAGGGCAACACCAGCTTGTATTAGTTGCTCAGTCATGTCTGAATCTTCAAGCCCATGGACTGTAGCCCACCAGGCTCCTCTATTCATAGAATTCTCCAGGAAAGAATACTGGAAAATTCATTCCCTTCTCCAGGGCATCTTCATGACCAGGGAATTGAACCCAGATTTCCCTCATTGCAGGCAGATTCTTTACTACCTGAGCCACTAGAGAAGCCCTGAAGATACCATAATATTGGTAATTAACCCTGGAAGAGTCACAAGGCAAAAGGCAGGTGGAGGGCAGCACCTAAGATTATTAGAGATCTTTGAACATGAATCTAGATTGACAGATGAAATGTATAGTCCTTGAATTTAGTTCCATGGAAGCTCCTGATTACACAGTGTTCCTGGAGAGAGTCGTTACTTGGTCTCTGCCTCAAAACTCCTCAAAATCAGAATTATTATGGTACTAGAGGCTGACTCAGGAGAAAGCGATGGCACCCCACTCCAGTACTCTTGCCTGGAAAATTCCATGGATGGAAGAGCCTGGTAGGCTGCAGTCCATGGAGTCACAAAGAGTCAGACACGACTGAGCAACTTCATTTTCACTTTTCACTTTCATGCATTGGAGAAGGAAATGGCAACCCACTCCAGTGTTCTTGCCTGGAGAATCCCAGGGACAGGGGAGCCTGGTGGGCTGCCGTCTATGAGGTCGCACAGAGTTGGACACGACTGAAGTGACTTAGCAGCAGCAGCGGCAGCAGTGGTTGACTCAAGGTCGCAACTTACATCTACTCAGTTTTTAATTCAAACTCTAAGTTTCTGAATATTGAGAAGGAGAAAGTATGAGAAAATGTATATGGTAGTAATTGTAATGGTCATTCATTTTATGGGACAAGGTTTAGAGGAGTTTTTCCTAAAATATTTTCAAAAGCAGACACTTTCACTTAGTCCACAATTTTCCTGAAAAGATCATTCTTACTGCAATGGATTAAAAAAGAAACCTGTCACTTTTATTTTGAACAACAATTTATTTTTATTCTCCTTAAAATGTTTACAGGGAATGTTTAAAAGGTGATAACCATGCAGAGAACTAAAGATAATCTCAACAATAAATGTCATTGTTCAAAATGTAACTTACAGCCAGCAGTAGGAATGATGTGGTATTCCCAACATGTCTCTTTATCCTTTTTCTACTCCCTGGAGTGTTTCCTGAGTGCTATCATTATATAGCCTGCAGTATTTCAGCTCACATCTTCAAAATGGAAACAGATTTTTAAAGATATGTGACTTTCCCGAAAATAAGTTCTAGATTTAATAGACTTTTGACATAATGTATTATATCTTTAAGAAGTCAGAAGAACTGGAGAAGAATAAAATTGAAAAACTATATATATTTTTATTCTTCTGGATTATAATGGCTCCCAATGCAGAGAACAAGGAATAATGAAAGAGAGAGAGAGGGAGAAAAAAAAAAAAAAGGAAAATTAAATGGTGGAACAAAGCCATTAGGAGGCTATCCATCTGTCTGGATGGTTCAGAAGCATCCTTGACAGGTGGCAGATACATGAAATGATGACCTCGGGAGGGCCCCTTCCAGAACTGTGAATAAATGAAGCTGAGTAAAAGTGGAGTTAATAGAGTAATTAATTCCTCCTCTGATCATGTCTTGGTTTGTCTCCCTAGATATTTAAAATAATTATATTAAAAGGAAGAGCAAGAAGTTTTTAGAACGATTATCTCTATATTTTGATTGGCTGTTCCTCAGTCTAAGAAGGAAAAAAGACTCTTTTTCTTGAATGTGATTGAGAGATGCTATTAGAGCAATTAATTCATTGCTCTAATTGT
Source organism: Neotragus pygmaeus (assembly GCA_006410875.1). NCBI lineage: Eukaryota > Metazoa > Chordata > Mammalia > Artiodactyla > Bovidae > Neotragus > Neotragus pygmaeus. The sequence goes on along the minus strand of SJYV01038749.1, from coordinate 623,863 downwards.
TTCATGTTCATTTGCACGTGTGGGAAGAAAAGAGTACAAAGATGACTTCAGTGAATTTTTTTTTGTGAAGAGCACTTTCTAAAAAACTTTTGAAAGCCAAATGCAAGAGGGAAAAGTCAATGAATTTCTATAGTTTGATTTAAATGATAAAATGGAAAGAAAAAGATAATTCTTCCAGTAGATCCTATAGCTCCTGATGGATATTATATTTGATATTTTTCAACATGCTTAAATTAAGGCTAACAAAATATCCACCTTGAACTTTTCCATACACAATGGGGAAACACAGGGTTGTGCTTCATAAATACAGGCATTGCTATTATAAAAGCAAAAGTGATTTAAGCTTTACCAAAACCAGCAAGGAAGTCAGACCGCCCTCTTTAGGTCTAGATGGTCTATACAGTCATCAACCAAAAAGAACTGCAAAAGGCATGACAAGCTATATATGCAGTGCTAGCAATCATCTGTGGGAAGATGGGATTTTAAGCCCCCATTAGAGGGTTAGTATGGGAAGATCCCATGGAGAAGGGAATGGCAGCCCACGCCAGTATTCTCATCTGGAGAATTCCATGGGCAGAGGAGCCTGGTGGACTACAGTCCATGGAACTGCCAGGAGTTGGACACAACTAAAGCGATTGAACACAGACAAAAGATGATCTTAGGAAAAGTTGAATTCACTTGGAGAAAAGAGTCCTTCCTTTCTTTAGCAGAGGAAGGACAGAGTGCTTCTAGAACAGCTCTTAGACTTAAAGGTATGTGCTGCAGAACTGTGGGTAAATTCATCCATAACCACTCAGTGGAGAGTTTAGCTCCAGTACAATATGAAATCTCTGAATAATGCTGAGGTTAAAGATCAACCATTCAGTCCAGAAGCTGTTATTCTAACTCTATACAACCTAGTTGCTACTATTCCAACTCTTGCTGCTTCTTTCTTAAAAAAAAAAAATTATTTATGGCCGCATACTGGCTTTCTCTAGTTGAGGTGGGCATGGGCTTCTCACTGTGGTATTTCTATTGTTGCAGAGCACAGGGTGCATGGGTTTAGTTGCCCTGTGGCATGTGGAATCTTCCCTGACCAGGGATTGAACCTATGTCCCCTGCATTAACAAATGGATTCTTAATCACTGGACCATCAGGGAAGTCTCCTGCCTCTTTTACACTTTTCAAGATTAGAGCTGGCTGTAAGAGGGAAAACTTGGTATATCTAAGAAAGATCTATACGATTTTAAAAAGACACTATGACATCTTTCTATACAGTAGCATACATTAGAGACAGCATCTGATAACCGCTTCCCCAGACCCAAGGAGTGCTCATAGACCCAGGACCAAGAATGTGGAACCCAGAGCAAAAATGCCAGAAAAGATGACCTCTGGGGGAAATAAGGAAAGGAAATATTAATAGATAATATACTACATCTCTTTCGTTTGCATCTTCAGATGGACTCTCTCCATATTCCCTTATCCATCTGTCTCAGAGGTAGAAGTATAACAAGTTATAGCTGCAGCACTGGGATTCTGCATTCTCTGGATCCTGGTTGCATTTAGCCAGTTGGTGAGGCTCCAGTAAACGTAAAGAAGAAAGGAGACTATGGCGTTAGGTATTCCTCTGGCTCCTTCCGTGAAACACAGCTAGGGCTAGCTGTGCCCTAGGACAAAAGTCACTCTTTCTGAAGACAGTCTCCTCTGCATAGTCCTCTAGTTCTAGAATCTAGGACCTGGGGTGTTAGGAGCATCAAAATTTCCCAAGATCAGTGCTCTCTCTCTCTCTCTTTTTTTTTTTTAAGAAAAAAATTCTTTGGCAATTCATTTATAAGTAAATATTGTTCTAATTTGTTCAAATTGTTCTAATCTGAGCATGGTTTTTGTTTCCTGTCTGCATTCTGACTGATACAGGAAACATATATACAGGAAAAGTCTTCACCTTTGAATATATCACTCAAGGCTTCACACAGATAATCATGGAGCACACATTATGTACATTCCCGACTTGCTGCTCTTTCTGTCTTGTCTGAGAGAGGAGATCTATGGTTTTCATGGTTTATGCTAAAATGGAAAAAAATAAACCAATGTCTCTCATTAGTGCTTGAGTTTCTTCTATAGAAAGAAAAATGGCTGGTGGGTATTTAAACCTTCAGATAGTCTCCCTCTAGCTTATTGATGCACATTTGTAAAAATTGCTCTGTCTTTTTCTGTGAGGCTTCCAAAAACCTCTGCAGGGGAGTCAGTCATTATTGTAGGAAAGCTGGATGCACAGGGAAATGAACCACTGCAGCCGATGAAATCTGAATCCTGACTCTGTCTGCACAATAGAACAGACAGTGTTTTTCTGAACTCTGAACAATAGGCATGTAAGGATACTGTTGTCAGCTGCAGAGCTAAGCAGTTTGGACTGACAACAACTTAAATCAGCTCTGACAGTGCATCCCCTTGGCCAAGTTAACTCATTCATCCAAATTAGAAAACAGAAGCTTAGAAGTATGCGGCTCGCTATTGAAGGATAGAAAACATATTTGGGGAAGTGACTTGTGGTAACATGCTAGACGGGCAATAAAATGGTGCAGGACTTAGCTGAGCAATTAGCACAGTCACTAGGACTCTTTAGATATATGCTTGAATTGTTTCTTTTTTTGTCTTAATACATATATTCGTTTTCTGAAATGACACTTAGGAGAAACGGAAAATGATTTGGGTTGATAGGGATGACAGTAGAATCAGGAAGGTTGATAGGTCTGACAGTAGGGAGAGAAGGTAGGGAATATTAAATCATCTAGCACACAGGCTGGGGACGGGTATTTGATAATGTGTCTCAGTAATGTTTCAATTTCAATAGTCCTGGGTTCAGCCAGCATTCTACCAACAGAACAAGGAAAGACAGTATCTGACAAATCTACCCTCTCAGTGTGCTAACGTTCTCTTCCATAAATGAACACCGAAAAGGAAACACATTCAGTTTCCTATAGTGTCAGGATTTTATAAACAGTCACTACTATTTGATTGTAGAGTTTCATAGAAGACTGGACCTGCAGAGAATGGAGTATTGTAGCAAAGGTTTTCAGATTCCATATATGAAATATGATAGCACTTAGACAACTGTCTTCACTACTTTGGCATCAAACTCCCATCCCTTCTCAGTGATATTCCTTAGATCTTGCCTGGAAAATGACCACCATTTTCTTACTAACCTCCACACCCTCATATTCTTCCCACTAGTTTCTAGGATTATCTTTTTAAACTGCAAGCCAGGCTGTGCTAGTTCTTTGGCTTCTGACTGCTCCCAGGACTAAGTCTAATCGTGTGCTGTAGAATTCAAGGTGCTTCCTGCTCTGACTCCTCATTTTTAGTGGCAGTTGGAAGTCAGTAGAATCAGCACGATTTCTAGCTGCTGGCAATGAACAATGTGACCTTTGATAAATTCCTTCTCCTTCCTTGAGTCAGCTTACCTATTGCTTAAAAAGAAAAGCAAAGGAAGGGAAGAGTAAGGCAGGGAGGGAAGGACAAAAAGAGGATGGAAGGAGGGAAGGAAAGGAGGGAAAAAACTAAAGCAGTTACCTCTAAGTCTTTTCCCAGTTAACACTATGAATCTGTCCCCGCACCGTCCTGTTTTGATCTTTTAATTCCTAACTCCATGTTTTTCTGTCATTTTTCTCTCAACCTGGAACACAGCATCAACCTTATGCACCCGCTAAACTTCTATGCATTCTGAAACTCAGTTCAAAGACCACCTTCCTAACGAAGTCTTAAGTGGCCAGATAAACATAATTTCCCTTCATCTGTACTTTAAGAAAACATTGGTAGCAATTTCTCTAGAATTTATACTACAGCTAATGATTACCCAGTCAGCTTTGCTCTGGTAGTCTTTCTATACCGTTTTGTCTAGAGCAGCATTTTGCAAACTTTACGTTACCAGGGCGCAGTTTCACGGAAGACAACTTTCCCATAGACCGAGGCTGCCTTTCCTTTGGA